>CM035840.1:379098010-379508891 GCA_020510985.1 Pholidichthys leucotaenia | reverse complement strand
TTCAAACCCTTGACCCTGCAATCCATAAAATGATACAATACATCTCAGATCCTGCAGTTAATGCACCATCCGACTCGGATCTCGCTGACACTCCAGACTTGAAGCCACTTTTTGCCGCACGATCATCCTTGCAGCTGCGAAATGGCATTCTAGTTCATGTTTCCGATGAACTCCCTACGCCTGCGCTTGTGGTCCCTCGTAACCAGAGGGGGGTGATGATTGTTCATGCCCATGATCTCCCAACTGCAGGACACAAAGGCGTCAAAGCGACGTACAACGCGCTCAAACAAGTGGCATATTGGCCATACATGCGAAAGGATGTAGCCGACTACATAAAGGGATGTCTCGTATGTTGCCAGTTTCAACCAACCAACCCGATGCATTGAGCACCCCTACAGAAAAGAGGCATTTCATTCCCATGGTCTGACCTCCAAATTGACTGGGTAGGTCCCCTTCCACGGTCAGCCAGAGGAAACAAATACTTCCTCACAGTCACATGTGCTTTCACCAAATGGGTCGAGTGCCTGCCTGCTCCTAATGACACGGCAGAAACCACGGCCTACTTGTTGATGAACCACGTATTCTCTAGGTTTGGTCTGCCAAGCCGAATCAACTCTGACCGCGGCACTCATTTCACCGGCGAAGTCATGCGACAACTGTGGGAAACCTTGGGAGTTAAAGCTAACTTCCATATTAGCCACCACCCACAATCCTCCGGACAGGTTGAAAGAACCCACCGAACTGTGATCAACATAATGAAGAAGTATGTTTCACCACACCAAAAAGACTGGGATGTAAAGCTCCCGCTGGTCTTAATGGCCATCCGAGCCACACCCCATGAAGCTACGGGGGTGTCACCTTTTGAAATGATGACAGGCCGGCAAATGACTTTGCCCCTGCATTTACTCTACCAACCTGGAGAAGCCAGTGTTGCTACAGCTTACACTACTCACCAGTACATGACTGACCTGACCAAACATCTCCGACAGACTTTTGCCTTTGCCCAAAAACATTTGGACCGATCAGCTGAAGGACACAAATCCTACTACGATCAGAAAGCCTCACATGACGAACTCCAAGTGGGAGACAAGGTTTTCTATTATGCTTTCATTCCTCAGACAGGACAGACCAACACACGAGCAGGAAAACTCGCTCGGAAGTTCCTCCCCAGGTGGACAGGTCCACACACGATCACAGATAAACTCTCTCCGGTCGTTTACCAAATCAAAATAAGCAAAGGTCGCCAGGACCCCATCTCCAAATGGGTCCATCGTAATCAAATCAAAGCTTACAAAAACCCCATGGGACTTGTCGGGGACAACACTGTTCCATTAAGTCAGTAAACAAACCTAAATCTTGTTTGCGCCCGATAGATAACTGTTAGCTGACGATCAGCCTCAGACATTCTCGGTCGCATTTCTCTTCCTCAATCAGGTAACTGCATTAAACCTTCAAAAGGAGAAAGTTAACCCAAACTAACTGACTTCCTTAAAATCTAACCTTAAAAGACCCCGCAAAATTTATTTCAGTATCATCAAGTTACTATTTCAAAGTAGTACAAACAAAATCAACAACATCACTAGCTTAAGTCAATAATCACAAAACCCTCTAAAGGTGATAAACACTAATAGCTTAGAACTCAGCCTCTAACAAAGTTGTTCCACCTCTAAGAATAACTTTCACCTACCACTCAGGTACCTCAAGAAAAGGAAAACTGACAAGAAGCTCAAGATTAAAATGGCTCACTTCTATTTGTTGGCCAGGACGATGGCCCTCCTGTTTTTCAGTTTAGCTCTCTACCTAGCACTCTCACCTACCTTCGCCCAGTTAGAATTGGACAGAACCCAAACAAGAAGTCAACAATCCTTAGGTAGATTCTCAACCACGGCCTCATCATTAGGGCCCCTTGCTAC
The DNA here is from genome assembly GCA_020510985.1 of Pholidichthys leucotaenia. NCBI lineage: Eukaryota > Metazoa > Chordata > Actinopteri > Cichliformes > Pholidichthyidae > Pholidichthys > Pholidichthys leucotaenia. The sequence continues at coordinate 379,506,978 of CM035840.1, read as the reverse complement.
CCTTAGCACGTCTACTGTTAAATCAGTCAACACCGCTACACTGAAATGCCAGACAGTTGAACCACCAACTGTTACCAAAACTTTGCAAGATACTGTGTTGGTTTTGAATGTTTGCTCCAAAGCCTCATTCAAACTCAACAAGGTCTTGGACTTGTCACTCTTCATGTTAGAGGGTGACCTTGCTCACCCACATCTAATGTCTGTGTTTCTTCGAAAGGTAGCCAAAAATATTAGACTTTCAGCTAACACTTTGACAACGAGTCTGCCTTCACCGCTTCTTGCCTCTGTTTCAGATGTCACAGAGTTATTCCTCATTGCCACTCAAAGAACAATGATGACTCCCCATGCTCGCTCAGTCTTCCAGAACAAAGGTCTCAAGCACCCTCTGAGTAAGACCTCTGTGGAACCATGGTTTAGTCCAAATAAACCAATTCAATTCGAACCTCCTTGAATTAACTCAATATTGCTTAACCTAAACATCTACCTCAGATAAGCAATACATTTTTGTTTTGCATTCTTTGTTTTGACTTTTATTTTTCTTTATTTTTAGAATTTTTAAAAGTTATATGCATGCTTATATACAAACCTATATTTTTATATATAGCTCTTGCACTCCATTTTGATTTTTGTACCCATTCAAACTATTTTTTTTTTTTTTTTTTTTACAACTATGATAGCTATTTCATTGTAGACCAAGATTCCTACCTCAGGTATGTAAGACTACGCACTTATTTTTGTAGCTAGAATTTTTGAGTCATTTCAAGACCTATGCCTTAGCTTACTACTCCAAGTCAATTTTATAATCTACATTTGTCCATATTCAAATTATTTTTGGAAATTCATGGAAGTCCTTCCAGTAAACCAAAGTCAAAGATCTGTACTTAGTAATAGATACTGTTTGCATGCTAGTGTGTATGGACATCACACAAACCTTTTAACCCAGTATTTAGGTCAAGTGTTGCCAAGGAGACGAAGCTGCCATGGATGTGTACCGACGCTGACCGATGCTCACCATCGCTACAAAGGGGGGAACTGTAGCATCATCGTCCTCCTCAAAACCAAGACAAGATCACTTCTCTCCAGTTTACAGGAATTTCAATTTATTCATTACACAGGAATATCACCTTTCTGCCTTCTCAGGAATATCACTGGCTTTTTGCTGACTCATGCAGGCTTCTTCCAGACCTGACCAAAGATGCTTGCTTTCCCAGGACCCCAATGTAAACAATTGCCGCTTGCAGAGATTGTAAGGATCAGAGTTTGCTTTTAAAGGCTCAAAGGAACATAAAACTCAGGAGACCAGACCTCTCAACATGAACACTGCATTTGATAACGTACCTTTTCACAGGAAACCAATGTTTTTAAAAGAGTCATAAACCACTTAATCTGACGGTTTTATAGCCTATGCTGTCCAGGCCTTCGCCAGATACTAAGGAAATCATCTACAGCTCAACAGTACCTCCTAGCGGATACCTACGGAATGTGTTTTCAGTACGTAGGATGACTTTTAATTTGTTCTAAATATTAAGTTTCTTTCAGCTTATCCTGGATCCTAAGGACACTGAAAATCATCCCCCTTATCACCAACCATGGTTTGCTGCATGTTCTGCTGTTCTAATCTTGATCTAAATGTGAATGCATGTATTATAATTATGTATAAGAAATGTTATATTCATGAGTGTTATTGGAGTAATGGTATAAATGCATGATCACCATATATTAGCCAAGTCATTTAATTTAGTTAGATTTTATATTGAGCATTTATCTTATAAGAACTGACTGTTGATTTTTCCCTCTGAAAATTCATGGGATGGTGTCTCCATTTGGTTGGCTGCTCTCAAACAAAGAAATGTTTTCACATTGGATAACAGCCATTTCAAACTGATTCTGAAAGAGTAGATTGGTCGTTTGAGGACTGACCTCATCAGTTTTACGACCCGGCGAGGTAACTTTAAAAGACAGAAGTTAGATTTGAGTACACATGAAAAAAAGGACAGAAAAAAAACAGGGTTAACAGTTGAGTCACAGCACAGTTAAGAGTTTTTAAAAAAGTCAGAGATCAGACAACAGGCAGGAAGATTAGCTAGAAATAGAATTAAGAATTAGAGGAACTAAATTAAGATTAAAGAAGCAGAATAGTAATCTAGATCTCAGAAGATTTTATTCCACCGTTTCAAGGCCCTGTGAAGTTTTATTTTATTCTCTGTGTTTGTCAAATCTTTTCTTATATTCTGGAAACTGAGGAGAAACCATTTTTCTTTAGAGCTCGTCCCTTTTTAGAGAATCAAATTCTCAAACTTTTTCCTTCACCTCAGAAGCCATTCTTATCCTAGTAAATGTTTTTCTAACACTTTTTTTTTTAATGACTTTTCACGCCATTAAAGTGGACCTTTAATTTGCCTAGTTAAAGAGAACAGAGACTGAGAAGATTTTTCTTCAGTTTTCGGGTCGATCCCACTACAAGAGACCCCAAATTTGGACTCCTTTTCAAAGGACTTGTCACGCCGCTCTGTGACAGACCACCCACTGCTGCCATTGTCTGGAGAGCCCCCAGCTGAGTTTACACTTCCACGGCTGTGAGGAGGCATCTTGCAGCAGCTTCCTCCGACGTCCTAACTTCAAAACTCCGCGGGTCGGTACCGCGACCCGCGGAACTTGGACCAACGGCCGTGTGTAAGTGAGACTCTTATTTCTCCTATTTCCTGGGTTAAAACGTGATGTCCTAACAATTAAATTACAATTGAATATGGCCCGTATTTCAGGGCTCAATTAGTCTCTCAGCCGCAGGATAGAGCTGTAAACTGAAGCAAAAACTCTTAGTCATTTTAAGTAACTGCCCTTAAAATTTTGTAGATTAATTCAGGAGTCATTTTTAGATAATTAGCTTATGAATTTTCCCCATAAAATTGCGTTGTTTTGTTAAAACATTCCAGTCTCACCGTTGAAACATAAGTCTAGTTTCTCCTTGGTTCTACAGAGGTGTAATGCTGGATTTTATGTTCAGGAACCCAATATCAGTTGATGTGATATTTTACGCTGTCATCATCTGAATCTGTTTATTCATCATTTGAACGCCATGCCATGTAACCTGAATGATTTTAATAAACGAGTGAATGAGAGCAGTTGAAGCGTTTTCCTTTCGCATATACAGGTTTCCTAATCACGGCAGGACAAAAACTCACTGAAACTTTGAGACTGATTCATTAAGTAATTTAAGGTACAAAATTAATTGAAATTAAAGTTAATCTTATTGTCCGTTAGGACTGGTGCCCCTTTTACGAGTGCTTTTATTTAATTTAGCGGGTGTAGAAGTGAAGGTTCAACTCCGCCCCTTTCACACCCACTATTAAATATAATAAATAATTCCTGTACCTTATGACAAAATAATTTTATAGGCTCTTCATCCTACAAGTCTCTCATCTGAAATCTGAGCTGAAATTGTTACTGGTGAGCAAATAAAAACCATATTTTCAATAACAGATTAATCCTTTTTTTTAAGTGAAGTCTGTTCTATCACTGAAACTAGTCCGAAAGTGATTACTGGAGTGTATGTTTAAACTATAACATAAAGCTGTTCAGAGTAGTGGTTAAAATTAAGCGATACTGTTGTGTCCGAACAAACGAGGAGGCAAGGTGACGTTTTATGATGTTTATTATCAAGAACTATGTACACGCTGGGAGACCCTACCACGAGTACAGGAGTCCCAGCGAAGAGACAATATGTCTCCCGGTCCAGGCTTATATACTCCAGGTGACGCCACCTGCCAAAGGCGGGGCATCATCCCTCCCTAGCCTAGGACACCGCCATACTAATAGTATATGTATATATTACGATCCTACTCCCCCCCCCTTTGAAAAAATGCAAGCACACAAATAACCCAACCAAATAATTTACACCCGATTCACACACTAATACAAGAGGGTATAGGCCTACTCATTCACATACCACACTGGCCCAGCAGAGCTCTCCGCTATGTAAACAATAGTCCTAGAAAAGAAAAAGGGCCACTCACCAAACTAAATCAATCCCGTTAAAGCTAAACAATCGTAGACATGCACAATGGCAGTACCGGATCCCACAAACTCGCAGAATACACATACTAAGTACACACAGAGAACTCCCCACAATAATAAAAAACACAAGTATTCACACTAGAGGGCAATTAACATACCCATTCACACCCAGGTGCTACTGCACCTCACACTCACTAAACAGTCACACAACAACAGCGGTCTTGTGCCTCAAATCCCTTCAACACCCCGTTACAGTGGCAGACATTCCTTTTACTTTCAAGAACGTAAACGGCCATTAAGACCACACCACAGACAAGGAAATTAAAACACAGCATCAAGTGCTGGAAATAGTAATAAAACACAACATTGCAGAAATACCGTAAATAGTTACTATTACAAAGAGGTGGCAACACAAATCTATGAACATTTCTCTTTTTTTTTTAACAAAACAAACCCGATATCCACATGTTACACTCCTAAGTTGTACCACTAATAGGATAAATGACCTAAGAAACAACTTATATGTTTCACATTACCCACATGGTTCTCATCATCCCATTCCAGAACTTCAACATGTGAGTACAGTCAGAATATACTAAACATAATAACCATGAACAAAACACATCTATTAATAAATGCACATTATCAGACACACCGTAAGCCCTCACGCATTCAACCCAGGTCTCCCGAAATGCCCCCCCCCCCCCCCCGGAGTGTCCGTCATGTGGCCCACTTCCAGAGCGTCTCCATTTCTTTGTGACAGGAGACGGACTGCATAGATGCCCTTTTCTGCTCCGACGTCGCAGCTCGTTGGGATGCCATCTCGACCCATCAGTCAAACTCATGTAGCCGTTGCCGCCAGACTGGACCTGTTGTAGAAAAAATTTATTATTCCCTTTCTTCCTGGGTCCTGAAGAAATTAACACCAAAGATCTGCAAAACTGGAGAGCCTTTATTTCCCTGCCAGCAGGGACGAGGGAAGGCTGCTGATATGTGTGTCTCAGTGGAGCACTTCTCTCCCCCCAAGGTCACAAAACAGATTCTTTTATGCTTACAAGGTGCTCACAACATTGCCTTATATGGTAACACATCAGACAGTGCGGGACCTTATCATACCAACACTCTTTGTGCTGCACAAAATAGGAAGACAGTATTTTAGTTTCTTAAAAATTACACCCCAATAGGGTCTGCAAAACATCATTTGGTAACATATTGGAGTTTCTGGCATAGAAACAGAATAAAACATCACATCAACAATAATATCAGAATATTTCCACTTCAGACCACCTGCAGATTATCCTGTCCAGCTGTCAGTTTCCTGAAACTGTGCACCCGACCAAGCCGAGGCTCGACCCTAGGGCGCACGTCATCACCCTCACCCAGGGGAGCGCTCACTGGCTTTCTCCGTCGTCTGTGTTACGATCTGGCACCCTTATGACTCCTCAGCGGTTTGCCAAGTTGACTTGAGCCATGTCCCTTGCTTTTGGCATCGGCACGGCCAGGGTTTGTGCCGTCTGGTGGTACCCCGGATGCCAGATGATGTTGCGTCAGCGCGGCACCAGTCACTGTTGGCTCAGCAGCCAGAACTCGTCGGCCACCGGAGCCCTGTAGCTCACGCTCTTCGGACCTTTCCGCCACCGCAGAGGTCAAACCATGCCATTTGGGTCCACCGTCCATGGGACCACAAACACTGGCACGGGACCTCCACCTAGTCGGCATACTAAGGTGCTGGCGGTGTCCATCTTCACCCAGAATGGGCCACCCAAAGTCCCACACTTCATCACCACTTCCCACCTAGAAAGGCCGGTCCCATAAGCCACCACCTGACCACTCCACCACTTCACTGTAGGTGATGGTGAAACCGAGCCCATAGAATAAATCACAGTCCATTAGGTTATTACCGTCCCGTGACACCATGAACTCGTTGGCGCACATGGAGGCCCCTTTGTACCTCACTGACAGCAACACCGAGCCCACAACATCCAGCGGGTGGCTACCATAACCATAACAGGTAATGTTATGGTTATGGTTGCCAAGTTGAGGATGGAGACCACTGACCCAGTGTCCACCAACAGCGGTATCGGTGTCCGGTCCAACAAAATGTCACAGATGATACGACCGTCCGTGTCAGGCGAGACTGTGTGGACCACCATAGGAATTTTCTTCTTAACAGTTCCTTTTGCTGGTTTCCGTTCCTCCTTGTCAAAGTTGCAGCAAACTCTGGTAAAGTGATGGAGCAGACTGCACCGTCCACAACACTAGCCCCTCGCTGTACACTCCCTGGCTCGATAGTGGTGCCTGCTGGATCTGCAGCTGTAGCATCGTGGTGTCTCCGGGGTGGACCGTATCTTGACAATGGCCGCGTACTCATCATCACTGCCATCGTTCAAATCCAAGGCCAGGGCCTTCCCATGTGCCTCGCTCTTCTGCGGAGCATCATTGCAGCCGAGGTGTTTCGTCAGCCGCTCCCCTGCCTCGTGCTGTTGTGCTAGCTCCATGGCCGCAAGCAAAGTTAGCTCACCAGCGTGAGTTAGCAGGCGAACCCTCGCTGAGGAGTAGTCCACGTGCTCAGCCAACTGGTCTCAGACCATCATCTCCTCTAGGCCCTCAAACCTGTACTCACCCGTCAGCTGTCGGAGGTCTGCCACGAACTGCTGGACCGATTCTCTGGGTCGCTGGCACTGTTGTCGGAACTGGATGCGCCACATTATGATGTTTTCTGGGTTGCGAAAGAAGCTGGCCATGAGCCTCACGACGTCGTCAAAGCTGCTACCTCCTCCCAAGGTGCTGAGGATTTTCTGGCCCTCTGGACCAGAATCACCCACGCTCTCAATTTCTCCAGGTCGCCGAGGTCTAACGCTAGTAGATAATTCTGGAAGGCCGCAAACCACCTGGCCCAAGGGACCAACGGCTCACTCGGAGCCTCCAAAAAAGGACGTAATGTGGTCGCAGCCCTCTCCATCTCCATTTGTCCTCGTCGCCAAATGTTGTGTCCAAATAAACGAGGAGGCGAGGTGACGTTTTATAATGTTTATTATTAAGAACTATGTACACACGGGGAGACCCTACCGCAAGTACAGGAGTCCAAGCGAAGAGACAATATGTCTCCCGCTCCAGGCTTATATACTCCAGGTGGCACCACCCCCCAAAGGTGGGGCATCACCCCTCCCTAGCCTAGGGCACCGCCATACTAATATTACATATATATATTACAATCCTACACATATATAATTGCATCCTTAGGTTTTAGGAAGACAAAATTACAAAGAAAGACAAAAAGACAGAAAATTTTGAAAATAATAAGGCATAAACACACTTATGCGCAACATATTTCAAAGGGCTCTGGCATTATTGTAGCTTAGTTGACAATAGCAAAGTGTGCCTGGCTTAAAAAAAAAAAATCTTTTCCTTGGGCATCACAAATTTGACAGCTTTGACAGCTGATAAATATTACATACTGCAAAAATAGTCATTTCATTTCAGAGAATGTGAAAAGGAAATGCAAATCAGATGCAGAGTGATCTATGTCGGCACAGGAAAAAAAAAAGATCATGTAGAAGATCCTTGTGAAGACGGCATTAGTTCACTGCTCCAATATAAAGCACAGTTATACTGTATATCTTTCAGTCACTTTTGTCTCCTTGATGGTGCTATCACAGAGCTTGATCTTGCAGGTTTTGCCTACTCCAATCTGTCTCCCACCAAAGCATATGTTTCTGTCAGGTTTTCACACAGTACAGTTTTATCTTAACACTTAAAGATTCTGCTGCTTGGTAGACTCTGTCAGTGTGCCACTGAAACACATGAATCTGCACATTTTCATTCCAATTAAGTACCACCCCACCTGACACTAATTAGCACCTTACTTTCTGACAGAAGGTAAGCAGTCAAAGTTTAGTTGTGGGTTTTTGACAAGGAACCTGCCTTCATATGGCCAGCTCTGTAACATAACAGTAAATGAGTACGCCTCCACAGCCTCTGTATTCTCCTTCTTTCCCTCTTTTTTGATTGCCTAAACACATGATGACATATTTTGATATTAAGTATGGTTTACTGGACTTTTTTAAACGCAATGACACCTTTCATTAAGATAAATGTGATATCGCTAGCATTTAAGTGGGAAATTTAAGACACAGATAGCATGTCACATCATTAACGGTACACACTATCACTCTATAAAAGCAAGAAATCTGTCTTATTCTATGTCTTGTTCATAGGACATCATAGGATTTCCTATAATCGCTCCCTGAACATCATAGGACGTCCTATGAACTCAGGCATCATAGGACACATAGACAAATGTGTCTTTATGATGTCATATAGACCATGTAGACAAATGTGTCTTTATGATGTCATATAGACCATGTAGACAAATATGTCTTTATGATGTCAGACAGACCATGAACTCAGGCATCATAGGACGACTCGCCATGCCTACATGACGGCAAATGTGTAACCTTGACGAATACCACTCTACACCACAAATGTGTAAAATGCCAAGCAAAGCACTGATTTTCTCCGGTTTCTTGGTTTGTACCGGCATGCACAGGCCTTCCTGAACAGGGTTGAACGCCACTTTTTCAGGATCTTGCCCATGAACTTGAATTACGATGCATCTATCCCTCAACCAGTGGTCTGAACGAAGAAGAAGACCCACCAGATGGAGAGCAATAGAATGAGGAGAACTGCTGCATGTCAGAAAGGATGCCGTGAGCATGAAACACCTCAGGTTCCACCAGTACGCCACAGGCATGACTGTGAACAACACAGCCGTCTGAGACAGGAGGAGACCCTTCAGTGGTCTGAATGAAGAAGAAGACCCACCAGATGATGTCTATATGACGGCACATAGACAGAGCACATGACTCCCTACAAGACATATACTGTATATAGACACAGGTACTCTCGCCACTCCTATTGCCTCAATCATTAATCTTTCAATTTCATCTGGCCATTTTCCAAAGGTCTGGAAATCTGCTATTGTTACCCCTGTTTTTAAATCCGGTGACTCAACTCTTCTGCATAACTACCGACCAATAAGCATTCTTCCGGCCATTTCCAAAATTGCAGAAAAATGGGTGGCAGAACAGATTGTCCATTATTTAAACAGTAGTTCCCCCTCTCTCCATGCCATGCAGTTTGGTTTCAGATCCAAGCATTCCACTGAAATGGCTACATGCCTCTTCACTGAGAAAATAAAATCTTTTCTTGATAAGGGTGGAGTTGTAGGGGCGGTGTTTTTGGACCTCAGGAAAGCATTCGATACAGTAAATCACTCTGTTCTTCTTACCAACCTCTTTAAATTTAACTTTTCTCACAATGCTGTGAGCTGGAATGAATCATATCTGCATGATCGAACACAATCTGTATCAGTTAACAACTGCAGATCTGATTCTCTTAGGCTAACTTCTGGAGTCCCTCAGGGATCAATATTAGGCCCCCTTTTATTTAGTCTTTATATTAATGATTTGCCCACTGTTTGTTCTGAAGCTGAATGCTTAATGTATGCAGATGACACAGGTTTTTTTGTTCATGGTCGCTCCAAAGACACTGTTGCTGCTAAACTTAGTAAAACAATGTCCTGTGTCACAACTTGGTTGCAGGAGTGCTGTCTACAGTTAAATGTTTCTAAAACTGTAGGCATGTATTTCACTAAAATAAATGGAGTGTCACCTGACCCTGACATACATGTTAATGGAGGAAAAATACAAATTGTTAGCCAATATAAATATCTTGGGTTAATAATAGATTCACAGCTTTCCTTTAAAGCCCATATTGCTAAATTGTGTAAAAAAAATCAAGTTAAATCTTGCAAATTTTCGTGCAATTCGAAATGAAATGTCAACTGAAGCTGCAAAAATATACTTGCATTCAATGATTCTGAGTCACTTCAACTATTGCCTAACTAGCTGGTCCCAGGTGGGTTTGAGTGCAAAAAAACCATTGGAAGTTTTGTACAAACAAGCAGTTAAAGTTATGGATAAAAAACCTAGGCATTATCATCATTGTGCAATTTTAAAAAAATACAGTCTTTTAAATTGGGATAGTCTTCATACATTTGCAAATTTAAATTTGATTTATAAAGTACTGCATGATTTGGCTCCAGATCCTCTGGCAGAGTTCATCAGCCAAAGAAACAGCTCTGAGCGTGTCACTCGAGGCTCTGTCAGAGGTGACTGTTTCATTCCTCTGCGCAGGAGCACTTTCAGTAAGTCGGCCTGGTCAGTGAGGAGCGCTAGTGAGTGGAACTCAGTACCTGAGGAGGTTAAACTGATCACAACATTCAAGGCCTTCACAAAAAAATTGAAAATGTGGCTTATAAACACCTACAGCTGCCAACACTAAAAGATAAGTCTGCTGTGATGTTTGATGTTGTGTTTAAATGTACGGTTTGTTATGTATGTTATTTGTTACATTAGTGCCCTCTTAAATGTCTAACCATGTTTTTTTTTTCTTGTAGATGCATTTTACTGCTTTTTTACATCTTGGCCAGGGGACTACAGATGAAAACTAGCCTTTTGGCTAATTCTGGCTTTTTTAACCATGTGTAATCATGTGTTTTATGAAATTGCATTGTCCCTTTTCAAATAAACTAAACTAAAAAAAAAAAAAAAAAAAAGGTATGCAACATAATACAGAACAGTGACAGGGTAGGAGAAGAAGTAACAAGCAGGGGCAAACAGCCCCAGATGGCAGGGCATATTTTGTGTGATTTTTATGTTTTGCTGCATACAAAAGCCATCACATGTGATTGCCACTTACTGCTGTGTTGTTATACCAACTGTCCTGTAACTGGCAAGAATTCTGTTCCAATGCATCCCCTCTACGGGTTTCTATGGGCATGCACGGGCATGCACCAGTACACATAGATTTAAATGAATCTGTTTTGTGTCGGCACCTGTATACAGGTGACATATTGTTTACACAAAGTTCCCTTTCATATTCATTGTTAATTGCTCAGTAACAATTAATAAAATGTCTCTGATAGATTGTCTTTGCCAAAAACATTTTTTTTTTCACAATTACAATAATTAAGACTTTGTCATTCTTAGCTATTTATGATTTACTTGTTCCTCATCTAATTATTTTCATAAGTCCATTGGCTAGGAAATAAGTTTCAATCTCACCAATCATGAGTAGCAAAATATAGCTCAGTTTAACAGCTTCATGTTATAAAAATACAGGACCTTACATCACAGAAGTCTATGCAGTCACAATAATGCTGTTGTCAAACTCTATAAAGTGTCGACAATCATTCTAACTTGTACTGCTACAGCTGTGGCAGCAATGGCTCAATAAAGGGTCAAATATATCATATCAATTTACCTGTGTCCCCTTTTATGTGCCTGCTGTGTCAGAAACCTCAAGTAATGTGTTCATTTATTGTGAAGTATTTTTCACCTTTAGTTGCTTAACGACCGGCAGCAACCTCTGAGGGCTGAAAAATGAAGCCAGTGCAGATTTGACAGTTACTCCATAACTACTCAAAGCTAACCCCCAAATCAAGCCAGTTACCATGGAGTCCTGTGTTAAAATGTCCCACTTCAGCAATAAAATTAACCAGTTCTTAGCATGGGATTTTTTTTTTTAATTCTCACTTTTGATCAATTTGAACTGTTTACAGTTTTATGATCAAATCAGTAAACAATAATCTCTGAGCTCAAATGAGTAACTCAGCTGGACCTCCTAAATATGTTTTTAATCGATCCTGCTGGGGATTAACAGAGCAGAAAAGACTTTTCTCCAAAAGTAAATAAACATACAGAGCAGGAATTGGCAACCCGGCCCTTCAGCCCCCATGATGTGGCTCATTGCAGTTATATCTCAAAACACGTGGAAATTAATGAAGCTCATTTTAATTACTTTATTTTTTAAATTATTGTTTATTGCAACTGGATACATTTCTCAGTGGAAACAGATATTTTTATGAATGTAAAATATATTTTTTTTAATTATTTATTAAGTTGTCAGCCATGCATGACTGTGTCACACCTGACTGCAACTGCGTAGAGAGCCGCTCAGCCTCCATCCTCAGTGCATGTGGAGAAGCACAGACAGCAACCGCTTCCTGCCACTCTCAGTAAGACATGATTAGATCCAGAGAAAGTAAAATCACAGAGGAAAATAGAGAGTTTAATTCTGTGTGGACAGATTAATTTCCATCCATGTTTGTTGTGGAGAGAATTTCTCTGCAAGAACAAAAACAGCCCCCTCATTAGTGTCTACAGGTTCATAAAAAAATCTTAAAAGTGATTATCTAAAATTCATCCATCCATCCATCTTCTACCGCTTTTCTGGAGGTCCGGGTCGCGGAGGCAGCAGTTCAAGCAGAGAAGCCCAGACTTCCCTCTCCCCAGCCACCTGCTCCAGCTCTTCAGAGAAGATACTGTCACGCCGCGCCATTCATCAGCGGCGCCACCTGCTCACGCACCTGCCAATCATCAGCGGCGAGGGATAAAGGCCGTCTCGCCCGGAGGCTCGGCCTGAAGCCGTCAGACTTCGTCCCTCACCGTTGTGAGCATACTTCCCTTCAGCGTAACCATTTTGGTAAGAAGATCGCTTACCTTTTCTCTTCAGTCTTCTCCCCTGTGCACAGGTGGATTTCCCAGCGGCGGACATCCCCTCTCCATCGCCCAATCCTCGCTGCTGCACGGAGCTCTCCAGGTGGCTGTCTTCCGGGCTTCACCCCCTTGTTGTGCCAGCTGTCCTGACCCACCAAGTAAGTCCTTCTCTCGCCATAAATTCCTCCTGTGTTGGTGTATGCCCGTCACCCTCTCCCTGTGCTCTCTCCATAGGGTTGCTCGGCTGTACGGTCACCTGCCTCTGTGCCTGGAGCAGACACCATCACCAACACATTTACATCCCGCAGACACGCACTCATTCACTCCTGTTGTTAATAAACTCTTTGAACTACTCTAAGCCTGTGTGTGTGCGTCTCCTGAGCCGTGCGTTATGTCAGTACGGCTTCAGCAGAGCGGCTCGGCGGACGGCGGGCTCGCACACCGGTTTTCCACTCTCGAGGCTAGAGTGGATCAAATAGCTTATCAACAACAGGTGATCTTTAATCAATTATTGAATTTAACTAACCGGTTGGGCCGCTTGGATCCTCAACAGCCGTTCCCCCCGGCTCGCCAGGGTGGCGCGGCTCCTGCTGTTCCAGCGGCCGTCCAGCCGGCTCCAGTGGCACCGGTTCGGCTCACACCGATTCCGACCCCCGCCCGCTTTAGCGGTAAGCTCGGCGGAGCGCGGGGGTTCATTATGCAGTGTGAGTCCGTGTTCCACCGTGTGCCCGGAGATTTTCCCTCGGATCACAGTCGGATTGGTTACATAGGGAATCTTCTGGAGGGGCGTGCGTTAACTTGGACCTACGCCGTAATGGCGAGGCCCAGTTATGCCACCCTCACCTATGACCAGTTCGTGAGGCGCTTCCTGGAGGTCTTTGACCATTCTCAAACCGAGACGGTCCAGGTCGATCGGCTCCTCGCTCTCCAGCAGGGAGGCCGGTCGGCAGCGGACTACTCGGTCGACTTCCGGGTAGCGGCGGAGGAATTGGGCTGGGAGGATCGCTCCCTCTGTGGCCTGTTCCTCCGCAGCCTCAATAGTGATCTGAGGGATGAACTGGCTGGACGGGATATCCCTGGGACGCTAGCGGAGCTGACGTCCTTAGCGATAAGTTTGGATAACAGGCTGCGCGAGCGCTCCTCGGGGCGGAAGTCTTCTTCTTCTCGCCCTCGTGGAGTCTCGCCGCACCTGTTCCAAGCTCGCCCCCTGGCGGCGCCGCCAGCATTGTGCCCCGAGGAGTCGGAGCCGATGGTGACGGGCTGGACCAAGCTTTCCCCTGCGGAGAAACAACGCCGCCGTGAGTTGGGCCTCTGCATGTATTGCGGAGGTGACCAACACACTGTGGAGCGTTGCCCGCGGAAAGCCAGTCGGCGGGGTCCGCGAATCGCTGTAGGGAGCCTCGCGGATCCCAACCGGTTAGACTCTCTCACCCAATTAAAGCTGCCCATCCGTTTTTGCCACAATCCCACTGGGCACCTCACCCACGCACTGGTGGATTCGGGCGCAGAGGGCAGCTTCATTTCACAAGGCCTGGCAACCCGATTGGGCATCCGCTGTCAGGCATTAAAACACCCCATCTCCCTGGTCCATCTCTCCCGTGCCTCCCTTGGGAGAGTTTCTCACCAGACCATGCCTGTCCCAGTCATCATCTCAGGGAACCACCGGGAGGAGATGGTATTTTACGTCCTGCCCAACTCTGTGTCGCCCGTCATCCTGGGGTATCCCTGGCTACGCCTCCACAACCCTGTCCTGGACTGGAGGTCCGCTGGGGTATCGGCATGGAGTACCTTCTGTATGGGCACCTGCCTTCAGTCCGCTGCCTGCTCCCCATCCGCGGCTCCCCCTGTGGCGGATACAGCACCTCCGGACCTGTCACTGGTGCCTCCAGAATTTCACGACCTGGGTATGGTATTTAGCAAATCGAAAGCTATGTCTCTTCCCCCGCATCGACCATATGACTGTGCCATCAACCTCCGCCAGGGGGCTCCCCTGCCATCTGGTCGGCTCTACAGCCTGTCGGCGCCGGAGAAGGAGACCATGAATACATACCTAAAGGAATCTCTGAGCGCTGGGATTATTCGCCCATCGTCGTCACCCGTGGGGGCAGGGTTTTTCTTTGTCGGGAAAAAGGACGGATCCCTCCGCCCCTGCATAGACTACCGAGCGCTGAATGACATCACTGAGAGGGACCGTTACACCCTGCCCCTCATGGACACTGCCTTTCACTCCCCCCAGGGGGCGACCTGGTTTACCAAGCTGGATTTACGCAGCGCTTACCACCTCGTCCGGATCCGGGAGGGAGATGAATGGAAGACAGCCTTCCGTACCCCGAACGGCCACTTTGAGTATCTCGTCATGCCGTTCGGGCTGACCAACGCTCCTGCCGTCTTTCAGCGCCTCATTAATGACGTCCTCCGGGATTTCATCGGCCTTTTTGTGTTCGTCTACCTGGATGACATCCTTATCTTCTCCAGGTCCAGGGACGAGCACCAGGTCCATGTGAGGCGGGTCCTCCAAAGACTGCTGGAGAATCGTCTGTACGTGAAGGCTGAGAAATGCGAATTCTACGCTAGGACCACATCCTTCCTGGGATTCATCATCGCTCAAGATCAGGTGCTCCCAGACCCAGAGAAGGTGAAGGCGGTGGTGGAGTGGCCTACTCCCGCATCCCGGAAGCAGGTGCAACAGTTTGTTGGCTTCGCCAATTTTTACCGCCGCTTTGTCCCAAATTTCAGCTCGATCGTCGGACCGCTGACCCGCCTCACGTCCCCGAAGGTCCCGTTCCGGTGGACTGAAGAGGTCGCTGCTGCCTTTAGGGCGCTGAAGGCGGAGTTCTCCTCCTCCCGGGTCCTTCGCCAGGTCGACCCCGCGCTGCAGTGCATTGTGGAGGTGGACGCATCGGACACGGGAGTGGGAGCAGTGTTATCCCAGCGGTCACCTGACGATGGCGCCAAGCGGCCGTGCGCCTTCTTCTCCCGGCGCCTGTCCCCGGCGGAGAGGAACTACGATGTGGGGGACAGAGAGCTCCTGGCCATTAAACTCGCCTTACAGGAGTGGCGCCACTGGCTAGAGGGGGCGGACCTGCCGTTTGTGGTCCTGACGGACCACAAGAACTTAGAGTATTTACGATCTGCCAAGCGCCTGAATGCCCGCCAGGCGCGCTGGTCTTTGTTCTTCGCCAGGTTCCGCTTCTCGATCACCTTCAGGCCGGGCTCCAAAAACGGCCTGCCTGACGCCCTCTCTAGGCAGTTCACCCCCGTGGAGGCTGAGGAGACGCCCCACACTATCCTGCCCAGGTCGTGCGTCCTCGGTGCCATCTCTTGGGACATTGAAGACAAGATCCGGAAGGCGCAGGAGGTGGAACCTGATCCTGGCGGCGGACCGGAGGGAAGACTGTTCGTCCCATCTGCGGTCCGAGGAGAGGTCATCCACTGGCTCCACACCTCCCGGCTCACCTGTCATCCCGGCACCTCTCGGATGATCAGCCTCCTCCAGCGGTCCTTTTGGTGGCCAGGCCTGCGGAGGGATGCAGCCCGCTACGCCCGGGCTTGCCCAATCTGTGCCACCAGCAAGTCGGGAAATGCCCCCCCAGCGGGTCTGCTCCAGCCTCTGCCCGTCCCCGGCAGGCCCTGGTCGCACATCGCACTGGACTTCGTCACCGGACTCCCCGTTTCCAACTCCTTTGACACCGTCCTGACCATTGTGGACCGTTTCTCCAAGGCGGCGCACTTCATTCCCCTGCGGGGTCTCCCTACTGCCCTGGAGACGGCGGGCCTCCTCGTCCAACACGTGGTCAGGCTGCACGGGATTCCGGTGGACGTGGTCTCGGACCGGGGTCCCCAATTTTCGTCCGAGGTTTGGAGATCCTTCTGTAACGCCATCGGAGCCAAGGTGAGCCTCTCCTCCGGCCATCACCCCCAGTCTAACGGGCAGTGTGAGAGGACCAATCAGGAGCTGGAGGCTGCGCTCCGCTGTGTTACCAGATCCAAGCCGACGTCCTGGAGCAACCATCTCGCCTGGGTGGAGTATGCCCACAACACCGCCCGCTCTTCTGCAACGGGGATGTCCCCCTTCAAGGCGTCCCTGGGTTACGACCCCCCGCTGTTTCCAGCGCAGGAGAACGAGGTGACTGTCCCCTCCGTTAGGGCGCACCTTAGGCAGTTCCGCTCCACCTGGGCTGCCGCGCGTCATGCGCTTTTACGCACAGCGGAGCGCAACAGGACCGTGGCGGACCGGCACAGAAGACCTGCCCCGGCGTACAGAGTTGGGCAACTCGTGTATGTGTCTACCCAGGACGTCACATTAAAAGGCGAGAGGAGGAAGCTGGCACAGCGATTCATGGGTCCCTTTCCCGTCACCCGGATCATCAACCCAGTGGCTGTGCGCGTGGCTATCCCCCCCTCCCTCCGCATCTCGTTCTTTCGGTCATTACCCAAAGTTCATGACCATAGGTGAGGGTAGGAACGTAGATTGACCACTAAATCAACAGCTTTGCCTTAGAGCAAAGCTCCCTCTTCACCACAACAGACCGGTACAATGTCTGCATCACTGCAGATGCTGCTCCAATCCATCTGTCAATCTCTTGCTCCATTCTCCCCTCACTCGTGAATAAGACCCCAAGATACTTAAACTCCTCCACTTGGGGCAGGAGCTTGTCCCCAACCCGGAGAGGACAATCCACCTTTTTCTGGCTGAGGACCATGGACTCGGACTTGGAGGTACTGATTCTCATCCCAGCCGCTTCACACTCAGCAGCAAACTGTCCCAGTAAGACCTGTAGGTCATTGCTGGATGAAGCCAACAGGACAACATCATCTGCAAACAACAGAGATGAAATCCTGTGGTCACCAAGCATGACACCCTCCATTCCCTGGCTGCGTCTAGAAATCTGTCCATAAAAATTATGAACAGGATCGGTGACAAAGGGCAACCCTGTCGGGGTCCATCTCTCATTGGGAATGAGTCCGACCGAGTGTTGGCAATACAAACCAAACTCTCACAACGGTCGTACAGAGACCGAACAGCTTGTAACAACAGGCCTGATACCCCATACTCCCGAAGCACCACCCACAAAAAACCATGAGGGACGCAGTCGAATGCCTTCTCCAAGTCCACAAAACACATGTAAACTGGTTGGGTAAACTCCCACAAACCCTCGAGGATTCTTGAGAGGGTAAAGAGCTGGTCCGATGTGCCATGACCAGGACGAAAACCACATTGCTCCTCCTGAATCCGAGGTTCGACCAACGGCTGGACTCTCCTCTCCAGTACCTTGGTATAGACCTTCCCAGGGAGGCTAAGGAGTTAGATCTCTCTCAAGTTGGAGCACACCCTCCGGTCCCCTTTTTTGAAGAGAGGAACCACCACCCCGGTTTGCCATGCCAAAGGCACTGCCCCCAACCTCCACACAATGTTGCAGAGGTGTGTCAACCATGACAGCCCTACAATATCCAGGGCCTTGAGGTACTCAGGGCGAACCACCCCTGGTGCCCGGCCACCAAAGAGATTTTTAACCACCTTGGCAACCTCAGCCCCTGTGAAGGATTAGTTGTCCCCCTCATCCACAAGCCCTGCTTCCTCTGTGGAAGGCGTGTCAGTGGGATTGAGGAGAGCCTTGAAGTATTCCTTCCACCGCCCGACAATATGCCCAGTCAAAGTCAGCAATGCCCAATCTGCACCATACACAATGTGGAGAGGGAGCTGCTTCCCACTCCTGAGCCTCCGGACACTTTGCCAGAATCTCTTTGAGGCCAACCGAAAGCCTTGTTCCATGGCCTCACCGAACTCCTCCCATACCCGAGTTTTTGCTTCAGCAACCATCCAAACTGCACTCTGCTTGGCCTGCCAGTACACCTCAGCTGCTTTGGGAGTCCCACGAGCCAATAGGCTTGTGGGACTCAGTGGTTGATAGGACTCCCTCTTCAGCTTAATGGCGCCCCTCATCACTGGTGTCCACCACTTGGTTTGGGGGTTGCCATCACAAGATGCTCCAACGACCCTGCAGTCGCAGCTCTGGGCAGCCGCTTCAACAATGGAGGTAGAGAACATGGCCCATTCAGACTCCATGTCTCCAGACTCCCTCGGAATGTGGTTGATGTTCTTCTGCAAGTGGGAGTTGAAGACCTCCCAGACAGGGGCCTCAGCCAGACGTTCCCAGCACACCCTCACTATATGTTTGGTTCTACCAGGTCTGAATGGCATCCTCCCCTGCCATCGGATCCAACTCACCACCAGGTGGTGATCAGTTCACCACCTGGAACCTAAGATGGATCAGTGTCCATCTTATCCTACACTTTATTACATGTATAGTTTATTTCTCTTATCTTATCATGTTTAATGTTGCAGCATTGACCGAGACAAATTCCTAGTTTGTGTACTACATGAACAATGGCAATAAACCTGATTCTGATTCTGATTCTGATTCTGAGTTGACAGCTCTGCACCTCTCTTTTCCTGAGTGTCCAAGACATACGGTCGCAGGTCTAATGATACGATAACAAAATCAATTATCGACCTGCAACCTAGGGTGTCCTGGTGCCAAGTAGGACACCTTTTTTTTTTTTTTTTTTTTTTTTTTTGAATGCAAAAGATGCAATAGACTTACACAATGGTCCTCTCCGGCATACAACTAGGAACATACCGGTCGCTATGGAGGGTGAGAATATGTATGGGCACATAATCATACCATGTAGGATAACTAAATAGACGGTTATGCTGTTTCATCCCACCTAGCAACAATGCTCTGCACTGTGTGTGTTTATATATTTACATATTTATTCCATCTAGCTACAATGCTCTGCACTGGGTGTGTTTATATTTATATATCTATATATTTATTCCATCTAGCTACAATGCTCCGCACTGTGTTTTTATATATCTACATATTATTCCATCTAGCTACATTGCTCCGCACTGTGTGTGTTTATATACTTGCATATTTATTCCACCTAGCTGCAATGCTCCATACTGTGGGTGTTTATATATTTACATATTTATTCCATCTAGCTACAATGCTCTGCACTGTGTGTTCATATATTCATATATTTATTCCATCCAGCTACAATGCTCTGCACTGTGTGTCTGTGTGTGTGTGTGTGTGTGTGTATATATATATTTTATAGTAATATGTACATATGTATATTAGCTGCTCTTGCTTGCTTGTTTTTTCTTGCCTTCTGATTGTTGCTCTGAGTGTTGCTATCCCTGTGCTGTTGCAATCCTGGAATTTCCCCTTTGTGGGACTAATAAAGGCTTATCTTATCTTATCTTATCTTAAGTACACATATGGACACCTGTATGCTTGAATGTGGTGTTTGTTATGGACAAACTGCTGTTAGCACAGAAGTCCAATAATTGAACACCACTTAGGTTCACATTGGGCAGGTCGTTCCTCCCAATCACCCCCCTCCAAGTTTCACTGTCTTTGCCCACGTGCACATTGAAGTCCCCCAGTAGGACAATGGTGTCTCCAAGAGGAGCACTCTCCAGCACCCCAGTCAAAGATTCCAAAAAGGGTGGGAAACAACCTTTTTGTCCACCGGGGAAAACTCCAATATAGAGGCAGCACGGTGGGGAGATATAAGAATATCCACCCCTGGTTGTCGCCTCTTGACCGGGGAAACTCCAGAGTAGGCCAAGCTCCAGCCCCTCTCCAGGAGACTGGTTCCAGAACCGGAGCTGTGTGTTGAGGTGAGGCTGACTATATCTACCCAGCATCAGTCAACCTCATGCACCAGCTCAGGCTCCTTCCCCACCAGAGAGGTGGCATTCCACGTCCCAAAAGCCAGTTTAGGAAGCTTGGGATCAGACCGCCAAGGTCTCCGCCTTTGACCGCCAGCTGATCCACATAGCACCGGATCCCCATGGTCCCTCCTGCAGGTGGTGAGCCCACTGAAGGGCGGATGAAACCCAGCCACCAGACACTAGCCATCGAGCCTCTCTCCCAGGCCTGGCTCCAAGGTGGGGCCCTCGTAATCCCATATCGGGCAGGGTACACCGAATCCTTGTTCTAGCACTCATCATGAGAGTCTATTGGATCGTTCTTAGTCTATTATCTAAAATCAACACCTTAATTATCCTTAAAAATGAGAAACAATCCCTTCATTTTAAATGCTGGATTCACTACACATGACCAAAATCTGAATTACTGTAAATTTATTTTCACCGCCACAGCTCAATAAGAGTGATGTAAAAATAAAAGCCCTCTTTTGTGATTCAATTTTCAGAATGGTTGTTTCTGTTACGTGCTTTTATTATAAAACTCCATCAACCGGATATACTTGTCTGAAATCACAGTCAACAGTTCTTTTTCTCACAATCTGTAAATAAAGAGGAAAAAAGAGAGGAGAGAAGATTCTGTGATAGCGATGTAGAGGAGAGCCTTTTATTTTAAAGACATTTTCAGTTTTTTGTCTGTCAGATAACTGCTAGTTTGTTATCTGTGGGGTTTTGGACAGTGAATTATACTGTATGTGCAGGCTGTCTATTAGTGCCACATATTTTTTTGAAATATAATCAATATTTAGCTCAGTGGAAGAGGGTCAGAGCAGGCAACATTAAGTCAAATGGACAGCGCGGTGACGAAGTGGTTAGCACTGTGGCAGCACAGCAATTCACCCTTGGCCAGGGGATCCTGGGTTCGATTCCAGCCCCTGACCAACAGTGATCTGTGTGGAGTTTGCATGTTCTCCCCGTGTCTGTGTGGCTTTCTCCAGTTTCCTTCCACATGCCAAAAACATGCAAGTTAGGTTCATTGGAGACTCTAAAGTGGCCCCAGGTGTGAATGTGTGTCTGAATGGTGAAAGGGTTGAGCGCCACACCAGTGGCTGCCTCATCCACTCATGTGGATGCCCTGTAATTTCCCCACTGTGGGACTAATAAAGGATTCTAAAAAAAAAATTGAAAATTCTGGCTAAAAGTAACTGTAAATACCCCACAATTGTTATCTACACCAGCATTAACAACATTCGACTCTGGCAGTCAGAAGTCACAAAACTTAATGTGGAATAGGTGTGTAGCTTTGCCAAAATGATGTTGGCCTCTGTAGTATTCTCTGGGCCCCTCCCCAACCTGACCAGTGAGGACATGTTTTGCCGCATGTCATCCTTCAACCTCTGGCTGTCTGTGTGGTGTCCTGCAAACAATGTGGGCTACATAGACAATTGGAGCTCATTTTGGGAAAAACCCGGTCTTATTAGGCAAGACGGTGTCCATCCCACTTTGGATGGTGTGTCTCATTTATCTAACAATCTGGCATCGTTTTTATCCAAAGTTCCAAAGCCTTGACTACTCAGAGTTGGGACCAGGAAGCAGAGTCGCAGTCTTACATGTCTTTCTGCAGCTTCTCTCCATCCGCCACCCCTCAACTTAGCCCCTGTCTTCCCCATCAGAGAATCACTGTCTGCTCCCTCTAAAGTAAATAAAATATCATGTATAAGCATCTCAAAGTGATTAAACAAAAAGTTGGTAAAATGCAAATTAAACATGTAGCCTCTAAATCTAGTGACTTGGCCTCTGTTCCTCCTCAGAATTTTTAAAATTAAATGTGGTTTATTAAATATTAGGTCTCTACTTCCCAAGTCTCTGCTAGTCCATGATCTGTTAATTGATCATCAGATTGATTTAACATCCCTTACAGAGACTTGGTTAGGGCAAGAAGATTATGTTGGTTTAAATGAATCCACTCCCTCTGGTTATTTAAACTCAAAATCTCAGAAGTTCTGGTCATGGAGGAGGAGTAGCAACAATTTACCATTCCAGATTACTAGTTAATGTAAAGCAAAAAACAGGTTATAATTCCTCTCAGGGTCTGGTCCTCAGTATTGGGCATGTTAGCAATTTTAGGTTAAACCCAATTTTATTTGCCATAGTTTATTGTCCTCCCTCAGCCTACTCAGAATTTTTATCTGAATTTGTTGAGTCTTTAGTGGATTTAGTGCTGAAATTGGATAGAATAATTATAGTAGGCGACTTTAATGTACATGCAGATGTAGATAGTGATTCCCTTAATATGGTATTTAATTCAATATTAGACTCAATGGGGTTTTCTCAGAAAGTAGGAAATTCTACCCATTATCTCCACCACACGTTGTTCTGACGTATGGCGTAGAACTAGAAAATCTGGTAGTGTCTCCTCATAACCCTGTACTGTCAGACTATTATCAAATCACCTTTGAATTTACTACAATTGTATGGCTCTTCCTAACCCCAATAATTGCATAAATTGCTACATGTAGCAATTTAGCAAACACCATGCAGCTACATGGCTGCACGGTGGCGCAGTGGTTTAGCACAGTTTTACCCTCGGCCGGGGGATCGCGGGGATCATGAGATCGTGGGTTCGATCCCAGCCCCCGACCAACAGTGAGCTGTGTGGAGTTTGCATGTTCTTCCCGTGTTGTGCGGGTTTACTCCGGGATTTCTCCGGTTTCCTCCCGCACACCAAAAACATGTAGGTTTAGGGCGCTCGCGCACGCAGCGACCAGCAGCCGGTGGCTTGTCACCAGACTGCAAACCAAGTCTACCTATGGGTACAAATAAGTAACAAAAAAAAAAAAAAAAAATGTTGTCAGCGGTGGTGGGTGCGCATACCATTTTGTCTTTTTTTCCCCCTATTGCAGCAATCGTATGATAAGTTGTCCCCCACTGTTATCCACTGCTATTTTATAAACAAAAAGAAACAATTTGAACACAAATCACTGGTCACAGCAGAAACCCATTTTGACAGTGCAAGAAAGCATTCAATGCAAACAGAATAGAAATGATCAGATTAAATGTAGGTCAGCCTCCCAGCTTCCACTCTCCATCTCTCCGTCATACCATGACACTTATGGTCAGGGTGCATTCAATTGCATCACTGGCGTACACTTCAATGGGCGTTATATGAGCCAATTAAAGTCAATAAATGTGAATATAGTTCAATGAAATTATAGTCTTGGTGTCCCAGCACCCAGTGGTAACCTGTACCTCCATCTTCCCATCAATCCACAATGTTTGTATTGTGGAGAGAGACCCACGAATCCTAAACTCCACCGATTGTGTCAGGTGTGCTTGACCCCCCCCCCCCCCAGCGTAGGTACATCTTCATGGGTAAAGGTTAGTTAAAAAAAGGTCACCTTTGACCTTTTTTATGATCAAGCAGTCAGTGAAACCATGTCAGTCACACTCTTCAGGTATTGTGGCATCACCATGCAAAAGATGAGAGCCTGTGATCAAGTGGCCTCTGAGCTAGCAGGGGGACAAAGTTTCTGTCACATACATACATACATACCCATGCCACAGAATCCCTTATATATTCAGTAGATACATGGATTTTATGAGTTTTGAAAGAAAAATGTAAGGATTTTTCAGGGGAGTAGACACACAATGAGAATAAGCATATGAGTTGTAGGATGGGTTAGTATTATTTTTTAGTAAATTATACATTTCTCATTAGCTATAAAAAAAAAAACCTGGTAAAACAAATAAAAGGATATGAACAAATACAGATCCCTAGTTTTATTTGTTACACTTAAATGCGCCGATTACACAGCCACAAAACATATACAACTTACCATATGGTAGTCACGAAAGCGTCATAAAGATGTATTTAACAAATAGCAAGGTCTTGCAAATTCCCCTCCGAAAATCATTTCAGTTTTGATTAATTTGACTGATCTATACATTCACTGAGATCTTGCACATTATTGTTTAATTTAGTAATAAAGTACTTATTCTGTATTAGTTTCAGTTCCTTTTTGCCATGCATTTATTTTTGTTCACCACAGTTGTTAGAGCACTTTGTAGATATGTTTCTGAGCAAAGTTAAAAAATAGAAATATTTTACAAA
Organism: Pholidichthys leucotaenia; assembly: GCA_020510985.1. Classification (NCBI taxonomy): domain Eukaryota; kingdom Metazoa; phylum Chordata; class Actinopteri; order Cichliformes; family Pholidichthyidae; genus Pholidichthys; species Pholidichthys leucotaenia. The sequence goes on along the minus strand of CM035840.1, from coordinate 379,482,575 downwards.
AAAATACAACTAAAGTATAACTGTATTCTCTGTGTGGTGCTGCTGTTCTGTACCAGCAGCTGCTCAGAGCCAATCAGCAAGAATAGCAGGATGATTACTCAAATCCACAGAATTGGGGAATTGGACAAATTGAAGTGTCTTTTCACTCGGCTCAGTGCTTCTTATAGTGTCAGGCTAAAATTGGACTACTCATAGGCTAATTGTGTAAGAACACAGAGAGTCTGCACCCAAGAGTTATGCCAAGAATTGAATGTTACTATGGACAAAGGCATATAATAATAATCAATTTCTGAGCAAGGAAAGTAGAATCGAATTCCAGTCAAAGTGAACTCTTGAAAGAAACCATTTTAACTGTATTCTTGTTCAAATTTTCATTTCATCAAGATCTATTGTTTGCAAAAATACAAACTCACACTTCCAAATTAACTTTACGTTGTTCCTTTATATCTTTGAAATGGGGTGAGGGAAAAAAAGCACAGTTCTTCTAGCTTTCAGATGCCTATGTGAGAATTAGTTAATGGTAATTGGGACCTTTGATGAAAATTAAAAATGTCAAAATCTGACTTGAAAACTTAAAAAGAAAAGATACTTGAAAAGCAGAATAAAGTTAAATCTGATATTCGCTTCCCCCTTTGTGCCAATCACCTCATCTCCTCAAGCACACTATGAGAGTGTTCAAAATGTGTTTGTACATGGCAAGGTGCCTTCAGAAATATACAAAAATGCAACATAGACTGCTAGTTGCTAAGCAATATCAAATCATGTGCCGCAGCTATTATTGCACACACAGAAAAGTGTTGTTTATAATCATCACAATAAGACTTTTTTATTTTTCTAATTTCTATTTTTAATTCTGGACTGATAATAAATGTGCCATGTGGGTAATATGCTTTTCCTTCCACATGTTTTTTTTTTTTTTTGGGGGGGGGGGTCGTTTTGTCCTTTTTTCTTCTTTTTTATTAGCATACTGCATGTACCTTTTTATGTGTAGACCCTGAGAAGAAATGCAGTCATATCTAGTCATTGATTGGCATTTCTATAGAGTGATATTATGTTTGCCTTTCCTGCTTGGCCAATATATTATTAAAGCATGTCTCCCAAAAGACCACTCCAGCCACAAGGTTGCCATGGTTACCACCACTGTACCAATACCTTTTTATGAGTTCTGTGGACATCACCTCCTAATTACTTTCAGAGAACAAATCCTCATTTCAAACATACCCAGCTTTATTTCTAATCATTATCTGGATGAGGAAGTTGAGCACTGTCAAAGGTGGGCTGCAGGGATCGCAAAAAACACTGCATGCCTGAGCAGATGTGCTCGTACTAAGTGAGGTCGGGAGTGATGCAACAAGAAATAAACTTCTTGGGATCAAAACATGTGAGGTTTAAAATGCCCTTCTCAATATTACATAAAGGTGTGGTACAGAGGTGCTGCAGACATGTCCTGTGTGGCACCCTTACGAGGGCATTGCAACACAGCTCTGTATGAGCTTATAGAGCTTCTGCTTCCCTATAAAACTCAGCTGCACTTGGGAGGAATATTTCCTTATGTTAGACCCAACCATGACCCAGAAAACCAGACAGATGGTTATGATTTTACCTGCCCCGGTTTCATATTCAAGGAGCTTTTTGCCCTCAGAAATAACTGCTTTCATATAAAATACATTATTGGTAACTGGGGTTTCTTTTATCTATCTAAAAAAAAATCCAATACAGGTTTGAAGGTAACTGGGGATTTTATGTGTTTGTTTTTGTTTGTTGTCTGATATACTGTTTATTGTGATTTTTTTTAGTCAAAGTTAAAGTCATGTGCAACAACTTAAAATATGGTCTGATACTGGTTATCAGCCTTTCATTCATACAGCAAATATTACCTCACTAATAACATTCCAGCCAATTTCCTGAAAAACGCCTAAAAATAACATACCCAAAGTAAATTAAAAGCTGCTCTTCAACCATTTGTAGTATATTCATGGGGTTGTTCTCGTTTAAAAGAAAAGCACTCTAAATTTCTGGGAAAAACAGACTCACTCTTCTGCCGCTGACTAACAGTGGTCTGAACATACTGAATTTGAAGAAAATAAAGTTGTTTTTTTATTCATATGCTTGCAAATAACACATAGGTGTGATATATTAGCTGGAAAACACAATAGAAATGTAGCACCAACTGTTAACAAGTTCACGTTTAAATTTTGTAGCAATATCACAGAAAAAGAATATATTACACAGCTGTTTTTTTCTTAGGGTTCAACCAGGCATTTTAAACTGTACTAAACTGTGTCACCTAACATGGAAATACTAGAGGGCCTCTCTCTCTCTCTCTCTCTCTCTCTCTCTCTCTCCCTTTGTCCTCTCCTCTATCCCTTTGTCTGTCCATGCCATCATCTGTCTGTACGCTGCGAGACAGGGCCTTGGCGGAGGTATGCACTCATAGATCACCTCCAACATCTAATGGGTTCATCTGTGGGCCAAGGGCCACCTCTGGTGAAAATTTCATTCAAATCCATCAAGAAGTTTTTGTGTGATTCTGCTGAGACAAATTTATTGACTCTCTCGTAGGTTTTCGGGGGGGGGGGGGGGGGTTCTAGGTTTTTTCCTCCTTTCTTCTCCTTTATAGTTTACTGACAAGGCTTTTAAATGTTAAGCAATATTACTCAACAGTGTGGTATCATAACACTGCAGTGTGGAGTAAACAAGCATAATCGAGCAGGCCAATTGTCATTTAACACACAAAAAAAATTAACCATTGTCCAGTGCCGAAGTTAGTGTATTTACATACCATGTGGGTCATGTGGCTCATGACAACATCCTTAGTTTGTTTCCCGGTACGTGCCCACGGAGATACATGCACACGCATGTACCTCCACACCCCGTCTTAAACCGTGCACTTCGTCGCTTTTTCTTGACATCTTCAGATGAAATAAAGAGTCAGTCATTACCACATTTCTTTTCATTACAAGCTGTTTTACTTTTTCTGCAGCGTCTAGTGCTTCCAAACAGCGCTATGAGTGCGCTGCTTTCGGGATGCGGAGGTACTTGCCTGCGCACATAACTTTGTGGGTACGTTTTAAAGGGGAAGTACATGAAAAGTGCAATATTAATATATTTTTTTTTTAAATTCCTGGATTCACACAGTGATCCACATCAGCACCAAAAACCAATCATTTGTTCATTGGCCCATTTCCTACCCTTTAATTTTCACTGAAATCCGTTCACCACTTTTTGAGTAATGTTGCTAACAGACAAACAAGCAAACGGGCAAACACCAGCAAAAACATAACCTCCTTGGTGGAGGTACCTGACTTTTGAATGCTTCCTGGAGGGATTTTTTTTTTTAATTAAATTTGGCATAAAAAATAACTGAAAGATGCAGCACTACTAAAAATGCTACCCTTTTAAATCAACCCTTTAACCCCTTGAACTCTGTGAATTCCGCGGGCGGTCACGTCTCTGCATCTTAGTGCGTCTCAGTGCGCACTGAAAAAAAAAGCTGTATTTCCGGTCTTCTAGTACAGACACAGCCTTGTTACAACCTGAGAAAAAAGCTGTGTAATATATTCATTTTTTTGTGGTATTTTTACAAAATTTTGACCTGAGCTTGAAAACACTTGATTCTACATTTCTGTTGTGTTTTCCAGCCAGTATCTGACAGCTGTATGTTATTTGCAAGCATTTGTATCTAAAAAAAACACCCAGGCAAACTTTCTTGTTACTCAGTGGCAGGAGCACTTAGAGAGATTATGACTGTTTTGCCAAAAAATTCAGAGTGTTTTCTTTTAAATGAGACTAACCCCATGAAGATGCTGCAAAGAGTTGAAGAACAGCTTTTGATTTACTTTGGGCATGTTATTTTTAGGCGTTTTTAGGGAAGTTGAACAGAGTTCAACAGGTTAAACAACTTCCGGTGAACGATCTTGAAACAGCATCTGCATAACCAACCCATGACACATCGTTGCATTCAAAAATTCACTGACTACAGGATACATCTATCATCAACAAACTCAGTTGCAAATGGCTTGTTTTGTACACATGAGAAGTCTTCTTTTGTGTCCATTATCCACTTGGTCCTCAGAAGTATGGCTAGGCCTGGGCATAGCCCAATGCTTTCTCATTTGCTGCCATCAGATCTTCTTGGCTGCACTGCTCCCTGAGTGGGCATTCAAAATGAACTAGCATTGACTGAGGTGAGGTGCCACAGTCACAGCCCATGTCTGTGTCATCTAAGTAGCCCCATTTCCTTAGTTTGCCCTGCATCATCCCATTTTCAGTACTATCTCTATTGTAAATGTAGTTTCATTGCGCCTAAGCAAAAATTCATTTGGAAGTCAGTCAATTTGGGTCCAACAATGTATGGATTTTATGCATATTTATCCCAGTAATCATGTGGATGGACAATAAATCTTACTCAAATTTATATATTGGACAGGACTGAATTTGTTAGATTATTATGAATTCTTGAAATTCAAGGAATCTTGATTGGTGAGTCACTGCATTGTCGCTTTTTTGTGTTAGCTTGTTTGATGCGCTATTTCCTGATGTTGCAGGTGGATCTCAAATCTGTTTTAATAACCAAATAACCAAATTCTAAGCTTTCAAATGATGTATGGCATGACTTCACTGAGTGGCAGCACAACCATTAGGACAAATCACCATGAAGTTAAAGCAGTTTACCGCAATGCAATATTTAATGTCTGACATAACAAATGAGACATTATGACCAATATTTCAGTCTGTCTTTCAGGAATGATTTATTAATTAAAGTGGCTTAAGGCCAGATAAATTAGTGTTCTCCGTATACAACCATTTTTCTCATTTTTTTAAGAGAATGGTTTTGGATTATTTAACAAATAACTTATATTTTACAGTTTAATATTCTATGTTGCACTATCTCTACAGTTCTATTTGATTTTCTTTGTTGATTTTGGGTATGACTTAAACTTTTATGTTACTGATTTTAAAATTGTAATGGGGTAGGCACTATACAAGCACAAGCTTCAGCCTTCACCCTTTCGGTTGTTCTTTTGTGTGTTCTTATTGTATTGTATGTATGTTTATTTTATTACTGAATAAATTCATTCATTCATTCATTCAATGTCAAATAACATAACATTAAAAAAATACAGTGGTGTTAAAAAGTGTTTGCCCCCTTCCTGAGTTCTCATTTTTTTTTGTATGTTTTTCACATTTAAATGTTTCAGATCATCAAACAAATTTAAATATTAGACAAAGATAACACAAGCAAACACAAAATGCAGTTTTTAAATGAAGGTGTTTATTATTAAGGGGGAAAAAAAAATCCAAACCTACATGACCCTGTGTGAGAAAGTGATTGCCCCCTAAACCTAATAACTGGTTGGGCCACCCTTAGGAGCAACAACTGCAATCAAGCGTTTGCGATAACTGGTAATGAGTCTTTTACAGCACTGTGGAGGAATTTTTGCCCACTCATCTTTGCAGAATTGTTGTAATTCAGCCACATTAGAGGGCTTTCGAGCATGAACTGCCTTTTTAAGGTCATGCCACAGCATCTCAATCAGATTCAGGTCAGGACTTTGACTAGGCAACTCCAAAGTCTTCATTTGGTTTTTCTTAAGCCATTCAGAGGTGGACTTGCTGGTGTGTTTTGTATCATTGTCCTGCTGCAGAACCCAAGTGCACTTCAGCTTGAGGTCACCAACAGGTGGCCAGACATTCTCCTTCAGGATTTTTTGGTAGACAGCAGAATTCATAGCTCCATTTACCACAGCAAGTCTTCCAGGTCCTGAAGCAGCAAAACAGCCCCAGACCATCACACTACCACCACCATATTTTACTGTTAGTATGATGTTCCTTTTCTGAAATGCTGTGTTACTTTTATGCCGGATGTAATGGGACACACACCTTGCACAAAGTTCAACTTTTGTTTTGTCAGTCCACAGAGTATTTTCCCAAAAGTCTTGGGAATCATCAAGATGTTTTCTGGCAAAACTGAGACGAGCCTTTATGTTCTTTATGCTCAGCAGTGGTTTTCATCTTGGAACTCTCCCAAGCAGGCCATTTTTGTCCAGCCTCTTTCTTATGGTGGAGTCATGAACACTGACCTTAACTGAAGCAAGTGAGAACTGCAGCTCTTTGGATGTTGTTGTGGGGTCTTTTGTGACCTCTTGGATGAGTCGTTGCTGCGCTCTTGGGGTAATTTTTCTTGGCTGGCCACTCCTGGGAAGGTTCACCACTGTTCCATGTTTTCACCATTTGTGGATAATGGCTCTCACTGTGCTTTGCTGGAGTTCCAAAGCTTTAGAAATGGCTTTATAACCTTTTCCAGACTGATAGACCTCAATTACTTTGTTTCTCATTTGTTCCTGAATTTCTTTGGATCGCAGCATGATGTCTAGCTTTTGAGGATCTTTTGGTCTACTTCACTTTATCAGGCAGGTCCTATTTAAGTGATTTCTTGATTGGGAACAGATGTGGCAGTAATCAGGCTTGTGTGTGGCTAGAGAAATTGAACTCAGCTTTCCAAAGATATGATAAACCACATAAACCACAATATGTGATATGATAAACCACAGTTAATTTAGTTTTTTTTTTGTGGGGGGGGCAATCACTTTTTCGCACAGGGCCATGTAGGTTTGGATTTTTTTTCCCCCTTAATAATAAACACCGTCATTTAAAAACTGCATTTTGTGTTTACTTGTGTTATCTTTATTATTTAAATTTGTTTGATGATCTGAAACCATCTAAGTGTGACAAACATACAAAAAAAAAAAAAATGAGAAATCAGGAAGGGGGCAAACATTTTTTCACACCACTGTATATGAAAATTCAACCTAAAATTGGTGAATAGGGTGTTGTCACACTTAACCAGATCCTGGTTCAGGATCCTGGGCGGTGCGGTGGCGGAGTGGTTAGCACTGTGGCAGCACAGCAACTCACCCTTGGCCATGGGATCCCGGATTCGATCCCAGCCCCTGATCAACAGTGATCTGTGTGGAGTTTGCATGTTCTCCCCGTGTCTGCATGGGTTTACTCCGGGATTTCTCCGGTTTCCTCCCACAGGCCAAAAACATGCAGGTTAGGTTAATTGGAAACTCTAAAGTGGCCCGAAGTGTGAATGTGTGTGAATGTTTAAGGGATAGCGCCATACTGTGGCAGCTTCATCCATTCAAGTGGATGCCCTGAATTTCCCCTCAGGAGATCAATAAAGCACACCAACTCAAAATCAAATCAAATCCTCCTGAGTATCCATAATGATTTTGACTGCAGCTGGGGAGGAACAAACTTTTTTCCTGCACATTCCCCCATGTAAGTTGTGGTATGTTTTATATATAAAGCAACAGAGGTCACACCTCTCCAAATTTTTAAGTTAGCAAAGGAAGCCAATGACCTCCTCTGAGTATTAAGCTGGCTGCCAACCCAGAGCAGCAAAGTTGTGTTGAAATCTGCTGACAGTGCTGAACTTTGTAATGACTGTTTCGTAGAGCTTCTGAGTGTGAGGTTGCATGCTGGCCTGTCCCGTTAGAAGAAGGCTGACTGGATTTCAGCTGTGAGGATTAAATTGCCTCTTGGACCCACAGTTCTGCTCTGCTGTTTTACTGGTGCCACTGCACATAGTTGGAGCTGTCAATTGCATCATCACATCACACTTTCAATTAAAACTGCAGCAGCATACTCTTTGTGGTGCTAAACTGTGCATTCATTTAATATGCAGTTCAGTCTGTATGCAAGAAAGCCAACAATCAGCACATTTTTTTTAATTAGCAAGCTCCAAATTGGTTTAAACTGCTGACATTTACAGCTGTTTATATGTTTACTTAATGTGACACTCACAAGTTATCAACATAAAGTTTGGTTAAGAGCAAAGATCAATCTGAGATTGAGCCTTTGAAGCGAGTGATATTTCCTGTCCTTCGTCTGACAGGTGTTGACATATGTCACATCTGTGGCTGCAGCTGCGCTTTGATGTTTGCAACGCAGAAAGACAACGCTTTCCACATCCTCCAGTCGAAAACCCTTATAGCATAAGCATAGTGTAAACATTTAGACCTTGGGGATTTTTTTAGAAGTTTCAGAATTCACCAGAAAGTACTTTTTATGTATGGATAAATCAGAGTTTTGTTTGTCATTTCTTTGACAGCTTTCACAGCTGACTGTTGCAAATGAGAAAAGAGCTAGAGAAGTGAAGTTACACTTTATTACCATGCTTTTAACTACACTATTCTGACCTTGCCTTTAAAAAAGTTTATTTAAATTGCATATATTTATCTCTTTACGAAGCCACCATTACAGCAACAAGCAGACTTCTTTAATACATGTCAGTACCAAAGTTAACCATGCATCATATAAAGACAATGATAATCATTGTCACTAGTTCTTGGCAATACAAAGTATTTTTTAAACTGCTTTTTCTTTTTGTTTGAGACAGTTAATGATGCAGGAATGTTTTAGTAATGGGATTTGTTTACTTATATCTAAATAGGAGGGCTGTTCATTAAAGATTTCTCCTGAATCATTTCCCATTGACTGAGAGGAACCAAACTTGGCACAGTTAGTCTTTCTCTACATACATAGATACCACCAGGGGTCACAAACTTCCCCCATTGCTTTATGCAGCTGTGGAGACCTCACCTGTAGAAGTCTGCAGGTTGTATCAGAAGCCACAAATTGACCTCGGAAATCAGCGTTTCATCGTCTATGAAGTGCATGCCCTTCAAAAACGACTTCCTGGTTAGACAGAGTTGGAAGTCAGATGGTGCAGTGTTGTGACAGTGAGGGGGGTGAGAAAGGATTTCATAGCTGCAGGACCGTGCTTCTGTCTGAGCAACATGCAAATTGTGAACTGGAGTGCTGTCTTGTAAAAGGCAGACAGCGTTGGTCAACATACTAAGTCTTTCAGTTTTGATGGCCTTCAGCAATATCTGCAGCAGTGAAGCATAGAAAGTCCTGGTAATTGCGGTACCCTTTGCCAGGAAATCCATCATCAATACTCATTGGTCCCAAAACACCAAAAGCATGATATTGCCCTTCTTCAAAGATGGTGATTTGTACTGCTTCCATTGCTTCGACTGGACTTTAGTTTCTGGATCATGTTTCGCCCTGCATGATTAGTCTGTCAAAGAAGTCCTCCTAGTTTTCTTAGCACATGGCTAAAACAGCCTGGGAGTATGTGACTCGTTCCTGTTTCTGGAAAGGTGTGAGCAGTTGGGGAATCCATCATGCAGATAACTTCTGCATGTGCAGTGGTCATAGATGATTTTTTTTTCCACAGACCCCACACTGATCTTGACATCTTGGGTTAATTGTAGAAGGGTTATGCGGCGATTCTCCAAAATGGTGGCCTGCACTTGCCGGATGGTTTTTTCATCAGTGGCCCACTCCGATCACACAGGAATGGGTGCCGTTTCCACCATTGTCCAATCATACTTGACTTGTCTACAGTATGCCAGTGCTTGACTATGTCATACGATGGGGCATCGTCCCCATAAGTCTCTTTCATCTCATTGAACGTCTCCCGTGGTGACCAGCCTCTGAAGTACAGGAACATCATAACTGCTCGGCATTCAACTGGCTACATTATCACATCTTTCACCACCTTAGCACCTGTAAAAGAGAAACTTAGGAGTTCAGATGTGCAAATTTCTGCAATTGTGGGATTTTCCCCTACAGTTTGACAGTGCTATGTTGCTGTGAAATGGTGCTATATAAATAAAGTTGAATTGAATTGAAATGAAATGAATTGAAATTACCATGTGACCTATAGATATACGTATGTATTATTATACATTTGCAATTTCAGCCTCCTACAATAACCAGAAGTAGGTCCGGCGAAATGTTTAAACTAAACTAGTAGTGGAGTGGTGGACTGGGGTAGAGTATCCGTCCTACAACTGGGAGGTCGGGGTTCAAGTCCAGTCATGCCAAAGACCATATAAAAGTGGAACTTCCTGCTGTCCAGCTTGGTGCTCAGCAAAAATGGAACGGATGACGGAAATGTGGGTGGCAGTGTCTCAGGAGGTAGAGCAGCTCGTCCAATAAAATGAGCGTTGGCAGTTCGAATCCCGCTTTCCCCAGCCATCCTGCCGTTGTGTCCCTGGGCAAGACACTTTACCCACCTTGCCTTCAGTGTCTTTGACACTGGGTATGAATGCGTGTAAATGTTCGGTAGTGGTCGGAGAGGCCGCTGGCGTGGATTGGCAGCCACGTTTCTGTCAGTCTGCCCCAGGGTAGCTGTGGCTACAGTAGTAGCTTACCGCTACCATTGTCTGTCTGTGGAGTGAATGAATAATGGATTTTCATTGTAAAGTGCTTTGGGTTTCTTGAAAGGCGCTATATAAATGCAAACCCATCCATCCATCTTCTTCTGCTTAATCCTTTTCGGGTCATGGGGGGGGGCTGGAGCCTATTCCAGCATCTTTGGGCGAGAGGAAAGGTACATCCTGGACAGATCGCCAGTCTAAATGCAAACCATTATTATTATCATTAGTAACTAAAACCATTATCTGAATTACTATTATGCATGAACTGTACTTCTCTGCTTATAAAACCTTAGTTTCCTCCCTTAATGCTGGGGCAATGAGCACAAAGAACATCTCTTGTAAATAAATAATATAGATATTTAACAATAAAATTAGCAACACTAAAAGCCATCATTTAACATCTTGTCCTTATTTCTCTGTGTTTGTTGGGGCATTTGAAAAGAGGGTTGAGGAAAACAAAAGAAAAGTGAGAAATCTCTGTAATTACTATTATGATGTGAGGGCTACCCCCTCAGGGAATAATAAATAATCTGTGTGGATATGTTCAACCTGCTGTCTGGATTTTTAAAGAGCCCAGCCCATCTGCATGCGCAAGTGGACACTTATAACTGGCATATAATTATGGACCAAGGATATAGCAACCTTGCCTGGGAGTGTGTATGCTTGGATGATGTGAGACTTGTGAAAGTCAAACAGCTACTTATGAGTTGAAGGTGCATGCCAGCTGACATAAAAAATATGGTTTGTTGGCCTAAGGGCAGCAAAGAATGTTGATGGGGAAGCTGGAGGCTCATGATTACTCCCTGAAGCATGCAGAGGTCTGCATGACGAGCTACCTCGGCATGACTCGGACATCAACAATGACCTCTAGACAATGGTCATACATTAAGACAGCATCAGTGAAGCTGAGAGACAGAAATGTTCAAAGGAAAGGGGAGGAGGGAGAGGCACTCAAACAAGGGGATCACTGAGAAAAGTGGACAGCTCTATGCTCAGTCCACCTCCATGCATTCAATCAAGATTCAAAGATTTTTATTGGTCAATACTTCTATATGTACAGGACATACAGTAGAATTGAAATACCATTTCTCTCTCTCTTTGTGGTGTGTGCAATATATAAGACAAGAAGGAGTAAGGATGGAAAACAACAACAACAACAATGTACAGTAATGCTACCCTTAATGCCAATAATGGTAAAAACACAGCAATCATATGTACAGTAAGCCATAATACCGGTAAATTGCAAGTTGAATGTGGTAATGAGGGTGTAGACAGTGACAGATTGGTCTACACATGATCAACATTGCAATAACAGACAGCAGCAGGTATGGCATTTATGCAAATGGTTGCGGTAAGGTGCAAGACATACAGCAGCAGATGTGGTGCTGTTGGTGTGCCAAGTCTTTCTGTGCAAACAGCTGAGGTAGTTATTGTGTGAATGAGTGTGTTACAGTCCAGGGGCGGGGAGGAGGGGGGATGCAGAGTTCGGGGTCCTGATGGCCTGGTGAACAAAGCTGCTTAGCAGTCTTGTGGAGTGAGCCCATAGGCTCCGGTACCTTCTCCCTGAGAGCAGGGGGCTGAAGAGGGAGTGTGAGGGGTGGGAGGTGTCACCTGCAATGTTGATGGCTCTACAAGTGAGGTGGGTATGGTAGATGTCTGAGAGGGAGGCCAGAGGGGCACCGATGATCTTGCTGACTGCTTTCACTGTGCGTTGTAATGTTTTCCAGCAGGAGGCGGTGCAGCTTTCATATCACACAGTGATGCAGCTTGTAAGGATGCTCTCAGTGGTGCCCTGGTAGAATGACCACAAGGTGGGGGGTGGGATTCATGCTCTCCTCAGTTTGCGGAGGAAATAGAGGTGAGTTTGAGCCTTCTTGGCCAGTTTTGTGGTGTTGTTAGTCCAGGAGAGGTTCTTGGAGATGTGCATCCCCAGGAACTTGGTGCTGCTCACCCTCTCCACAGCTGCTCCATTGATGATCAAAGGGGGCTGCTGTGTGTCCCCTCCTGAAATCGACCACAATCTCCTTGGTTTTTCCCACATTCAGAAAGAGATTATTGTCTTTACACCACTGGACCAGTTGGCTCACCTCATTTCTGTAGTTGGCCTCCTCGCTGTTGGTGATGAGGTCCACCACCGTTGTGTCGTCCGTAAATTTGACGATGTGATTGGTGCTGTAGGCTGGTACGCAGTCATAGGTCAGCAGGGTGAAGAGCAGCAGGCTGAGCACGCATCCACCAATCAAGGTATTTCATCCCAGCCGTACCCCCGAGAGGAAACACCAGGCAAACATTGCAGCAGCAAAGGATCCTTCCTCAAGTAATATTAAAATGTTTTAAATTTCCATCATTGTTTTGTAGGTGGAGTCATCAACATAGCATTTGAGAGAAATGTATATATTTTCAGCCTGCTCATTTATTTGTATTCACTCTATATAGTTATTTTACACTTGATTTCTTGTATCCCCTTAAAAGGTACATTTTATGTTTATGTCCTTTTTGTGCATAGATAAACTTGTCTTCGGCTATTTTGTTTTGTTTGTTTACATGAAATAGGTAAGTCGTAAAGTTGGTGAATGTAAACTTAGATAGGTAACAGGTTTCATGTATGGGCTCCCTGTTGCATAGAGAGTGACACACATGCATACAACCCCTTGCAAAAATGATGGAATGGAATCAAAACTCTTGGAGGATGTTCATTCAAATGTGTGTGTGTGTGTGTGTGTGTGTGTGTGTGTGTAAGAGCGCGCGCGTGTGTGTGTGTGTGTGTGTGTGTGTGTGTGTATAGACACACACACTATAATAATAAACTAATCACAATTCCAGAAATACTTAAAAATATAATTATAGTATAAAGAAACATCTCCTTTGCTGTCATGCACAATGTGATAAGAAAATATGATAAATTACCGCAGAGCTATGAATTAATTTATGATGTTTTCTGGGCTGATAAAGTGATAAAACCATGTTGCACCAGCAGGGTGAGTGTTAGCGAGTTTTAAGCTCAGTCAAAAATCCTGTGTTGTAACTTAATTATGTTAATTGTTAGAGTAGGGCAGAATATGTAATGATACCAGTTAATTACCAGTTCACTTGGAGTAGACAAACTGCCATTTGGTGTTGCCAATAACCTGCAATTTCTTCATATTCCACCTTTAACTAAACAAAGGCGATGTGTATACCTTTGTGAAATGAGCATTTTAATATTTTAACAATATACGTGGCCCGTGCATGTGACACAATTTCACACTGAAATACATACACTGGGGGACTACTCTCCCCCATCTCTCTTTCTAATAAGATGAGGTGCTTCCTGTTCAAACTCCTCCACCACCCCAGCATCCACACGCAGGCTTCAGCGATACTTTTTAGCATCACTACTACGTCTTAATTGTGGGGAGTGATACTAGTGGAGTGGAAAAGAGAAAAAATTGTCCACATTTCAACTTGAAAAGTAGTGTCCAACTGGTGGTCAATATAACAACATATCCCATAATGCACTGCGCCCAAAACCAAAGAGAGAAATGAGATCCTGGCACCATTTTTTTTAAATTAATAATACCATGTGTAATATTAGGTATCTTCACAAAAAAAAAAAAAAAATACATAATGCCATTTATTTTTTATTGAATCTGTTTTTTGCTTTACCGTAGTGATGCAATCAAAGAAAAATACACTGTAGTGTTGTGTAGTAATGTTTCCAGAAGGGCAAATTTTCCCTTTTCTGTTGGAATCTCTACATCTGATAGAGTGATAGGCTAGAGTGATGATATAGAGTGAAGTATGTGGCGGTAATGCACCTGTAAGCTGGTTGCCAACTGCCAATCAAATCTAAAAGAAGAAGAAGAATTTCTACATCTGAATCCCCTGTATAGTGCATAGGAGGCAGTGCGTGAGTGAATAACTTTGGACACATCCAATATAAATACATACAAGAAAATGAGTGCAAAACCTGACCAAAGGACGTAGATAAATGTGAGAATTACAAATAAAACTACAAGAACTCTGAATACTTAACCAAAGGATTGTCTCAGACAGGGTTAAGTATTTAAATTGGAAAAGCTAAAACCATATGAATGAGTCTATTTTCATATCAGGTTTCTGAAAAGGTAGTGGTTGCTATGAGATGACTATTGTTGTGAAATGGCGCTATATAAATAAAGTTGAATTGAATTGAATTGAATTGGATAAATGTAACTTCAGATTTATTTCTATAGCAGCCCATACATAATGACATGCATTTAATTTCAATTTTGTTTATTTTGCTTCTTTAATTGATCTGTTGTACATGAACAAAATATCTAAATACCAGCTCCACAGCATTTCAAACCCTGAAAATATCTGAGGAAATGCTAAGAAAAGTAAAAAGCTCCAATAAATATCACCAATATAATGCTAATCACAGTCTAATTATATCACAAAGTAATTACACAGCAATTATAGCTCCTATTATGTATGAAAGAGGGCATTAAAACTAGAGAATACGTATGAGCTGATTAAAATTATACATAAGGTGATTCAGTGAGGAAATGTTAAAAAGTAAATCATTTTGTCCCCTTTTTTAATGAAACATTGTTTAATCGGCTTATTTCCATTTGATTAAATTCACTGATAAATTAGTAGTATGTTGTTTTTTTGTGTTCCTACTCTGTCTTTGCGCCACTGCTACACTGAAATTAACATCTTTAACAGCTATTTATTACCTCCCATTGTAATTTAACCTTTTTTTTCTGATCCCTGTGTATTATTATTCTGTGCATACAAGCAAAAACACCTTGCTCTAAAATTGGCTTTATTTTTATGGTTCTGCACAGTCTGCTGCAGGCAGTGATCAGTAAGCTGGCCATCTACGAAGTTACAACAACTGCAATGAAGACAAGCTCAGTGAAGCAAATTAACATGAAAAGATTCACATAATGGAACTTTAAAAAAAAATGCAGGACATCGACATTAGCACATTTCTTTTTTATTTCTTTTTTTTCCCCACTAGAGTGTGCTTCTTGGATGCAGAGTGCCACAGCCTCGGGCCAGATGATCGTTCATCAAAAACAATGATGTGTGTCAGTTGGAAAGTTGACCAGCTGAGGAGGTGGAGGGCAAGACTAATAATACACATAAGGCCTCAAGGCAAAAAGCTGCCTATTCCAACATTCACACATGCAAAAAGCTTTCCAGGAATTTTTTGAATTAATTTATAATGAGAATGATAATTCTGTTTTAAACTCATTAACATTTACAAGCTGTATTTTGTTAGTCAATAAAAACTTTAGGATTACAGTTGCAGCTACATTTTATAATTATAGTTGTGATCGCAGAGAATGTTGTCAATTTTTTTTTTCTCACTTCTGGTTATTGTAGGAGGCTGAAATTGCAAATGTTTAGTAATGCATAGCCCTATTGGCCACATGTACTAAGTTCTTGTACTTGAGAGGCCACATGCCACGGGAGACGTGATCGCAGTGCTCCATTGATGAAAACACCATCTGGCAAGTGGAGGCCACCATTTTTGGACAACCGCCACATAACTATTCTCCAATCAGCCCAAGATATCAAGATCAGCGCAGGGTCTGTAATTCAATTCAATTCAATTCAATTCAACTTTATTTATATAGCGCCATTTCACAACAACAGTCATCTCATAGCACTATCAACTGTAGGGGGGACCCCCACAGTTGCAGAAAGACCCCAGCAATCAGGTAAAAAAAAAATCACCCATGACCATTTGCACACGTGGAAGTTGTCTGCATGATGGATTCCCTGGTTGCTCACAACTTTCCAGAAGCAAGAATGGGTCATGTGCTTCCAGGCTCTTTTAGCCATGTACCAAGAAAACCAAGAGGTCTTCTTTCACAGACTAATCATGCAAGACAAAAAAAGGGTCCATCTTTATGATCCATAGACTAAAACCCAGTCGAAGCAATAGAAACATTATGACCCACCACCTCTGAAGAAGACATGTCTCCAACTCTCAGTGGGCAAGGTCATGCTCACGATGTTTTGGGACCACCATGGAGTATTGAAGATGGATTTCCGAATAAAGGGTGCCACAATTACTGAGACTTACTATGTTTCACTGCTGCAGAAATTGCAAAGGCCATCAAAACTGAGAGGTGTGGCATGCTGACCAAAGGTGCCCACCTCCTACAAGGTGACACTCTGGTTCACAACTCACATACAGCGGGGAAAATAAGTATTGAATACGTCAACATTTTCTCATTAAATATATTTCTGATGGAGCCACTGACCTGAGATTTTCACTAGATATCTCTCACCTATGGTCACAAGCTTTGGGTAATGACCGAAAGAACGAGATCGCGGATACAAGCGGCTGAAATGAGCTTTCTCCGTAGGATTGCTGGACTCACCCTCAGAGATAGGGTGAGGAGCTCAGTCATCCGGGAGAGGCTCAGAGTAGAACCGCTGCTCCTCCACATTGAAAGGAGTCAGTTGAGGTGGTACGGGCATCTGATTAGGATGCCTCCTGGACGCCTCCCACTTGAGGTGTTTCAGGCACGTCCCACTGGGAGGAGACCCCGGGGCAGACCCAGGACTCGGTGGAGAGACTATGTCTCCCAGCTGGTCTGGGAACGCCTTGGTATCCCCTCTGAAGAGCTGGAGCAGGTGGCTGGGGAGAGGGAAGTCTGGGCTTCTCTGCTTGAACTGCTGCCTCCGCGACCCGGACCTCCGGAAAAGCGGTAGAAGATGGATGGATGGATGGATGGATCAGTAACAACCCAAGTAATCCATACATACAAAGAAATCAAGGCAACTGTGTTCACAAAACAAGTTATATTTAATAAAGTGAAATGACACAGGGAATTAGTATCGAACAGACTTGGTGAAATTCATTTAATATTTAGTAGAAAAGGCTTTGTTGGTAATAACAGCTTCCAGATCCCTCTTGTGTGGAGAAACTCAGGAGGGATTTTAACCCATTCTTACACACAAACTGTCTTCACATCTTGAAGGTTCCGTGGGTGTCTTATATGAACTCTGATCTTCAGTTCGTTCCAGAGATTTTCAATTGGATTCAGGTCAGGTGACTGACTGGGCCATTCTAGCAACTCTATTTTCCTTCTCTGGAGCCAGTTGAGAGTTTCCTTGGCTGTGGGTTTGGGATCAGTGTCTTGCTGAAATAGCCACCTTCGTTTCATCTTCAGCATCTTGGCAGATGGCAACACATGCTTATCAAGGATGTCTCTGTACATTTTTTCATTTATCTTTCCTTCAATTATATGAAGTCTGCCTGCACCATGTGCTGAAAAACACCCCCACAACATGATGCTCCCACCTCCAAACTTCACTGTTGGTATGGTGTTTTGGGGCTGATATGCAGTGTCATTTCTCCTCCAAACATGCTGTGTATTGTGGCATCCAAAAAGTTCAATTTTTGTCTCATCTGACCTGATTATATTCTCACAGTATTTTACTGGATTGCCCAAACATTATGTGGCAAACTTTAAATGAGCTTCAACATGCTTTTTCTTCAGCAATGGAGTCTTGCGAGGAGCTCCTGGTAGTGGCCAGTTTATGGTAAAATGATGTTCTTTCCACTTCTAAATGATGGCTCCAACAGTGCTCACTGGAGCAGTTTAGAAATGCACCTGTAACCAGTGCCATCATTATTTTTTGCAACAATAAGGTTGCAAAGGTCTACAGAGAGCTCTTTGCTTCTACCCATCACGAGTTCTTTGTGGTGTGACAATCTGATATTCACAGACCTTTTTAAAGGCTATCAGTCAGGACTTAACCAGCTGAAATTAATTTGTACTGATGAGGGATGGGATGGCTTCCTAAATTCTGATGGATTTCAGCTGGTTTCTTGGCTTTCTATGCCTTTTTGCACCTCTTTTTCTTCATGTGTCCAATACTTATTCCCTGTGTCAATCCACATTATTAAATATAACTTGTTTTTTTAAACATAGTTGCCTTGATTTCTTTGTATGTATTAATTACTTGGGTCGTTACTGATATCTGGTGAAAATCTCAGGTCAATGGCTCTGTCAGAAATATGTTTGAGAAAAATTTGACATGTTCAATACTTATTTTCCCTGCTGTATTACCCTGATAGAAGAATGGAGCTGCAGCAATGAAATCCTTCCTAACCCCTCTTACTCTCCTGACCTCACACCAGATGACTTCCACCTTTTTTGCTTTTGACGCAACTTGAAGACTTCTACAGATGAGGTCTCCACAGCTGCATAAAGTGATGGGAGAAGTGTGTGACCCTTGGTCTACCACCATCAGTGTGTGAATGTGTGCGTTGATGGGTGAATAGCAGGATCTGTAAAGTGCTTTGGTCATCCAGAGATGAGTACAAAAGCGCTACATACTGTAAGTGAATGCCATTTATCATTTGGTCGTAGAGAAAGACTAATAACTGTGCCAAGTTTGGTTCCTCTTGGTCCATGGGAAATAAGTCAGGGGAAATTTTTAATGACCAGCCTTTGTATAGTATACTGTATATTAACTATGGGTGACAACAGAGATTATTTTTTTTAGTTTTTTAGATTTAGTATACTTTATTGATCCCCAGAGGGGAAATTGAGGGCATCCACCACCTGGATGGATGAAGCAGCCACGATACGGCGCTATCCCTTAACCATTCACACACACATTCACACCTAGGGCCACTTTAGAGTCTCCAATTAACCTAACCTGCATGTTAGGTTAATGAATGATGTGCATTTAACTTCTACCAACACCAGAGGGGAACAGTTCCCTTCTCTTGATTGACTTTGTAATGAATGAAAGGATCACCTTGTCTTTCAAAAGGAATTTTTATTTAAAAACACTGGGCTAAAAACTAATTAAATGCAAGACGTTTCAGTGTTCATCCAAACACCATCATCAGTTGTCAGACTGCAGCAGGAATTGTCTCTGGCCAATAAATAACCTGCAAGGAAGTCGCATGACTTGTGAGAAACGTAGTCCATGGTATGCATCCAAAGAGGAAAAAAGGAGAAAGAAACAAAAAAAAAAAAAGAGAAGAAGAAAACTCTACTGCTCCTCCTTTAAACCTGAGACTCGGAGCAAGTTCATTTGTCCATAAAGTGTCGAGGAATGGTTTTTAACAAGGCATTGTAAGCTGAGGACAGATGATATCTTAGTCCCCCTCCTCTTTTAAGGGAGGGCCGTTCCAGTTTAACATAGATGGCTTCCTTAACCCCTCTTTCAAGCCACCCCTCTTCTCTGTCCAAAATGTGCTCATCTTGGTCTCAAAACATGTGTTGTTTTTGTTGCAAGTGAGTATGGATGGCTGAATTTTGGCCAGACAAATTTTCTCTCCTATGTTGTGACATACGTTTGCAGAGCTACTGTTTTGTTTCTCCGATATAAAGATCGTCACATTCCTCACTACATTTGACAGCATATACCAGGTTGCTCTTTTTATGTTTTGGTATCTGGTCTTTGGGATGAACCAACCAATGCCGCAGAGTGTTCCTGGGTTTAAAATACACAGGTATGCTGTATTTGGAGAAAATCCTGCAAAACTTTTCAGACAGCCCAGCCACTTATGGAATGACTATATGCTATCTCCCGATTATGCACTCCATTTCTCCTAGAGGCCTAGAATTCTTTTTACGTTTCCTGTGAGTTTTAATGAAAGTCCAATCTGGATAACCGCACAGTTTAAAAGCTTGTTTTATATGGACATGTTCCTTTTCCTTAGCTTCTGAATCTGTGGGTATAGTTTCTGCACGATGTTGCAATGTATGTATCACTTCCAGTTTGTGTTCAAGTGGGTGATGTGAATCAAACATGAGATACTGATCAGTGTTAGTAGGTTTTCGGTACACCTCAACATGAAGTTCACACCGTTCACCAACCTTTATCCCACAATCCAGAAACGGGAGTTCGTCGTCCTTCATATCTTCTCAGGTGAACTTGATGTAATTGTCCACTGAATTAATGTGCTCGGTGAAAGGGTTGATTCCCTGGGTCTTCAGTTTCACCCAGGTGTTATCAATATATCTAAACCAGTGAGTAGGAGGAACTCCCTTGTAGGTGTCCAGCGCCCTTCTTTCCACCTCTTCCATATAGAGATTAGCAACAATGGGGGAAACTGGAGAGCCCATGGCACAGCCATGTTTCTGTCGGTAAATCATATCCTGGTATTTAAAATAGGTGGTATTCAGACACAACTCCAATAGAGAGCACACCTGATCCGGATTTTAATTTTGTTCTGTCACCTAAAGTTTGATCCTGGGACAGTCGTCTTCTTACCAGTTCAACTGCTAACTCTGTTGGCACACAGGTAAACAAGGATGTGACATCATATGACACAATGGTCTCATCTGCCTCCAGGGAGAGTTGTTGAATCTTGTGGATAAAATCGTTGGAATTCACTATATGATGTTCAGTGTTGCCAACTAGTGGAGCTAAAATGATGGCCAAGTATTTTGCAACATTATATGTAACAGAATTTATACTGCTGACGATTGGTCTAACTGGATTATTGTTTTTGTGAATTTTTGGAAGTCCATATATGCAAGGTGTAGTTTCTCCAGGGTAAAGATGGTAGTATAAATTTCGATCTATAACTTGTTATTTTTCCAGGGACTGTAAGATACTGATCACCTGGGTTTTATATTTATTGGTAGGATCTCTCCTCAAAATTTCATATGTATTACTATCACTCAACAACGTGATTACTTTGTGGTGATAGTCCTCAGTCTTCAATATTACTGTGCATCTTCTTTATCAGCAGGCAGGATGGTAATACTCTTATCCTTGCAGAGGGAGGTTAAGGCCCTCTCCTCCTTTTTATTAAGGTTAGAAGGTCGGGGCTTGGCATTCAAAAGAGAGATGGATACTTGAACACGAATCTGTTCAGCTTCATCCTCAGAAATATTATTGTTGCGAATGGCAGATTTTGTAACAGTGATCATGTCTACCACTGGAATGTTGTCTGGAGTTACAGCAAAGTTTAAACCTTTAGCCAAAACGCTCCACTCTGGCTTGGTGAGCTCCCTATGAGATAGTTTTTTTCATGACTGTGATAAACAATCAGCTCACGTGCACGATGCAGCAACAAAAGAGAGCAATCAAACCACAGCACACGTTTGAGGTTTTTATTAAATATCAAAATAACTGCACAGCTACAGAAACAGTCACTCGCCAGAGGAATCAGCCTGTGGAGAGAAGACGAGAACTGTGAGTGGAGGAACGGAGTAAGGGAAGATGGGCTGGCCAAATTACCACTTACGTGAGCTCCAAGGGAAAACTGGCAGGGCCCCAGCGGGGAATAGATGAACCAGCAGGGTGAAGGGAATGGAGCTGGTGGTGCCTGACCGGGTGGAGGATGGGTGCCGCTGATAGGCAATGATGTAGAGGAGAGCGCATGCAGTCCCAGAGACACACCCGCACGATGGCAGCAACCTGAAGGGAGAAAAGAACACACAGGTTAGTTATATGTTTGCCTGTGAGAATCATTCACTGCTTGTCCTTAATACTGGCAGTATCCCCAGACGAGCCAGAGTTGAGTCACTGAAGAGCGCTTCCTTATAAACGCTGGCTGATGAGAGGGAGCAGGTGTGTCTTCTCACTCAGGTGCATTGATGACCTGAGGAGAAATAAACGAGAAGGAGGGGGCGTGCTCTCGCCATCCATGACAGGCCCCCCTCTTCTAGGAGCGCCTCCTGGCAGTCCATAGGGCTTCTCGGGATGGGCTCAGTGGTAGGCCCGGAGCATTTCCTTATCCAGAACCTGGGACGTGGGAACCCAGGAGCATTCCTCGGGGCCGTAGCCCTCCCAATCGACCAGATATTGTAGGCCCCAGCTTCGATGGAGAACGGTTTGGGGGGGGGGGGGGGTTGAAAGAGAGGTTAAGGAAGCCATCTATGTAAAAGTGGAACGGCCCTCCCTTAACAGAGGAGGGGGACTAAGATATCATCTGTCCTCAGCTTACAATGCTGTGTTAAAAACCATTTCTCGACACTTTATGGACAAATGAACTTGTTCCGAGTCTCAGGTTTAAAGGAGGAGCAGTAGTGTTTTTTGTTTCTTTCTTTCTTTCTCCTTTTCTCCTCTTTGGTCACATACCATGGACTACGTTCATTTTTTTTCTCTTTGGATGCATACCATGGACTACATTTCTCACAAGTCATGTGACTTCCTTGCAGGTTATTTATTGGCCAGAGACACTTCCTGCTGCAGTCTGACAACTGATGATGATGTTTGGATGAACACTGAAACATCTTGTATTTTAATTAGTTTTTAGTTCAGTGTTTTTAAATAAAAATTATTTTTGAAAGTTTATCTGACACATGGATGTTTTAAAATGAACTTACATAGACTGATCTCCTTGTCTCTTACATGAAATAGTAAAGCTAAGCAACTAAAAACTTTTTCTATTTTAAGATGCAATACCAACAGTCATAGGAAACAAGCACTGTATTTTTATCAACTTCCAAATCAAAAACTTTGACATTTTTAAGATTTAAAAGGTGTACATTTCCAACAAAATTGCAGAAATAATCCTCAGATAACTCAAATGGTTAGATAACCACTTTGTCACAAATGAGACATATAAAAAAAAACAATCAGAATTTTCAGCAATTTTCAGCACTTTCTGCATTCAAGTGCATAGCAATTTTCCATAAATTTAGATTGCAAAATTTTGTCATTAGACATATTAAAAAAACATGATGTGCTGGCTATTTCTTAATCAAACACACATGAATTGCATGAAAAAATGACAATTATGCAATCATATAAATTAAGTTGATTGATTTCAATTTCATAGTAGCAGGTTTATGTCTTTGTTATAAATCAGTCCGTTTTGTTTTAAATTCATACATTATAATTTGTTAATTAGTTTGGCTTTTTTATAGCAAACTACATTTAAACTTGTTTTATAATTTTTAATAGATTAAATTCAGTTTAACAATATGCTGAGATGGTTTTGACAAACCGAATGCATGGAAGTTGTAAATATAGTAATTTAAATAAAATAAACTTGATGCAAATACTTAATAAACTTTTTTTGAGTGCCTTATGGAACCACCATCTGTTCCAAAATAAACATACGACAATTTAAGAAATCATACATGTATGTTGACAATCTGCTGAATTTGTATTGAAGGACTGGGAGTTAAAGGTGCTTCCGAAGGAAACCACATTTGCAATGCATTTAATACAATTAAATAAATAATTGACATGTAGCCAATAATATTCTAACTTGTGTGCTTCTGTCAATGTCCAGGATATTTTTTAATCTTCTGGTTCATAACTACAGTCAACTTTTATTAGAATGAAACAGTGACACAAGAAAAGGAACCTTATTAACTTCTGGCGATTGCACTATGGTCATTTTAATCAAAACTTTATCAGTTCTGTGCATTAATTACAAGCTGAGGCAACACTTAGACATTGATATCCCACAATCAGGCAGATACTGTAGAAGTCATAGTTAACTTCACCTCTGTTGTATCTCAAAACTTTTCAGTGCTTAATTATCACAGCTTCTATTAGTTTCAGGTGAACACTCCAGGTTCAGCTAAAGACAATATAATAAATGACTTCAACCAATTTTAGATGAGGGCTCTTTTTTCTCTCTCTTTGCTCATGTCACCCATAAGTGCCTTCTCTAACCTTGGCCGTCTGAGCATAAATACACCAAGAGTCATTATTTCGTTTTAAACTGTATGCGTAATTTAAAGTGATGAGGTGAATTATCCTCTCAAGCAAATTAAAATATAGTTTTGTGCAGCCCATGGCTTCATCTCATGAAAGGAAGAGAAAAATTACTGCATTAAAATAATTTAAAGGCCTTTCGCAAATTAAGGTTCTTAGAAAGTAAAGGTCCATTTTAATAGTCCACATCCTCCAAAATATATTGTCTGCAGAAGCAAACCATAATAATTAATGCATGATGAATAGGCCCATTTTGTCCCACTGTAACAGCCGTGTACATAATTATGGTTTGTCATCTATTTGTCTTGTACTGCCTCCTATTTATTGCATTAAAAGAATGGTCTACATATACATACGAAAATAACAATCAAACTAACAGAAAACATGAAGATGCTCATTATAGGACTTGCTTAAACGGTCTGTGTTGCATAGTACATACAGATAGTATGCTAATAAAATGATCAATTGCTCAGGAGGCTCAGGAGGTAGAGCAGGTCGTCTAATAACCCGATGGTTGGCGGTTCGAATCTCGCTCTCCCCAGATATCCTGCCGTTGTGTCCCTGGGCAAGACACTTTACCCACCTTGCCTCCTGTGTCCATGGCACAGGGTATGAATGTGTGTGAATGTTTGGTGGTGGCCGGAGAGGCCGTTGGCGCGGATTGGCAGCCACGTTTCCGTCAGCCTGCCCCAGGGCAGCTGTGGCTACAGTAGTAGCTTGCTACTACCGTTGTCTGGAGTGAACGAATAATGTATCTACTTGTAAAGCGTCTTTGAGTGTCTATGATAAAGCGCTATATAAATCTGATGCATTATTATTATTATTATTAATTGTTGTCTACTACTGGTTGAAAACTGGCATCTCCTGCAGCTGGTTTGTAAACTCTTTGCTGGACAAGCCGGAGTTTCTGCAAATACTTTCAATCAAATTTGCAAGGAGTCGGTCAACAGACACTCTCATAAAAAGCTACAAGAAGACTCTAGTTAGCTGCCAAAAACAATGCCAAAGTATTTTGGAGGAGAAAAAAAAAATTATATTGCAAGGTGTAAAATTCCAAAGTCTTGCAATAGTAATAACAATGAGTTCTCATTACTAATGTAAAACCTTGAAATGGCCAAAATAATACAAGTGCTGGTAGTTTTTAAATTTTTCATGCAACTTGTTAGTTTGATAGAGCCATTATCAGTGGTAGAATGTAACTAATCTAGGAAAATTTGACTGCATGATATCAAGAACTCTCACAACTGCATCGTAAATATTGTAGTTTGACAACATTTTTAAACAACATTAATTTAGGGAAGAAATGATTGGACACAATTCACACAGTTCTCATGAATGTAGTACATGGAAAGTTGATACTGGCTTGTTGTTTAGGGGCGGCTGTGGCGCAGGTGTAGTGTGACCGACTACTGATTGGAGGATCAGTGGTTTGATTCCCACTCTGTCTGCAGCCTGCATGTCGAAGTGTCGTTGAGCAAGACAGTGAACCCCCAGTTGCTCCTGGTGGGTCAAGCCAGTACCTGTGTATGGCAGCTCCGCCACCATCAGTGTGTGAATGTTGGTGTGAATGGGTGGATAGCAGAATCTGTGAAGCGCTTTAGTCATCCAGAGATAAGTAAAAAATACTATACAAGTGAACACTGTGATGTATTATATTGGGCATTTCTGGGAGTGGTGCATGTCCTGCAGATGACGTCACCACGCCATATATATTGGGCGGTCCGCCATCTCAGGTGAGAGTTGTATGGGAGTTTTAAGTTGGTATCAGAGGTGGTTGGCAGCTGGCCCCATTACACACGTGCTTGTACTTTACCGTTTATTGTAATAACATTCAGTTCAACGGCAGCATCCTCATCGGTCGTCATTGCCAGGTTTGTGGACATAACATTTGGCGACGAGAGATAGAACCATGGATGCGTACTTCAGACTAAAGCCGTTCCTCGAGTCCCCTGGTGAACCAGCTATCCCATGACCACGATGAATGTGCACCTTTGAGACCTTCATTTCAGCACTGGACTTGGAGTAACTGGATGAAATTAAAATGTGGATACTGCTTGTCCATCACCTGGGTACAGAAGGTCAGAGAATTTTTCAAATGTTTGGTCCGACGAACTATTATGAGGATACTGTCCAGATGCTAACTAGCTACTTTGCTAAACCCAAAAACGTGGTGCGGCAGGAAGCTAAGCTAGCTAACCCCACACCCTACAGAGACGGCATAAACATTGTGCGTCCTGAAGGTTGGTCAGGACTGCAGCGTGTAGTGAAGTTAGACAGCATGAGTGTGCCCATGCTGATGGCCACCGCCACCACGCAGTCCATAGTGAACAAGGCCACAGTTCGGAGGCTCACTCCTCGACACCCTGATGAGGTGGAGCTACCGGATGACGGGAGCTCCAGTACCGGCAGGAACCTCACATTTGCAGTGCAGTACGGCAAAAAAGTGATTCCAGCATTCCGGTTCCAGGTGACACACCAGGGGGAAAAATGTTTTGGGGTGGGACTTATTCTACGAGTTGGGTTTTACTCTCATAATCAGTGGGCAGATGGTCAGTGGCTCAGGCCCAGTTTACCCAGGCTTCGCGGACATGGGTGCAGCCGAAGAGCACAGTGTAGACAGCGAATGTAACACAGAGAGTGGATACAGCACAGACGGTGAAGACGACATGAAGAAAGAACAGAGACCGGACCCACCTCCGTTCCTTGCGCAGCCAGAACCGGAGCTGGAGGAGAGGGAGCCTGGTCTAATGAGACCAACGCCGACGAGGTAATTCAGAACAGCGCCGACAACACTCTATCCACCCCGTGCGCTCAGGAGGAGAGCTGCCTGGGAGGAGAGCAGAAGCCGGACTTACCTCTGTTCCTTGCTCAGCTGGAGCTGGAGGAGAGGGAGCCCATGCCTATCGAGAACAACACCAACGAGGTAATTCAGCATGATACCGACACCACACCAGCCACTCCGCACTCTCAGGAGGAGAGCTGTCTGGGAAGAGGGCAGCAGCTGGACTTGCCTCCGCCCCTCACTCAGCCAGAACCAGAGCCAGAAGAGAGGAAGCCCGAGCATGCAGAGAGCCCCGAAGCACCGCAACAGCAACCGGGCACAAACACAGCTCCCGACACAGCACAACAGAGCACTTCAGACAGGAAAGAGAAGGAACCAGACTATTTCCATACCCACGCTCAACAAGCTACAGAGGTTAAAATTGAGCTGACGAATGAAGAGTCCACTTCAACGAGCAACACCAGAGAGGCACCAGACACCTTCCATACCCATGACAAGTTTCAACTGACGACGGCGACAACTGGTGAAGGGTCTGCAATGAACACGATGACAATGGAACCTCCATAGCATGATGGAGGTTCCAAGCCGGACAAGCACGCAAAGCCACTGGGGTCACAACGCATAAAACCAAGCAAGGTGCCACTCCAAGTCATGAACTGGGTTTGGGTTCACGCCGGCAAGAGATCGGGACAGCAACTGACTGGGCCACAGCCGACAAAACAACGGACTCCGCTGAGGATCGTGGCGAAGCTGGGAACAGCATGCTTTCGGCTGACGGACAGTTCGGTTCAGCACACAAACCAACTGTGGCGTGTCCAGGTGGCTGCTCCAGACAACGAGGCTTCGCAGGAGTCAGCTACCGCAGTGTGGGACCTGGGTCCCAGCGTCATGAAGATTGGCCATGGCCCCGGGGGTCCGACAACTCCAGGGATGTGGCTGCCACGGGCCCACTACAAAGCCCCTCAGGCAGAACTGCTTTCCCTGTGGAAGACTGTTGGAAAAAAAGAGACTGTTCAGGTAGGAGTGCGGCTGACATGGTGGCAGAATAACTCACCCAGCCGCATTGGGTCCCATGGTGGTCTACCCACAGACCCTAGCCGTTATGTCTGGTTGTGTTCTAGAGAAAAAAACAAACAGAGTGTTATTTAATAAACAAAAGTGTGTGTGCTTTCATAAATTAATTCTAAGTAATACAAAATAAGTGTTCCTATAATTAATTTCCATAGTAAATAAAAAGGTTTTTTGAGATATAGTAATAAGTAATTACATTACATATAATACCTGAACAGTAAGGTTAATTGTTTCACATCTGCTAATATTAAATAAGTATGTTTATTGTGTGATAAGTCAATGTTAAAGAATATTAATAATAACTAGTAATTGATAAGGGGAAGTTGGTTTATTAAATTGGGGAGGGCTATCTGCTACGGCTAATATAATATATTTCTCAATTTTTGCCAGGGGGGATGTGATGTATTATATTGGGTGTTTCTGGGAATGGTGCGTGTCCTGTGGATGATGTCACCACACCATATATATTTGGCAGTTCGCCATCTCAGGTAAGAGTTGTATGGGAGTCTTGAGTTGGTATGAGAGGTGGTTGGCAGCCGGCCCAATTACACATATGCTTGTACTTTACCATTTATTGTAGTAAAGTTCAGTTCAACAGCAGCATCCTCGTCGGTCGTCATTGCCAGGTTTGTGGACAACAAACACGATTTGTACACAAAAAAAGATTTTTTTAAAAACTTGCTTTTGTTGTTGGCAGTTTGTTGAAAATATGCTTTCTGTCCACAAAAAGAAAAATGCAGCTCAATTACAGTGAAGCCAAAGGTGGCCACCTTTGCTTTTACATGCTGTCACAATAGGTCTCATCCAAGAAGCATAATGTACAAAAAAAAAAAACAGATACAGATATTTGAAAATATACATTTAAAAAACTACAAAATACAAAAATGTGGAAACATGGATAATTCATAAGCTTTGAATCATGAAAAATAAATTCAAAACAAGTTTTAAAATGATACAGAAAGTTGACAGTATACACAACAATGATAATAAAAAAAAACTGTAAAACCCCAGATAAGCAGTAGAAGATGGATGAATGGATTGATAGTTCCAACCAAGCAAGATGAATGAACACCAATGAGGCTTTCACCTCATCACCACTCCCCCCCCTTCCCCCACCTCGGAAGATCGCACCACAACTTGGTTCACCTCCTGCCTCTGTACAAACTCCTGGTACACAGACAACCTCCTGTTACCCGCACAGTGAAAATATGGTCTGAGTTGGTGAAGGACACTCTGAATGACTGTTTTGATTCCATTGTATGGGAGCAGCTTTGTTATCCACATGGTGAGAACATCCGACGACCTCATACACACCATCACAGACTACATCAACTTCTGTGTGGACAACACCGTACCTACCAAGACCATACGGTGTTTCTCAAACAACAAACCCTGGATCAACATTGAAATAAAGTCACTGCTGAAGGAGAAGAAAAAGATCTTCAGGTCGGGAAACAAGGAGGAGCTGAAGTCCATACAGATGGAGCTAAGGAGGAAGCTCAGAGTGGGGAAGGACAGCTACAGGAAGA
Organism: Pholidichthys leucotaenia; assembly: GCA_020510985.1. NCBI lineage: Eukaryota > Metazoa > Chordata > Actinopteri > Cichliformes > Pholidichthyidae > Pholidichthys > Pholidichthys leucotaenia. The sequence goes on along the minus strand of CM035840.1, from coordinate 379,453,320 downwards.
AGATGGAGGACAAGCTGCAACAGAGTGACATCAGCGGTGTCTGGAGAAGCCTCAAAACCATCTCTGGGCACCAGAATACCTCCTCCCAGGCCGGGGGCGGTAGGGAATGTGTGAACAACCTGAACCTGTTTTTAACAGGTTTGACCAACTGCCCTCTTCTCCGCCTGCCCACCAACCACTGCTGCCTCCACCTTCATCTAGTCCTGCTGTCCACGGCCTCTCCCGAACACCCCTTCTCCCAGCACACAGTCCCCCTGCGCCAACCTGACCCTTGCTAAGACCCAGGTGAGAGCTGAGCTGAGGAAGATCAAGGCAAGGAAGGCTGCAGGTCTGGATGGCATCAGCTTGAGGCTCCTCAAGTCCTGCACAGACCAGCTGTGTGGGATCGTGGAGCACATCTTCAGCCTGAGCCTGAAGCTGGGGAGGGTACCACAGCTGTGGAAACCATCCTGTGTGGTACCCATACCGAAGACCCCTCACCCCATGGACCTGAACAGCTACAGATCAGTGGCCGTCACATCACACCTAATGAAGACCCTGGAGAGGCTGCTCCTCGCCCACCTCCACCCCTTGGTGAGACCAGCGATGGACCCACTTCAGTTTGCCTACCAGCATGGCATCCGGGTGGAGAATGCAGTGATCTTCCTTCTACATCGTTCCCTGTCCCACCTGGAGAAGCCTGGGAGCACTGTGAGGATCATATTCTTTGATACCTCCAGTGCTTTCAGCACCACCCAACCAGTGATCCTGAGGGACAAGCTACTGTATGCAGGGGTGGACCAGCACCTGTCATCGTGGATCCTGGACTACCTCACAAACCGACCACAGTTTGTGAGAACCCAGGACTGTGTGTCTGACACCATCATCTGCAGTATGGGGGCCCCCCAGGGAACAGTTCTGGCTCCCTTCCTGCTCACCCTGTACACTACTGACTTTTCACACAACACATGACACTGCCATCTAGAGAAGTTCTCTGAAGACTGCGATCGTTGGCCTCATCTCTGATGGGGATGATGCAGAGTACAGAGGACTTATCCAGGACTCCATGGACTGGTGTCTATGGAACTGCCTCTAGATTAATGCGAGGAAAACTAAGGAACTGGTGGTGGACTGCTGCAGGTGAGGACAACCCCCCACAGCACCTGTAAACATCCAGGGAACAGACATTGAGGTGGTGACATGTTACAAGTACCTGGGTGTTCACCTGAACAATAAACTGGACTGGTCACACAACACCAATGCACTCTACAAGGAGGAGCAGTGCAGGCTGCTCCTCCTGAGGAGACTCAGGTCTTTTGGAGTGCAAGGGGCACTCCTGAAGACCTTCTACAATTCGGTGGTGGCATCAGCCATCACATTTGGAGTGGTCTGCTGGGACAGCGGCATCATGGCAGCCAACAGGAAGAGACTGAACAAACTGTTCAAAAGAGCTAGCTCTGTTCTGGAGCAATGCCTCAACTCAGTGGAGGAGATAGGAGAGAGGAGGATGGTGGCTAAGCTGTCATCTCTGCTGGAGTCCGAGTCGCACCCCATGCAGGACACGCTGAACGCACTGAGGAGCTCATTTAGCGGTAGGCTGTGCCATCCTAGGTGCACAACAGAGAGGTCCTTCCTACCTACAGCTATCAGGCCTTATAACATAACCAGGGCTGCTCGTACAGGTCGTATTGAATGTACTAAACGTAACAACATTACACAATAGAAATTGTCCCCTCCAATACACAATTAGGACAATAACAATCATTACTGAGGGTGGCAACAGCACTGTGATTGAAATGTGAAATATACTGTCTGGGTACATACTGTACTCATATTCTGCAGGGCAACTTAACAAATTGTAATGCTGTTATTCCATCTAAGTGCAATGCTCCTGTGCTGTGTATATATCTGTGTACATATGTATATTCATTGTCATAAATTGCCCTTTCTAGGGCTGTTGAAGGACACCAAATGCTCACTGTTGTTTTTGCACATTTATTAAAGTAAAGACAGACATACTACACACTACATATACAAATAACAGATAGCAAGGGTGCTGGAGGAGAGCGGAGCTCAACGTTGATTGGAAGACAGAAGCCTGGGAATGCCGGGCAAAAGAGGAAAAACTTACGTGGACGGAGCTCTCCCATTCTCCTTGACAGCACCCAGCGTCAGATGATGTAACTGCTGAGGACATCCAACAGCAAAGGAAGGACACAACAACGGGAACAAGTTGTCATGCCTTTAAATACTGTTTGGTTGATAAGAGGCAGGTGTGGATATATGAGTTGCAAACGAAATACAATCAATGGCAGCTGTGCAACCCGTGAACCAGTTTGACAGCCTGGAGCTGCACAACGCTGTCAAAATAAAGCACTAACCAGAAACCATAATGGCACAAGAGCAACACAACCCCTAAAATGTAAATGACAACAACACAAATACCAAATGACAATAATTAACAGGAAAAACAATGAAACAAACAGACAGAAAAAGACAAAACTGGAGACTGGGGACGGCGCCCATCCGTGCCCAGGAGCATGACAGTCATCCACTACTTTGGCAAACCAGTTCTTATTATCTTGTTAACTATTGCTCTGAGTGCTGCTATCCTTTTGCTGCTGTAATCGGCAAATTTCCCCATTTCCCCATTGTGCGACTAATAAATGTTTATTTTATCTTATCTTAATAGGGGTTCCAGAAGTTACTATATTCCTCAATAACTACACTCTGATATTTCGCCAAATATGTACATATCACTCCACTTCAGTTGTGTTCTAATTGTGGCTTATATTGTTCATATATCCATACCTACATATGTATAGACACAAGAGGAATGTTTAGAGATTGCATATGTGGAATGACATCACGTCTCAGAGCAGGACAATAGGTCTCGACCACCGGCAGAGATCAACGAGCAGACGGAGACGCAGCGGTGGAGACCTGAATGGACTTCCTGACCCCCCAGGGTCAGGTGGAGGAGAGAGAGGACAATGGAAGGAGATAACACGGATGTGTGATGTCGGCTTTTGTTATGTGATGTATAAGTATGAAGGTCTGACTGCGCTCAGCCTCTTTTCTGCTTCTGCATTGAGATGAGAGATGTTAGGGAGTGGAAGCCGACAATAAACCTGATTTATAAAATCACTTCCCTTCCTTATTTCAAGGTCCCTACATTGGTGACCAGACGTGAAAATGGACGAAAGACGTTCTCCCGCTACAGGCTCGTCAGAGGCGACCCAGACAAGCGCCGCCGCCAACCCTGACATGGGAACGGATGAAAGGCGTTTCCCCGCAGCAGACTCGTCGGAGACGGCCCAAGCAAGCGCCGTCCCCAACCCTATCGTGAGAACCGATGAAAGACGCTCTCACGCTGCAGACTCGTCGGAGGCGGCCCAAGCAAGCGCCGTCGCCGTCAAACTCCCAGAGTTCTGGCAGAATGACCCAAACTCGTGGTTCAAGCAGGCTGAGGCTCAGTTTGCACTCGCAGGGGTGACGGCTGACGAAACCAAATTCTACCACATCGTCGCCAGACTCGATGCCGCCACAGCACGATGCGCGCGGAGCGTGATACAGCAGCCGCCCGCCAACGACAAGTATAAGGAACTGAAAGCGACCCTCATCGAGAGTTTCGTCCCCTTGGCCGAGGAAAGGGCCGGGAGGATACTGGCGATTTACGGCCACGGGGGGGCGCAGACCGATGGCCCTCATGGAAGACATGCTGCAGCTGAGGGAGACAGACAACGACAACTTCCTTTTCCAACACATCTTCCTCAGCACTCTGCCGACGCACATGAGAGGGATCCTGGCCAACATGCGGTGTAAGACCCAGCAGGACTTCCGCGTGCTTGCCCGAGAAGCGCAGCGGCTCATCAACTCCTGCGGCGAGCAGATGGCCACAGCAGCATCGGCAGATCTTGGCGTGGAAGCCCAGAGCATCAGGGAATCAGAGGCGATGGAGCAGAACCCGCCCACCAAGGCGCAACAAACGAGACGACCTCTGCTACTACCATCGACGTTTCGCCGAGAGGGCATACAAATGAGTGCCCCCCTGCAGTTTCAAGAGCTCGGGAAACTTCAAAGCCGGGAACCGTTAGCAGCTACGGCTCTCAGTGAGACAAACAAGCTGCTCTACGTGACTGACGGACGCTCCGAGAGACAGTTCCTCATTGACACCGGAGCTCAGGTGAGCTTCATCACCCCGTCCTACACAGACCGGGCAACGGGACCCCATGGAAATGGAGCAACGGCAGCTAACGGTTCCATAATCAACACTTTTGGTGAAAGAACCCTGCCTCTGTCAATACACGGCCGCAACTATAGGTGGACCTTTATTATAGCGGCGGTGAGTTTTAACTTGTTGGGTGCTGATTTCTTATGTGCACATGGGTTGTTAGTCGATCTTGCAAACAGACGCTTAATCAATGCACTGTCATTTGCTTCTATCCCCTGTTCAACTTGAGTGTCCCCACCACCCGTGCAGGCCAGCGTCACCACAGCAGGAGGTAAGTTTGACCAACTCCTCACCCAATTTCCAGCACTCACAGTTCCCAAATTTTCGGCAACAGTAGCGAAACACGGGGTGGAACACTTCATTCCCACAACGGGCCCACCTGTGTTCGCTAAAGCTCGGCGCTTAGACGCGACCAAGCTCGCCATAGCACGCGACGAGTTCGCCAGCCTGGAAAAACTGGGCATTATTCGGCACTCGAAAAGCCCATGGGCCTCGCCACTGCATATGGTCCCGAAAACCGACGGTTCCTGGAGACCTTGCGGTGATTATCGCAGATTAAACAATGCTACAGCACATGACCGCTACCCAATCCCTCACATTCAGGATTTTTCACTACATCTGGCGGGTGCGCGCATTTTTTCTAAAATAGACCTGGTCCGCGGCTACCACCAAGTTCCGGTCAGACCTGAAGACGTCCCTAAAACAGCCGTAATAACCCCTTTTGGTCTTTTTGAATTTTTGCGAATGCCTTTTGGCCTCAAAGGCGCTGCACAAACTTTTCAGCGTATGATGGACGCTGTGTTACGCGACCTCCCTTTTGTGTTCGTCTACCTCGACGATATTCTAGTAGCCAGCACGTCTGAGGAAGAACACGAACAACACCTCACTACGGTTTTTCAGAGGCTGGAAGAGCACGGGTTAATAATTAACCTGGCCAAATGCCGATTCGGCGTGTCACAGATTGATTTTTTGGGACACAGAGTTTCACCAGAAGGGGCAGTTCCATTACCGGACAAAGTGCGCGCAGTAGCAAATTTCCCCCGACCACAAACGGTCAGATCGCTGCAGGAATTTTTAGGAATGGTAAATTTTTACAACCGTTTCCTCCCCCGCGCAGCTCTGCTCATGCAGCCCCTATATGCCGCACTCAGAAAGCAAAAGCCCTCCAACACAGTTGAATGGTCCCCGAAGCGGGAACGCGCGTTCGCGGAAGTAAAAAGAGCACTAGCGGATGCCGCATTGTTGGTCCACCCCGACCCCTCGGCCCGCATAGCGCTTACCACAGACGCTTCAAACCTGGCCATAGGGGCGGTCGTGGAACAACATGTTGACGGAACTTGGCAACCGCTAGCATTTTTTAGCAAATCTTTAAACGAAACCGAGCGCAAATACAGCACTTTTGACAGAGAGCTGCTAGCGCTTCATTTATCCATCCGCCATTTCCAGTTCTGGCTGGAAGGGCGGCACTTCACGGCTTTTGTCGACCACAAACCACTCACTTTTGCGATGTCAAAAATTTCAGAACCGTGGTCGGGCCGGCAACAAAGGCAGCTGGCCGCAATTTCGGACTTTACCACAGACATTCGACACGTAGCAGGCAAACTTAATTTGGTGGCAGATTGCCTCTCCCGCGCCGCGACATTGTCAGGGCAGGCGGAAGCAGATTATACTACTGCAGCCGCAGAGCACATGGCCAACGCGGACGCGGCCCTAATTCACGTAGGGATAGATTACCCGACCATGGCAGCGGAACAAAGCAGTGACGCGGATGTGCGCGCGCTCCAGTCTGGATCAATAGGGTTAAGGCTGGAGGAAAGGGGTTTGCGTGACGGTGTGCCCCCCCTAATCTGCGACGTGTCAACCAGTCGACCTCGCCCGGTAGTCCCAGCCGCGTGGCGCCACCGCGTTTTTGACTCGGTGCTCCTCAGTGAAAATGGTCGCGGAGAAGTTTGTTTGGTCAGGCCTGCGTAAAAACGTAAAGGAGTGGGCGAGAACTTGCATGTCTTGCCAACGCGCCAAAATTCACAAGCACACAAAAGCCCCTCTGGAACCCTTCCGGATCCCGGCCAGGAGGTTTGACCACGTGCACGTCGACCTCGTGGGCCCTCTACCGTCGTCCCAGGGGTTCACAAAACTTTTAACAATGGTTGACCGGACCACACGCTGGCCAGAAGCAGTCCCGCTGGCGTCAACCACGGCCACGGAAGTCGCTCGCGTTTTTTTTATGACCTGGGTGGCGCGTTTCGGCGTTCCGTCGGACATCACGTCCGATAGGGGGCCTCAATTTGTCTCAGAGCTCTGGTCAGCCATGGCAAGCAGCTTAGGAGCGACAATTCATCGCACCACCGCGTATCACCCTCAGGCTAATGGTTTATGCGAGCGTTTTCATAGGTCTTTAAAGGCCGCCCTCAGGGCCTCACTGACGGATGCAGATTGGGTAAACAAACTTCCCTGGGTTTTATTAGGGTTGCGTTCTACGCCTAAGGAGGATCTAGATGCCTCCCCGGCAGAATTAGTTTTCGCACAACCTCTCAGGCTCCCGGGTGAGTTCTTACCAGAACATCCAGAGCCCGGGCGCCTCCCAGCCCTGAGGCTCCTAAGCAACACGGGACCGGACACGCTCCCCGGACCCATACATCACTCTTTTCCGCGGGTTTTTGTTCCCCAAGCTTTGAAAAACGCCGAGTTCGTTTTTGTTAGGCACGAAGCTTTAAAACCAACCCTCCGCCCACCGCATGATGGACCATATAAAGTGCTGGAACCTGGTGATAAGCATTTTGTGCTTGATTTAGGGGACAGAAAAGAAACAGTCAGCATTGACAGACTTAAACCTGCCTTCATGTTGAGCGACGAACCTGCACGGGTGGCGAGAGCACCTCGACGGGGTAGACCCCCCAAGAGACACACCTCAACCCCCCCCCCCCCCCCCCGCAGGGACCAAATAACCAAATAACCACTCTTCTCCCCAAGCTGCAGATTCCTTACAGGATGGCCCCGCCAGGACGCCGAAGCGGGCGTACAGCAGATTTGGGAGAAGACTGAAACCCAGACGACACATAGACTGATGTAAAATTGACAAGGGGTTGTAAGCTATGCTGTCGAATTTTGCCGTTGCAGTTTTAGGGCTGACATATGACATAGACTACACTGTTGCTGTTATCACTGAATTTTTAATATGATCATGCCGTATAGCTTGAAGGTTGGCATGGCTGCTGAGGATATTTTTCCTCTTTTTCCTGTTGATGTGAATAACGGTATAATATGTCATGGATGTTACCTTAGGCTGTGAACTCAATTTTATTGTCCTTTTCTTAGACGTTTGGGGTGGGGGGGGGCTGTGGCTTATATTGTTCATATATCCATACCTACATATGTATAGACACAAGAGGAATGTTTAGAGATTGCGTATGTGGAATGACCTCACGTCTCAGAGCAGGACAATAGGTCTCGACCACCGGTAGAGATCAACGAGCAGACGGAGACGCAGCAGTGGAGACCTGAATGGACTTCCTGACCCCCCAGGGTCAGGTGGAGGAGACAGAGGACAATGGAAGGAGATAATACGGATGTGTGATGTCGGCTTTTGTTATGTGATGTATAAGTATGAAGGTCTGACTGCGCTCAGCCTCTTTTCTGCTTCTGCATTGAGATGAGAGATGTTAGGGACTGGAAGCCGACAATAAACCTGATTTATAAAATTACTTCGCTTCCTTATTTCAAGCTCCCTACACTAATAATCTTTAAATTGTGGTTGATATCATTGGCTTCTTACAATATGTGAAAATTATAATACAGTGTTGGATACCTTAATTTCCACAGGGAGGCATTGTATGAAAAGAGAAGGTCCAATATAATCAGACCTCTGTGACCCGGAAGTCCCGCCCTTGTTAACATCTAGCAAGATATTTCACGTTTGTTTACTACAAAATGACAAATTAGAGGTGGATTTATTGTCTCAATTGCCAACCATAATAAATTTGTGGTGATGGACTCTTTGTTTCATCTGAAAAGGACAAGGAAAACCAAGCGAAGTCTGTGGAAACTAAGGGAAATGTACCGAAGCTAAATTGCTAAAAACAAAACTAGCCACCGGCATGAGTCGATGTAACCACCAAAACCTACTCAATAGATGAAGCAGTATGTATTTAAACACTGACTCCTGCACTGTACAATATCTAATAAGATAAGATAAGATAAGCCTTTATTAGTCCCACAATGGGGAAATTCCAGGATTGCAACAGCGCAGGGATAGCAACACTCAGAGCAATAATTAAGAAGATACAAAAAATATAAATAAGAGCAGTGGATATACATATGTATACATAAATATATAAATATATATACAAAGTGCGGACAATTGTAGCAAGATGGAATAACCAGCATAACCGTCTACTTAGTTATCCTACATAGTATGAATATGTACCCATACATATTGTCACCCTCCGTAGCGACTGATATTGTCCTAGTTGTATACTGGAGGGGACCATTTGTGTAAGTCTGTTGCGTCTTTTGCATTCAATACTACTAGGTCGTCACGTTTTTTTTGCTATCTCTGCGAGCAGCCCTGCTTAGGTTATACAGTCTGACAGCAATAGGTAGGAAGGACCTGCGAAACCTCTCGGTTGCGCACCTAGGATGATGTAGTCTACTGTTAAATGAGCTTCTCAGTGCGTTCAATATGTCCTGCATAGGGTGGGACTCGGACTCCAACAGAGATGACAGTTTAGCTACCATCCTTCTCTCTCCAATCACATCCACTGGGTCAAAGCATTGCCTCAGGAGAGAGCTAGCTTTCTTGATCAGTTTGTTTAGTCTCTTCCTATCAGCTGCTGTAATGCCGTTGCCCCAGCAGACCACTCCAAAAGTGATGGCTGATGCCACCACTGTGTCGTAGAATGTCTTCAGCAGCGCCCCTTGTACACCAAAAGACCTGAGCCTCCTCAGTAGGAACAGCCTGCGCTGTCCCTTCTTGTAGAGTGCGTCGGTATTGTGTGACCAGTCTAGTTTATTGTTCAGATGAACACCAAGGTACTTGTAGGATGTCACCATCTCAATGTCTGTTCCCTGTATGTTTACTGGTGCTGTGAGGGGTTGTCCTTGCCTGCGGCAGTCCACCACCAGCTCCTTAGTTTTCCTCGCGTTGATCTGGAGGCAGTTCCTAATTTGGTCACATGTGTGTGAAATAACAGTAGGCCTATTCATTTCTATATTATGCTCATTGAGGTGCTTAACAACAGTTAACTGGGTACATTCAGAAGGGTCTATTTTTCTCGGCAGAGCAAAATAACTCACTAAACAACAATGCTATTTTGTCCTGTATTGTTGTCATTTAATTAACTGTTCTTGTGCAGCTATTGTATAAAAGCAATATTACACTCAAGGTTATACGGTATCATGAATACATCCAGCTTCTACTGTTTAATCCTTCTGGGTCGTGGGGGGCTGGAGCCTATCCCAGCATCTTTGGGCGAGAAGCACGATACACCCTTGTAGCGATATTTAATTTATAATTACGATCAGGTATAAAGATTATTTAATTTGTATTAGTGTATCAGGACCTGAGATTTACTCCGAGTCCACACACACAGAAAAAGTTGATAGTAAAAACTCGTTTGGGGGAACCAGCTCAATAAATGTGAGCAATTTATTAATTAATTCCACTTTATACCTATTTAATGAAGTAATCAGTCTCAAAATATTAGTGAATTTGATACTGGGGCTTCGAAGACAGACTCAAAGTGGAATAAATTCCCAACAACTTCTCTCATTTTACAGATTTATTTAAATGAAGTTGATTAAATGACATCACATTCAGATAACTTGTAAACAGTGAAATGATAAACATTAACCATCACATTAAATTTGTAACTGAGGATAGAGTAACAATGTGAGCACATCTTTAAAACCATGGACTTTAGCACAAATTTGGAAGAGTTGAAATGAAAATTATGAATAATATTGGATGCAAATTTATGGAGAAAATTAACTAATTATATGAAAAATTCTGAACTCTTCTAAGAAAGTAAAAATGGAATTTTAATGGGAAAAATTATATTATTTCTCTTTCAATTTTGTATCTGTTCAGATTTTGAATTATTTCCAAACTTTGGACAAGTCATTCAGCAGATGGAAATGAAGAGATATGGCTCACATGAATCCAGTTTGAAGTCCTGTTGTTGAGGCTCTTCCTGAAGCTTTATTTGCAGATGGCACCAAAACCAGAATATCTTGCCAGCAGATATTCGGACAAGGTCCAGCAGCTTTCATAGTCTACAGTCACAAGATGAGATTTTGACTGTATCAATCACAGTTGGGCTGAGGTCCAGCAAAGATGGTGACGGTGCTTCCTCTTCTCCGTGGGCCAGTGGGTTTTTCCAGAGTCCAAATAAATTGTCCAGACAGAGTCCAGACAAATGGTCAGTCAGTCCTTTGAAAAAAAAAAAAAAAACACGGTGAGTTAAAGAAAGTTTAAAAGAAGAAAAATAGAGAAACGCCAAGGAACGGGAGTTTTTAACTCCGAATCAAGATTTGAGCTCAGGAAAGAAAGAATTAATTCCTAGACTTTTAAGGAAAAACATTTAAAATATGCAGAAGTTTACACAAACACAATATTCCGTGTTCACTGTAAAAACTGAAGTCTGTGATACTCTGTGACACTCTGAACTGCTCTGATACTGCGCTGATCTGAAGGCGGGCATCTCCCCTCTTTATAACTTTCGCGCCGTTAGGGTGATTGACATAAGCCCAAACCAATAGTCTTCCTTCGTGGGCGGGTTTTATGAACTTTAGTCCAATGAGCAAACAGTCTTTTGTCTGTAACAACGAATAATATTAAGAGAGCTGTTGCTAAGCAGAGACTGGCAGATCCCAGTCATATGACTTGGGGAAACTTTTTTTTTCAACCTGATACACACATTTTAATACTAAAAATTCATCAATTCATCAATATACTTCTGTATAAAATGTAACCTACTTCAGTGATTCATGCACCTTTATAACTAGTGTTTTTAAATTAACATGGAAGAATAAGCATTCTTTTAAACATTTTAACATGCACATATTTAAAATCAAGGATTTAATAAGCATTTCAAACCCATTATCGATTGTCGATCTTGACCTTAGACTGGGGCGATGGTTCATCTTTCAGCAGGACAACGACCCTAAGCACACAGCCAAGATATCGAAGGAGTGGCTTCAGGACAACTCTGTGAATGTCCTTGAGTGACCCAGCCAGAGCCCAGACATAAATCCAATTGAACATCTCTGGAGAGATCTGAAAATGGCTGTACACCAACGTTTCCCATCCAACCTGATGGAGCTTGAGAGGTGCTGCAAAGAGGAATGGGTCAAACTTCCCAAAGATAGGTGTGCCAAGCTTGTGGCATCATATTCAAAAAAAATTGAGGCTGTAATTGCTGCAATAGGTGCATCAACAAAGTATTGAGCAAAGGTTGTGAATACTTATGTACATGTGATTTATTAGTTTTTTATTTTTAATAAATTTGCAAAAATCTCAAAAAAAACTTTTTTCACATTGTCATTATGGAGTATTGTGTGTAGAATTTTGAGGGAAAAATGAATTTAATCCCTTTTGGAATACAGCTATAATATAACAAAATGTGGAAAAAGTGAAGCGCTGTGAATACTTTCCGGATGCACTGTATGCTAAGCTCCAATGCATTTGCATGCAACAGATCCTAACTCGCTACTGACGGGGAAAGTCCACCATCGGCCCTGCTTCCCCAGGCACCAGCTAGTGTTTTAGTCATTTAGGAGGAGAAATGGAACAATAAACCCATTAATCAATAGGTTTGACCAACCGCCCTCCCCCCTGACTGCACAACAACCACTGCTGCCTCTAAAGACATCAAGTCCTGCTGCCTACTCCCCATTCCACCAACACCCCCCCACTCCCAACACACAGCCCCCCAACCTGACCCTGACCAAGATCCAGGTGAGGACGGAGCTGAGGAAGATCAAGGCGAGGAAGGTGTCGGGACCGGACGGCATCAGCGCAAAGCTCCTCAAGTCCTGTGCAGACCAGCTGTGTGGGATTGTGGCGTACATCTTCAACCTGAGCCTGAAGCTGGGGAGGGTACCACAGCTGTGGAAAACATCTTGTGTGGTACCTGTCCCAAAAACTTCCCACCCCAAAGACCTCAACAGCTACAGACCGGTGGCCTTGACGTCCCACATGATGAAGACCCTGGAGAGACTGCTCCTTGCTCAACTCCGACCCCTGGTGGGACCAGCGATGGATCCACTCCAGTTCGCCTACCAGCATGGCATTGGGGTGGAGGATGCGGTCATCTTCCTCCTTCACCGTTCTCTGTCCCACCTGGAGAAGCCCGGGAATGTGGTGATGATCATGTTCTTTGACTTCTCCAGTGCTTTCAACACCATCCAACCGATGATCCTGAAGGACAAGCTGCTGTGCGCAGGGGTGGACCAGCACCTGTCATCATGGATCCTGGACTAGCTCACGAACCGGCCTCAGTTTGTGAGAACCCGGGACTGTGTGTCTGACACGATCATTGGTAGCATGGGGGCCCCCCAGGGAACGGTTTTGGCTCCCTTCATGTTCACCCTTTATACTGCGGACTTCTCACACAACACAACACACTGCCATCTACAGAAGTTCTCTGATGACTCTGCGATCGTTGGCCTCATCTCCAACGGAGATGAAGCTGAGTACAGAGGGCTTATCCAGGACTTCGTGGACTGGTGCCATCGGAACTGCCTCCAGATCAACGTGAGGAAAACTAAGGAGCTGGTGGTGGACTGTCGCAGGCAAGGACAACCCCTCACAGCACCAGTAAATATACAGGGAACAGACATCGAGATGGTGACATCCTACAAGTACCTGGGTGTTCATCTGAACAATAAACTAGACTGGTCACACAATACTGACGCACTCTACAAGAAGGGACAGCGCAGGCTGTTCCTATTGAGGAGACTCAGGTCTTTTGGTGTACAAGGGGCGTTGCTGAAGACATTCTATGACACGGTGGTGGCATCAGCCATCACTTTTGGAGTGGTCTGCTGGGGCAGTGGCATTACCGCAGCCGATAGGAAGCGACTGAACAAACTGATCAAGAAAGCTAGCTCTGTCCTGGGGCAGCGCCTTGACCCAATGGAGGAGATAGGAGAGAGAAGGACGGTGGCTAAACTGTCATCTCTGCTGGAGTCCGAGTTCCACCCTATGCAGGACATACTGAATGCACTGAGGAGCTCATTTAGCAGCAGACTACATCATCCTAGGTGCACAACCGAGAGGTTTCGCAGGTCCTTCCTACCAACGGCTGTCAGACTGTACAACCTAAGCAGGGCTGCTCGCAGAGATAGCAAAAAGACGTAACAACCTAATAGTTTTGAATGCAAAAGATGCAATAGACTTACACAATGGTCCCCTCCGGCATACAACTAGGAAAATATCGGTCGCTATGGAGGGTGAGAATATGTATGGGTACATAATCATACCATGTAGGATAACTAAGTAGACGGTTGTGCTGTTTCATCCCATCTAGCAACAACGCTCTGCACTGTGTGTGTTTATATATTTACATATTTATTCCATCTAGCTACAATGCTCCGCACTGTGTGTGTTTATACAGTATATTTACATATTTATTCCACCTAGCTGCAATGCTCTGTACTGTGTGTTTATATATCTACATATTTATTCCATCTAGCTACAATGCTCCGCACTGTGTGTTTATATACTTATATATTTATTCCATCCAGCTACAATGCTCTGCACTGTGTGTCTCTGTGTATATATATATATATATTTATAGTAATATGTACATATGCATATTAGCTGCTCTTGTTTTTTGTTTTTTTCTTGCCTTCTGATTGTTGCTCTGAGTGTTGCTATCCCTGTGCTGTTGCAATCCTGGAATTTCCCCATTGTGGAACTAATAAAGGCTTATCTTATCTTATCTTATTTCTTATCTTATCTTAATTAATGATGAAAGTAATCAGTGATGAAAACAGTGAAAACAGAATGATGATAAAATAATAATAAAGATATAATAAGGATATATGTGTGTTGTAGCTATGTGTCATTGCAGCTTATATAAAAACAAATATAAAGGATAAAACATAATAATAATAATAATAATAATAATAATAATAATAATAATAATAATAATAATAATAATAATAATAAAATGTAAAAACAGAAATAAGAGTAACATAAAAACAAAATAAAAGTAAAAATAATGTTTCAAACTTCATATCATGATCATGCAACTCCTTTCAGTTTTCTGCATATCAATCATACTTTTTCTCTGTACTTCAGTCATGGAGAGACACCTTCAGCTCATGCTGTTTGTTCATTATCCCCACCATCCCTGGCAACTGCTCCATGGTACGTCACTAAATGAACAAGCACAAATCTCATCATCCTATTACAGATGCAGGGAATGACACGAGAAAAGGCCAAAAATAATACCACAAAAATCATTAACAGGCTCATGATGAGACTTCTCCATGAAGAGAGTAACCAACTTAACCAGGTTTGTTCATCAGTAACATTGTCCTTGGTCATGGCAGCCTGCAAGGCAGTCAGGATCTGTATGGCCAAGGCAATCACGTGACCATCTGTATCATTTTTACGGATAAAAGTACAACAATAATCACCTACAACTGCACACATACACCCTTGAACGGTAGTTATTTGATCAAGAACCATTCTATTTTGGGTCAGCATAAGTCTAAGAGCCATTAATTCCTCATTTATACCAGAAAAAGCAGATAAAGAAAATTCACAAATGACTGTAATCTATAAATAGCTGTTTCAGTCCACAAGGTGTCCTTAACCACTCCCACCCAGGGAAACAGGGAATGAAGTACCTTCTGCCCTGTAGTTTCTAACTTGAATTCTTTTGGCACATTTGTGCCCCAGATGGGCTCATGTGGTGCAAAGGAGACATCTCTCTTCACCTTGCCCACCTGTCTTGCCAACAATATGATGCTCTGGTCAGTCACAACTACAGGGCACACACTCCTCCCCAATTCATGGGCAGGTGTGAGTAGGCACGATGGCCACACAGCCACCAACCCCCTGTCACCATATGCCTGCTATGCTTGTGAGAATCACAAATTGCAGCGCTACAGAGCTCCTGCAGGGTGACATTGCCTTCCAGACTTCTAGACTGACAAAAAGGATCTTCAGGACAGCTTTTTCCCACTCAGTTAGTCCGGCAGGTAGCAGTACAGGGGCGAGACATACTATGCACCGTTGCATACCTAGAAAGTGATATACTGCCCAAGAAGATTTTTCCACACCCTTTTAGACAAACGGAGAAATTCCCCGGTGAGGTTAACCTTGCCTTCACCGAGTAAGGGGTGTCATCGTGTCTCTGGTCAGTGAAGTCATAGGCACTGTGACAGGTGTGATTTAAATTAATGCTTGCTGTACTATTTCTATACATAGCCTCTTGCACGAAACAAATAGCTTCTGACAGTTCCATTGGTTTAGCAGTAACAGATATTTGGCTAGCTGAGAGTGGGAGCAAAGAACACACATAGCAATTTGAACAATTAGCTGTTTTGGCTGTGTCATTAGCATACTTCCACCACACATTACCAGCATAAATGTGATCCTCATAACCTGGTCCTTCTAACCTGTCATGATGTGTGTGAGTAATGTATCTAGCCCTACGATAGATAGGTAATGATGTCCCTAAAAATAACCAAAACAAAAGTGTCACCACAAGGATGAGGATGATGAAAAAACAGGTGTACCATTCACATCCTTCAGTTGCCAACCTTCTCTCTTTGGCATTTTGTCTCTCTATGATAAACAGTTGTTTCGCTATACAAGTCATTGCTATACGCCAACAAGGGCACCGTCAGTTGACACTTGTATAGAGAAATGGTTAAACAGTTAAACAATCACTTGTTGAGGATTTTTTGTGGGATGTAGGTTGCAATGGGGATTAAACAGTCTATTGCTGAGGGTTTGGGATGGTGTAAAGTTTGCAATGGGAATTAAACAGTCTCTTGCTGAGGGTTTTAAACGGGGTAAAGTTTGCCATGTGTCAAATGCACCCAAGAGTCACGTCCTTTGACTTTCACAGCTGTTGGTGTCACCAGGATGACACCCTGTGTGGTCCTTGCCAGTGAGCATCGGCCCAGTTTTTCTTTTTGATGACTTTGATAAGGACCAGATCCCCCGGTTTAGCCAAGATGGGTGCTTCACTGTGGTCCCTCCTGGGAAGAGCAGAATGAACAATATCTCTGTCAGTCAACATTTTTGCATGTAATTAGCTAAGCACACTTCCTCATCACCTGAATTAAATGGTCTTAATGGTGAGAGTAGGTAAGGTTTGCCATACATTATTTCAAATGGGATAACCCCCCTTTGGTGGGAACTATTCTCATGTAAAACAGAACTAAGGGTAGGCAATATATCCAATTTTGCCCTGTTTCTGCCATTATTTTTCTAAGCTTTTCTTTAATGGTCCTATTTGTGCATTACACCAATCCTGCAGATTGTGGATGGTAAGCTGAGTGATTTTTCAGGTTAATGTTGAGTGCTGTGCCTAAGTGTGATATAATCTGATTTACAAAATGTGTTCCACTATCTGAGTAAATCTTTTCAGGTATTCCAAATCTGGGCACAATTTCTGCTAACAGTTTCTTTGCTATTGTAACAGCATTCAGGCAAGGAAAGGCTTCTGTCCATTTGGAAAACATGTCACAAATAACCAAACAATATTATTTGCCTTCACATTTGTCTAACTTAATGAAATCCATGCAAATGTTTTGAAATGGATAAGATGATGCAGGGAAGGTACTATTTTCAGGCCTTAAGTTCCCTTGAGCATTGTTTTCTACACAAATTAGGCATGTCTTACAAATTTGAGTAGCAAATTGACTGAATCCATAAGCAGTAAAGGATTTGTTTAGCATAAACAGTTTTGGGTTTGTTTTTGCTGCATTTGTAAAGATTGGAGATGTTGTCAAAAATAGCTCCCTTTTGGATCCATCTATAAATTTCAGCTTGTGGTGCTATTTTCTGGGCGTTAGTGAGCATGTTATGTGGTAGCTGTTCTGTCAGTGTTGAAAGAAGAGATGCTGTTGTCAGGAACCGAGCCAGCTTTGTCACGCCGTGCCATTCATCAGCGGCGCCACCTGCTCACACACCTGATCCTCATCAGCGGCGAGGGATAAAAGCCGCCTCGCCCGGAGGCTCGGCCTGAAGCCGTCAGACTTCGTTCCCTCACCGCTGTGAGCATACCTTTCTTCAGCATCGCTGTTCTGGATAAGAACCCTTACCTCTTTTTCCAGTCTGCTCCCCTGTGCATAGGTGGATTCCCCGGCGGCGGACTTCTCCGTTCCATCGCCCATCCTTCGCTGCTGCACGGAGCTCTCCAGGTGGCTGTCTCCCGGGGCTACGTTCCCCTTGCTGTGCCAGCTATCCTGATAACTCAAGTAAGATCTTCTCTTGCCATAATTCATCCTGTGTTGGTGTATGCCCGTCACCCTCTCCCTGTGCTCTCTCCATAGGGTTGCTCGGCCGAACGGTCATCTGCCTCTGTGCCTGAAGCAGACGCCACCACCAACACATCTGCATCCCGCAGACACACACTCATTCACCCCTGCTGTTAATAAACTCTTTGAACTACTCTAAGCCTGTGTGTGCGTGTCTCCTGAGCCGTGCGTTATGTCAGTACGGCTTCAGCAGAGCGGCTCGGCGGATGGCGGGCTCGCACACCGGCTTACCACTCTCGAGGCTAGAGTGGATCAAATAGCTTATCAACAGCAGGTGATCCTAAATCAATTGATAATTATCACTGGCCGATTGGACCGCCTGGACCCCCAGCAGCCGTTCCCCCCGGCTCCTCAGGGTGGCGCAGCTCCTGCTGTTCCGGTGGCCGCCCAGCCAGCTCCAGTGGCACCGGCCCGACTCACACCAATTCTGACCCCCGCCCGCTTTAGCGGAAAGCTCGGCGGAGCGCGGGGGTTTGTGATGCAGTGCGAGTCCGTGTTTGACCGTGTGCCCGGAGACTTTCCCTCAGATCACAGCCGGATCGGCTACATAGGGAACCTCCTGGAGGGGCGCGCTTTAACTTGGGCCTACGCTATTATGGCGAGACCCAGTTATGCCACCCTCACCTATGCCGAGTTCGTGAGGCGCTTCCTGGAGGTGTTTGATCACTCCCGTTCCGAGGCGGTCCAGGTCGATCGGCTTCTCGCTCTCCAGCAGGGAAGCCGGTCGGCCGCGGATTATGCCATCGAATACCGGGTAGCGGCGGAGGAACTGGGCTGGGAGGAGCGCTCCCTCTGCGGCCTGTTTCTCCGCAGCCTCAATAGTGATCTGAGGGATGAACTGGCTGGACGGGATATCCCCGGAACGTTAGCGGAGCTAACCTCATTAGCAATCAGCTTGGACAACAGGCTGCGCGAGCGCTCCTCAGGACGGAAGCCGTCTGCTTCTCGCCCTCGAGGAGTCCCGCTACGCCTGCCCCAAGCTCGCCCCCTGGCGACACCGCCACCATCGTGCCCCGAGGAGTCGGAGCCGATGGTGACGGGCTGGGCAAAGCTCTCCTTGGCAGAGAGACAGCGCCGCCGTGAGTTGGGTCTCTGCATGTATTGCGGAGACAATCAACACACGGTAGAGCTTTGCCCACAAAAGCCAAACGGTGGGGTCCGCGAGTCACTGTAGGGGGCCTCGCGGACGTCAATCGGCAAAGTCCCCTCACTCAATTAAAGCTGCCCATCCGTTTTTGCCACAATCCCACTGGGCACCTCACCCACGCACTGGTGGATTCGGGCGCAGAGGGCAGCTTCATTTCACAAGGCCTGGCAACCCGATTGGGCATCCGCTGTCAGGCGCTCAAACACCCCATCTCCCTGGTCCATCTCTCCCGTGCCTCCCTTGGGAGAGTTACCCATCAAACCATTCCTGTCCCAGTCATCATCTCAGGGAACCACCGGGAGGAAATGGTTTTCTATGTCCTGCCCAACTCTGTGTCGTCCGTCATCCTGGGGTATCCCTGGCTACGCCTCCACAATCCTGTCCTGGACTGGAGGTCAGCTGGGGTGTCGGCGTGGAGTACCTTCTGCATGGGCACCTGCCTTCAGTCCGCTGCCTGCTCCCCGTCCGCGGCTCCTCCTGTGGCGGATACAGCACCCCCGGACCTGTCACTGGTGCCCCCAGATTTTCACGACCTGGGTATGGTGTTCAGCAAGTCTAAAGCTATGTCTCTTCCCCCGCATCGACCATATGACTGTGCCATCAATCTCCGCCAGGGGGCCCCTGTGCCATCTGGTCGGCTCTACAGCCTGTCGGCGCCGGAGAAGGAGACTATGAATACGTACCTGAAGGAATCACTGAGCGCTGGGATTATCCGCCCATCGTCATCACCCGTGGGGGCGGGGTTTTTCTTTGTAGGGAAGAAGGACGGTTCCCTCCGTCCCTGTATTGACTACCGAGCACTTAATGACATCACTGAGAGGGACCGTTACACCCTGCCCCTCATGGACACTGCCTTCCACTCCCTCCAGGGGGCGACCTGGTTTACCAAGCTGGATCTCCGCAGCGCTTACCACCTCGTCCGGATCCGGGAGGGAGATGAATGGAAAACAGCCTTCCGCACCCCGAACGGCCACTTTGAGTATCTCGTCATGCCGTTCGGGCTGACCAACGCTCCTGCCGTCTTTCAGCGCCTCATCAATGATGTCCTCCGGGATTTCATCGGCCTCTTCGTGTTCGTCTACCTGGACGACATTCTGATCTTCTCTCAGTCCAGAGACGAGCACCGGGTCCATGTGAGGCGGGTCCTTCAAAGACTGCTGGAGAATCGTCTGTACGTGAAGGCTGAGAAGTGCGAGTTTTACGCTAGGACCACATCCTTCCTGGGATTCATCATCGCCCAAGACCAGGTGCTCCCAGACCCAGAGAAGGTGAAGGCGGTGGTGGAGTGGCCTACTCCCGCATCTCGGAAGCAGGTGCAACAGTTTGTTGGCTTCGCCAATTTTTACCGCCGCTTTGTCCCGAATTTCAGCGGGATCGTCAGACCACTGACCCGCCTCACGTCCCCGAAGGTTCCGTTCCGGTGGACCGAAGAGGTCGATGCTGCCTTTAAGGCGCTGAAGGCGGAGTTCTCCTCCCCCCGGGTCCTTCGCCAGGTCGACCCCGCGCTGCAGTGCATTGTGGAGGTGGACGCATCGGACACGGGAGTGGGAGCAGTGTTATCCCAGCTGTCACCGGACGATGGCGCCAAGCGACCGTGCGCCTTCTTCTCCCGGCGCCTGTCCCCGGCAGAGAGGAACTATGATGTGGGGGACAGAGAGCTCCTGGCCATTAAACTCGCCCTACAGGAGTGGCGCCACTGGCTAGAGGGGGCGGACCTGCCGTTTGTGGTCCTGACGGACCATAAGAATTTAGAGTACCTACGATCTGCCAAGCGCCTGAATGCCCGCCAGGCGCGCTGGTCTCTGTTCTTCGCCAGGTTCCGGTTCTCTATCACCTTCAGGCCAGGCTCCAAGAACGGCCTGCCTGACGCCCTCTCTAGACAGTTCACCCCCGTGGGGGCTGAGGAGATGCCCCACACTATCCTGCCCAGGTCGTGCGTCGTGGGAGCTATCTCTTGGGACATTGTGGACAAGATCCGGAAGGCACAGGAGGTGGAACCTGATCCTGGCGGCGGACCGGAGGGAAGACTGTTCGTTCCGTCTGCGGTCCGAGGAGAGGTCATCCACTGGCTCCCCACCTCCCGGCTCACCTGTCATCCCGGCACCTCTCGGATGATCAGCCTCCTCCAACGGTCCTTTTGGTGGCCAGGCCTGCGGAGGGATGCAGCCCGCTACGCCCAGGCTTGTCCAATTTGTGCCACCAGTAAATCGGGAAACGCCCCTCCAGCGGGTCTGCTCCAGCCTCTGCCCGTCCCTGGCAGGCCATGGTCGCACATCGCACTGGATTTCGTCACCGGGCTCCCAGTTTCCAACTCATTCGACACCATCCTGACCATCGTTGACCGTTTCTCCAAGGCAGCACACTTCGTCCCCCTGCGAGGTCTCCCTACCGCCCTGGAGACGGCGGGCTTCCTCGTCCAACACGTGGTCAGGCTGCATGGGATCCCGGTGGACGTGGTCTCAGACCGGGGTCCCCAATTTTCATCCGAGGTTTGGAAATCCTTTTGCAACGCCATCGGAGCCAAGGTGAGCCTCTCCTCCGGCCATCACCCCCAGTCTAACGGGCAGTGTGAGAGGACCAATCAGGAGCTGGAGGCTGCGCTCCGCTGTGTTGCAAGATCCAAGCCGACATCGTGGAGCAACCATCTCGCCTGGGTGGAGTACGCCCACAACACCGCCCGCTCTTCTGCAACGGGGATGTCCCCCTTCAAGGCGTCCCTGGGTTACGACCCCCCGCTGCTCCCAGCGCAGGAGAGCGAGGTAACTGTTCCGTCAGTTAGGGCGCACGTGAGGCAGTTCCGCTCCACCTGGGCCGCCGCGCGTCATGCGCTTTTACGCACAGCGGAGCGCAACAAGACCGTGGCGGATCGGCGTAGAAGACCTGCCCCGGCGTACAGAGTTGGGCAACTTGTTTACGTTTCCACCCAGGACGTCACCCTAAAAGGCGAGAGGAGGAAGCTGGCACAGCGCTTCATGGGTCCCTTCCCCATCACCCGGATCATCAACCCGGTGGCTGTGCGCGTGGCTATTCCCCCCTCCCTCCACATCCATTCCACCTTCCACGTGTCAAAGGTGAAGCTGGCAGTCACCGACCCCCTTTGCCCTCCTCCTGCAGCGCAACCCGCGCCCCGGATGATTGGTGGCCACCCGGCCTGGTCCGTCTCCTCCATCCTGGACTCCCGGCGCCGGGGTCGTGGGTTGCAATACTTGGTGGACTGGGAGGGCTATGGGCCCGAGCATCGACAATGGGTGCCCCCGTCGTTTGTGTTGGACCCATCGCTCATCGCGGACTTCCACCGAGCGCACCCGGATAAGCCATCGCCAGGAGGCGCTGCTAGAGGGGGGAGTACTGTCACGCCGCGCCATTCATCAGCGGCGCCACCTGCTCACACACCTGATCCTCATCAGCGGCGAGGGATAAAAGCCGCCTCACCCGGAGGCTCGGCCTGAAGCCGTCAGACTTCGTTCCCTCACCGCTGTGAGCATACCTTTCTTCAGCATCGCTGTTCTGGATAAGAACCCTTACCTCTTTTTCCAGTCTGCTCCCCTGTGCACAGGTGGATTCCCCGGCGGCGGACTTCTCCGTTCCATCGCCCATCCTTCGCTGCTGCACGGAGCTCTCCAGGTGGCTGTCTCCCGGGGCTACGTTCCCCTTGCTGTGCCAGCTATCCTGATAACTCAAGTAAGATCTTCTCTTGCCATAATTCATCCTGTGTTGGTGTATGCCCGTCACCCTCTCCCTGTGCTCTCTCCATAGGGTTGCTCGGCCGAACGGTCATCTGCCTCTGTGCCTGAAGCAGACGCCACCACCAACACATCTGCATCCCGCAGACACACACTCATTCACCCCTGCTGTTAATAAACTCTTTGAACTACTCTAAGCCTGTGTGTGCGTGTCTCCTGAGCCGTGCGTTATGTCAAGCTTGGTTTCCCCCGGCTCGGTCCTGGCCTCTCTGTGGGTACGTACCACATTGTATATATACTTGCCTCCATTAAAAACACACGGGTCAGATTTCTGGGCATAACCAGGGATACATTTATTTGTTTTATTCCAGGAAATACATTATCGAAGAAGGACTTATTAACCCCACGTGAATTAATTTTGAACAAATTTGGATCAATTTAAGACGTTTATTTAGTGCATTGCATACAACCACTTGAAATTCAGAAGTGTCATGAGTCAATACTGGGTGTGTCCACCTCTGGAATTCATGCATCTCTCTCGCATGCAGACGGCGCCGGATGGTATTGGCACTCACTCGCACCCTTCTCCTACCCCTTGTCTCACGTGCTGTCTGTGAAGCTGTACGAAATCTGTCCCTTGTGTGCTGTAACCAGATGTAGTGATCTTGTGCTTCCGTCGTAACTCTGAGCTGTCCTGGGCATGGTCGGTCGGCAACACTGCCTGTCTCGTTCTCTCTTACACCCAGACGACTGATTGTTGTGCGGTGACAGCGCATTTGCCGGGCAACTGCACTATGACTGAGACCCGCCCTTAACATGCCAATGGCACATTCTCTCGGCTGCGTCGTGAGTCTCGGCATTTCGAGCTGGGTGAAACCTTTTGGCGTTTTTTATACTGGCCTTATATAGGCTATTCACCACAACTCAAAATTTCAGTCAAGCATGACTCTGAGTATGGGATTCTGCTCAACACTCAAATTTTAAGGTGTGGCCTGTACACAGAATTCTGTACTTAGAAAGAAAAACAAAACACCCTAGCAATCAGACCTCCCATTTCTAAATCAAAATATACAAAATAAAAACTGGGAATACCATTAATGCACATTGTACCATATGTGTGTGGGGGGTGCGTTTCTAATGGAGGCAAGTATATGTTAGTATGTATTTTTGTGTGCTTTTCCATACCTATAGCCACTGCTTTCTGGCCGGCAGCGGTGAGGCAGCCTCTTGGGCTCACGCTGGAGTGAGCACTGTCTAGCTGTCTGCCGGTCGGACCACGCTGCCTCTCTATTACTGCCAGCTTTTCCCAATCCCGTGTGTCATCTCCCCTCACCTCGCCCAGGTGTGCTCAATTTGTGGAGCCAGCAATGTATGTACTTTAGAAGTTTTTTCCAGTCATGCATTGCTGGGTCATTGTGCTTCATGTGGTCGTCTTCCGCCGCTTGAAGCCAGGGTCAACAAAGGATTGTGTTCCCTCAGAGCTTTATTTGGACTACTCGGACTGCCCCTACACCATGAGTAGAAACTGTCAGCGTTTCTGTGCGCAGTTGTGGTGCTACACTTTATTGTAACATTTTCCCCCGTGCAGCACAACTGCTACGCTTTGGCTTTCACCCGGTTTTATTCCTGCCGTGTCTGTTGGGCATCCTGGAGGACTCTTTATTACTCTGAGGGCTTATGTGTGTTGGATCTGTTGATCTGTATTCTGTGTCCAATAAATATGTGTGGTGTAACCTGCGCCTAAATCCTCATCCTTTTTCCCCTCCTCCGTGCGCTGTGGAGAAGTGCACAAGGGGTTCATGACAGAATGACCCAGCCAGCTTAAAGGATTTAGTGGGTTCACCCACACAACCCTTTCCCTAATTTTGTCTTATTATTTGGACCCACCTGTTGCCCGGGCGCCATGGCTGAGTTGTTGGAGAGGGAGCTGCGCTCGCTGTGTTTCCTGGAGGACAATCTCTCATGGACACTGAAGCCCTGTTCCTCCGAAACGGCTCATCAGGCTCGTGACACAGCAAGAAGGGTGATAGAGCAAGACAGCCTCTGGGATCATCTTGAAGCAATGGAGATTCTCCGGGACATCTTCACCGCACCATGCGAGGAATCGGATGAGGATCTCTCTGTGCTCAAGCTCCTCGCGGCCACGCCGCTTACTTCTCCAGGTAGCACGGAGCTCCTCAGCATGGGTGACTCTCTGCCCAACGCGGTGCTTCGCATCCCGGACTATCTGGTTCTCGAGCCACCCGTGAGGAAGAAGAGGAGGAACTCCCAATGGAAGAAGCGTCCAGCCTCGCTGACGACAGCCCTGCCTCCTTGTCCCAAGCCATGGTCCTCTCCGTCCCCAGAGGAGCAGGAGGAACAAAGACAGGTTCTCCTGGCGGAGACAGAACTCCTCCTGGAGGCGAAACCGTGGCTTCTTCCGGAGTTGGCCGAGAGGTTAGAGAAATATTCCCCGAGGAGGTCAGAGCTCCAGCTGGACGATGAGCATGCCCCGACCACGGAGACGACAGCTGACGTCATTGAACCACAGGAATTCAGGCAAGTATTTATTATTCAGTCACTGGTAATGACACCTGAAGCTGCTTGTCTGATTCCTGATGAATTGTCAGCTGCCGATCTTGTTTGTCCCCCTGTTTCTCCCATTCCTCCCATGCCCTCGTGCTTCCCGGGAGGAGAATTCTGGACGGAGGATGGGCCATTTCTGGAGGAACCAGAGAACACGCCGCCTGTTCCCTCTCATTGCCGCCGTTCTCGGAGGACTTGCCATAAGGGTCCCGCCAATCCTCCACCTGCTATGCCCACCTCCATGTCATCGGAGCCAGCTCCTCAGCTACCGTGTGAAGGGGCCAAAGCAGCCAGTGACATGGGGGGGATGACGGTTGTTGTGTATGCAGTTACTCCTTTGTTACTTTACACACATTCAACCTTGGATGTGCCACAATAAGCACAGACACCGTAAGTGCGTTTTTTAGGAGCCGAGGCTCAGCTTCCATTTTTATTGAATTGAACTTGGACTCATTACATCCTAGTGCGCATGCGCGTATTACTTTATACAAGAACTATCAATGCGCAACAATGAAATAAAATAGATCCCAATATCCCATACCTAACACTCCTCCCTTCCAGCATTGATATCCCCACTAACTAAAGGTTGTTTACCTGAGTAAGTATTAATCATAACTAAATACATCTAACCTATCTACTCTCATTCTACCATAACCCATTTAAGTCCTGGAATCGCTCTGGAGGTCTCCGAATTCTCTCTGGATAGCGCCTCTCTGGTGGAGCGTCGGCAGCAGGATTTTGAGGAACAGCAGGGACTGGTGCAGTATCACCTGCATCGGCTTCAGGCCCGCCTGTGGCTTGATCTTCGTCACTGAACTGAAAGTCACCCTGGAATGGTGTAGCGTTGGCATCCATGTTGGTTGCTCCAGATGCATCCAACAGCTGATCCACGTGTCTACGCCACGGTAGGTCTGGCCCGATTTTCACCTCGTAGGTTAACGGTCCTGTCTGTGACACGATGGTACCAGGCTGCCACTTTTGTCCTTTGCTGCGGTAGTCTTTGGCTATCACCTGTTGTCCCACTTGGAAGGTACGCAGTGAGCGCGTCTGGAATCGGAGAGCAGATTCCGTCTGTTTTCTCTGTACACGTTGCTGTAGACTGGGTTTCAATAAGTCTAAGCGTGAGCACAGGGGACGCCCTAGGAAGAGCATGGCAGGTGTCTGTCCTGTTATTGCGTGTGTACTGTTGCGATAGGCCAGCAGAAAGTTTGCAATCTTCTGCTGTAGCGATGCACAGTCCTTATCCATGGCCTTCATAGACTGTTTGAAAGTCTGAATGAAAGGTTCCGCTTGGCCGTTAGAAGCTGGATGATATGGCACAATGGTGGTGTGTTGTATGCCATTCCTTTTAACAAAGCGCTGAAACTCTTCAGAAGTGAAAGGTGTTCCGTTATCACTCACAATCTGATGCGGAAGGCCTGTACGTGAGAACAGGGCCCGTAAGAGTTCAACTGTCTTTGCAGAGGTTGCTGTTTTTGTGCAGAAAACCTCAGGCCACTTTGAATGCGCATCAACTACGACCAGGTACATGCGGTCCATGAAAGGGCCCGCATAGTCGATGTGAACACGTTGCCATGGTTTTGTAGGCCATTCCCACACATGCAGTGGGGCTGTTGGTGGAGTCTTTTGGGTCTGCTGACACCCGTAGCATGTCTTTGCAATGTCCTCGATCTGTCCATCAATTCCAGGCCACCATACGAAGCTTCTTGCGAGGTGTTTCATTTTCACCACACCTAAGTGTCCCTCGTGTAGCACTGAGAGAACCCTCTGGCGCAGCTTCTGTGGTATCACTACCCTCGCCCCCCACAAAATGCATCCTTGATGCACTGTGAGCTGTTCACGGCGACTGGAATAGCCCGGTAAGGATGAGTCACCCTTGCGTGGCCAGCCTTTCAGTGTCAGCTCGTAGACTCTAGACAAGACAGGGTCGCGGCCTGTCTCTCGTGCGATCTCCTCACTTGTGACTGGTAGGGGATCCACTTGTGTCATCTGGAACATGTCCACCGCTTCCTTGGTCTTAATTGGCGGTGCGACTTGTAGTGGCAACCGGGACAACCCGTCAGCGTTCCCATGGTGAAGTGTGCCTTTGTACTCAATGCTGTAGGTGTGAGCACTCAAAAACAAGGCCCACCGTTGCAGTCGAGCAGCGGCCATGGCTGGTACTCCCTTAGCTGGATTAAAGATTGAAACTAAAGGCTTATGATCTGTGAGGAGGGTAAAGTGCTTTCCGTATAGATACTGATTGAACTTTTTCACTCCCCAGACCAAACTAAGAGCTTCTCTGTCAATTTGCGCATAGTTACGCTCAGCTGCATTCAGCGATCGGGAGGCAAATGCTATTGGTCGCTCTGTTCCATCAGTGAACCGGTGTGATAGCACGGCTCCAATTCCGGAAGGGGAAGCATCACATGCGAGCTTGAGCGGCACTTCGGGGTCATAGTGTGTCAACACGTTGTCTGAGGTCACCAACTGCTTTGCTTGCTTGAAGGCCTTTTCACAGTCCTGGGACCAGTGCCACTTAGTGCCCTGTTGGAGTAGGGAATTCAATGGGTGTAGCACTGAGGACAGGTTGGGCAAGAATTTCCTGTAATAGTTAACCAGGCCCAAGAAAGATCTCAATTGAGAGACATCTTGGGGTGGTGGGGCCTTCAAAACAGCGTCAATTTTGTCTTTGCATTTGTGTAGCCCGTTTTTGTCAATTTTGTGGCCACAGTATTCAATGTCATCCTGGAAGAATTCACATTTTGCTTTGTTGGCCTGTAATCCAAATTCATTCAGTCTTTGGAGCACTTTTTCAAGATTTTCCAGATGTTCGTTGTCGTTAGCTCCCATGATCACTATGTCATCCAAATAGCACTGTGTATTCGGTATGCCTTGTAGGACTTGATCCATTGCCTTCTGCCAGATTGCTGGCGCTGAAGCGATGCCGAAGACCAGGCGGTTGTACTGATAGAGACCTTTGGAGGTGTTGATGGTCAAGTACTTTTTGGACGACTCCTCCATCTCCATCTGTAAGTACGCTTGTGCAAGGTCAATCTTGGAAAATCGCTTACCCTGGCCCAGCGCTGCGAAGATGTCGTCAATTCGTGGTAGAGGGTACTGTTCCGCCTTCAAGACCGGATTGACTGTCACCTTAAAATCACCGCAGATGCGTACTGAGCCATTACCTTTTACCACTGGCACTATTGGCGTTGCCCATTCAGACCAGTCCACTTTCGATAGGATGCCCTCATTTTCCAACCTTTGAAGTTCATTTTCCACCTTGGGCCGGAGAGCGTATGGAACTGTACGCGCCTTGTGGAATTTGGGTATAGCGTCGTCATTCAGAACAATCCGGGCTTTCAGATGTTTTAGTTTGCCTATGCCATCTTGAAAAACTTCTCCTGCATTTTGAAGTATTTTGTTCAATTTTTCATTTGTAGAGCCATTGCTCTGCTTTTTGGTCACTGTGGCTTGCATTTCTTTAATTGACTGCCAATCCAATTGTACTTCACGAAGCCATTCACGGCCAAACAGGGGCGCACCCCCTCTCTCAATAACATACAGGGGCAGTGCACACTGTTGATCGCCATAGTGCACATTCACATTGATCACGCCCATTGGGGCTACGCGCTCCCCTGTGTAAGTTTTGAGCATTACATCTGTAGATTGCAATTGCAGATGTGAGAAGTGTGCCTGGTAATCCTTCTTAGACATGACTGACAATGCAGATCCAGTATCCAATTCCATAGTCAGTGTTTTTCCTTCCACTTTGGGTGAAACCCATATGATTCCCCTGTTGGGTCTTTTCAATGAGCAGACATCAAAGCAAGCTACATCTTGTGCACTGTCTGAATCAGATGAGCAAGTTTCAATGTCATGCATGTCTTTTTGTTTATTTTTAAATTTGTGGAACTTTTTCTCCTCCACTGTATCTTTCACTTTCGTTTTGCACACTTTCTGTATGTGACCTGTTTTATGGCACTTGTTGCACTCCTTATCTTTAAACCAACATTCAGGTGGAGCGTGTGATTTCTTTCCACAGCGATAGCATGCATCCTTTTTCTGTTGTCTTTTGTCTATGCTGTGCATGTTGCACTCGTGAACATGGCCTTCTTGCGCCATCTGCTGCTGCAGCTCGGTAGCGCCTTTAGCAGCTGCTTCCAGTGACGTGGCGACTTCAATGGCACGTTTCAATGTCAGATCTTTTTCTGTTAACAGTCTCTTTTGTATGCTTTCGTTGTGCAGTCCGCACACGAATCTATCTCGCAATGCGTCTGACAGATTTCTTCCAAATGAACAATGTTCAGACAGTCTTCTCAATTCTGCCACGAATTCAACAGTAGACTCTGTTTTTAACTGATTCCGTTTATGGAATTTAAAACGTTCGGCAATGACGAGAGGCTTCGGATTCAAATGCGCCTCTAAAACAGTGACAATGTCTTTGTACGTCTTATCTGCCGGTTTGTCTGGGGTCAACAAACTGCGTAGCAAGTTGTATGTCTTAGCTCCCATTACACTAAGCAGTACCGCTACCTTTTTGTCGTTTGGAATGTCGTTTGCCACAAAGTACTGATCCAACCTTTCCACGTATGTTGTCCAGTCCTCCGATGCGTTATCAAAACTGTCCATTCTCCCAATTATCCCCGCCATGGTTGGTGCCGTATTAACCGTCGGGTTTGTACTCTCTGTGTACACTTCGAGTTGCAATGAGTTAGCTTTTATCACAGTCAACAGTCATACTCACGACGACTCGTGTCCTCTCCGTGTCGGAATATCCATTCACATATCCCGTCCTCGTCGCCAATTGTTGTGTATGCAGTTACTCCTTTGTTACTTTACACACACACATTCAACCTTGGATGTGCCACAATAAGCACAGACACCGTAAGTGCGTTTTTTAGGAGCCGAGGCTCAGCTTCCATTTTTATTGAATTGAACTTGGACTCATTACATCCTAGTGCGCATGCGCGTATTACTTTATACAAGAACTATCAATGCGCAACAATGAAATAAAATAGATCCCAATATCCCATACCTAACAACGGTCAACTGCCCGCAGCTGTCAGCATCGAGCACCGGGAGAACAGGCAAGTGTTTTCTCATTTAATTCTATGTAATGATGATAAACGCTGCCTGTCTCCAGGAAGAGAGGCTCAGCTTCAGCAGTCCGCTGGGCTCTCTCCTCCAGCTGCGGAGGTAAACCCTTCTCTTGTCCTTTCCATGTCTCCCCCTTTGATTTTCAAGTGTGAGGAGTCATCGGCATCGGATCTTGCTTCCCCATCACCGTTGGAAAGGACCGGTATGGTCGTGGACCTGGAGAGGGGTGACGGCCAGTCAGCTACAGCTGCGAACATCACAAGCCGGGATGACAGGCAAGGGTCCTTTCATCTATTTGAACTTAATTATTTTAAACCTTGTCTGTCTCTCGAGGGAGAGGCCCTCAGCAGTCCACTGGGTCCTCTCCTGTAGTGGCAAATAATGATTCTTTCCTTCCCCTCTCCATGTCTCCTCCAATTATTTCCGAGGGCCTGCCAGTCCAAGAACCGAGCCATCAGACGGTGGAGGAGGCTGGGGTCCTGGATGATCCTGCCCAGGGGCCCACACGGAGGTGTTTTTCTGCAGCCAAGTCGGTGGAATCCCCAGCGTTGGAGCCGCTGCAGGAGGACAATAGGACTGCTATTACCATCTCGCCAGCTGTGGAGGCATCCACAGTGGATTGGGAGCCGGAGCTGGACCTCTTGGAGGCCGGGCCCGAGTGTTCATTGCCAGGATTGACAGAGTCCTGAACAGCGGTGGAGCTCGAGTTCAGGGAAGTGTTTTCTGTTGTTTTTCTTATGACAGTTTTAGAGAGATCTTGTCTGGCTCTGGGTGAGGAGAGTCGGGCGCGGCTCACAGCTGCGTCTGAACTTCCTTTGCCGGGCTCCGCCGCTGCCAGCGACCCTAACCACCAGGATTGTGTTCCCTCAGAGCCTTATGTGGATGACTCAGACTGCCCCTACACCGTGAGTAGAAACTGTCAGCATTTCTGTGTGCAGTTGTGCTGCTACGCTTAATTGTAGCATTTCCCCCTGTGCAGCACAACTGCTACACTTTGGCTTTCGCCCGGTTTTATTCCTCCCATGTCTGTTGGGCGTCCTGGAGGACTCTTTATTACTCTGAGGGCTTATGTCTGTTGGATCTGTTGATCTGTGTTCTGTATCCAATAAATGTGTGTGGTGTAACCTGCACCTAAATCCTCATCCTTTTTCCCCTCCTCCGTGCACTGTGGAGATGTGCATGAGGGGTTCATGACAGTTGTGGTGTGTTTTTCTATATGATCATGTGCCGCTGCTTTTGCAGTATATTCTTAAGTGTTTTTCCTTCAGTTAGAGCAACTAATTCAGCTGCCTGTGCATAATAATGTGATGGTGGGTTTTATACTCGTAAAATGGTACCATGAGTGACAACTGCAAAACCGGATAAGTTTGAACCAGTACAGTCACGTTTGGAGGAGCCGTCAACAAACAATGTGAGATCACACTTCTCCAAAGGTGTGTCCTGTAAATCAGGGCGTGGTAATGTTTCACTTTCAATTTCTGCCAAACAGTCATGAGGTTCGCCTTCTGTTGAGATTGGCAAAAAGCTTGCTGGATTTGTTACCGTGCAAAGTTCAATGGTTAGATGAGGTTGTGATAATAGCACTGTCATGCATGCAAGGTGTCGGAATGGTGAGAGGACTGATATTTTACTTTGTGACAAGAAGACTGATACTGCATGTGTGACCTTTAGGGTCAAGGGATGAAAAAGAACGAGCCCTGCTGAAGTCTGCACCACCACGGAGGCAGCTATGACAGCCTGCACACATGGTGGCAGTGCCCTCGTGACAGGATCAAGTCTTGTGGAATAATATGCTAACGGGCGCATTTTTGTGCCACTTGGCTGAAGGAGTACTGACGTCATGTGCCCCTCTCTACAATCAACCATTTGCACAATTTTTTTTTTGTTTGTTTGTTTGTTTGTTTTTTGTAACTGGGGAGTGCCAGGACATCAGTGCTGACCAAAAGTTTTTTCATCTTAACAAATGCCTCTTCTGACTCAGGTGTCCATTCAACTTTGTCCACCTGAGCCATGGGTGTTTTGTAGATGAGATCAGAAAAGGGTTGCACTTCAAATGAGTAATTTTCAATCCAAGAGCAACAATAATTTAGAGTACCCAAAAATGACACCATGTATCTTTTTGTGATGGGTTTTGGTGCTGACAAAATAGCTTGTTTTCAAGCTGGCTCAACATGTCTGCCTGCTGCGGATAAAAAGTGACCCAAATATTTGACTTCTTTTTTCCACAACTGTAATTTTTCCTTGTTGACTTTGTGGCCTTGTTCTGCTAAAAATTTCAGTAAGGCAATGGTGTCTTGTTTACATGTTTCTTCATCAGGTGATACCAGCAAAATGTCATCAACATAAAGGCGCAACTAGCTCCCATTAGGTGGAATAAACTGTACCAAATTTGCTGACATCGCCTGTGAAAAAATAATTGGTGATTCACAGTAACCTTGTGGTAATCTGGTGAATGTGTACCTCTTGTTTTCAAATGTGAATGCAAACCAAAATTGGTGATCTGGATGTACTGGGATGCTGAAAAAAGCATTGCTGATGTCTATCACTGTGAAATATTGCATTTGTGGTTGTAGGTCATTCAACAAAGTGTGTGGGTCTGGAACTGAAACAGCTCTTGGGATGACTGCTTTGTTTACCGCCTGAAGGTCTTGGACTATTCACCATCAGTAAGCTGGTCCAGACTTCCTCGTAGGAAAAAAAGTGTGTTACATGGAGAATCTGGATATGGTACAATGACATCTGCTGGTTTCAGGTCCTCTTTGACCGGTTTAATGCCTTCTTGGCCTTCAGGACATAAAGGATACTGTCTTTGGTATGGCCTGTAATGGAATTTAGCATTTGTTTTAACCAATTCTGCATTTTTTATTAACCCTACTTCTGCCTTTCCTGTTGACCACAGAGAATTTTGGATTTGTGAGAGTGTGTGTTCCTCTCCTTGTGTTAATGTAAAAAGTGACCACATGGGTGAGTTGGGAACATCAATGTGAACTTCTTTCTGCACTGCGGTCACCCAGTTCAAAGGCAGTGAGTAGGTGTCCAGTTTTGGGGAATACTGGACCCTTGGATCAGAAGTTTGTTTCCAAGATTGACCACATTCTTCTGCTGTTGTTACAAACTGACATAACGCACGGCTCAGGAGACGCACACACACAGGCTCAGAGTAGTTCAAATAGTTTATTAACAACAGGAGTGTACGAATGTGTGTCTGCGGGATGTAAATGTATTGGTGGCGGCGTCTGCTTCGGGCACAGAGGCA
Organism: Pholidichthys leucotaenia; assembly: GCA_020510985.1. NCBI lineage: Eukaryota > Metazoa > Chordata > Actinopteri > Cichliformes > Pholidichthyidae > Pholidichthys > Pholidichthys leucotaenia. Next base: position 379,419,874 of record CM035840.1, on the reverse strand, counting down.
GGAGACCGTACAGCCGGACAACCCTATGGGAAAAGCACAAGGAGACGGGTGATGGGCACACACCAACACAGGAGATATATGAGCGAGAGAGGAGCTTACTTGGATAGGACAGATGACTGGCACAGCAAGGGACGAGGTCCGGTAGACAGCCACCTGGAGAGCCCGGTGCAGCAGCGAGGAACAGGCGATGGAGAGGCGTTGTCCACCGCCGGGAAATCCACCTGTGCACAGGGGAGCAGACTTGGAAGGAAAAGGAGGTAAGGTCTTCTTACCAGAATGATTAGCTGAGGATGATAGGAATTCACAGCGATGCGTAGGGAAGTCTGACGGCTTCAGGCCGAAGCTCAGGGCGAGGCGGCTTAAATCCCTCGCCGCTGATGATGTGCAGGTGTGTGTGCAGGTGGCGCCGCTGATGAGCGGCGCGGCGTGACACAAACTGTCCTACATCCTTCCAGTCCATGTCTTTGGGTTTGATCAGTGGGCTGTGGGGAGCCTCCCAGTGTTTAAAATGTCTGTTGTCTTCATCACACAACACAACAGATACCCCCACATAGCCCCTTGGTGACCTATACAGATTTTTAATGACCAGTGTGGAGGATGGATTTGCAAGGATTTTTTTTTTCATAATTTGGATCTGGGCCACTTAAATGTCTGTCATACAGACTGCAACGATACTGGTCTGTGGCCTGCTGTGTAGCAGGGATGCTGAATTCAAAATATTGCATAGCTTTTGTGAGCAGGTTTTATGTCACTGAGTGTGGTCCGGCCAAAACCAAACGCCGTGAGTAGCAGTACCTAGGCACATTGAAATCCTGCAATACATTCACTCCTGCCACATGTGGAAAATGTGATGCTCTTATACCGTTCTCCGTTGGGAAACTTCATTGGAATGTCCTGAACCTGCAACATCACTTCTGGTAAACACTGCATTGTCAACATCAGATCAAAGTCAGGTAAATGGATGTCTGTTATGTCAGTGTTAGCATCAACAGTTTCACTTATCTTCAGTGGGGTCAGTCAGGTAGTCAGCCTGTGAAGTCCTTCATCCCTTCCCTGCCGCTGCTGACATCCAGGACATTGCCTCCACCAATGGCCCTTTTGTCCACATTGATGATAAATGTCACGTTCCCTTTGCCACGGCAAGCCCACCCTACGCCTTCTTCCATGCCCCCTCCACCACTGGGGTCCAGTTTCGGTGCCACCCTGAAAAATAGAATTGGGGGGAAGCTCTCGCCCCCCCTCCCCTTTGTGTCAGCAACCACACAATCAGGAGTTGGTTTTTCTTTCAGTTTTTTCCTTTTTCTTTCCTTTCCTCCTCTATTGTCTCTGCATGTTTGGCATAAGTTAACACACCACCAAATGCACAGATGTGGTATATGACCAAATGTTTTGCGGATGTAATCAGCTAGGTGTGGGTGCATGTTTTGCAAAAAGATACTTTTCAAATGGTGCCAATAAGTTTCTACACCTGAATCATTATCAGCCTTAGTTAAACCAGAATGCCTATCAAAACCTCTTGTAACCTGGTTCTATCAGCTTTCATCGTTACTTTGTTTTGTGGTTTGGATCATCCCATATAAGCTGTATTTGAAAGTTCAATCATAGAATATTGTTCAGTGACAACATTTTTCATAATCTTTAGTTTTATTCATCGTATTGATGGTGAGTGTAGAGTGGATACGTGTGCATATCTGCTTAACTCTTGGGCGCCCTGGTGTGGCTGCTCCAGGTAGAGGAGTGGAGATGAGCAGAGCCGAGGTGACATCAGCCACAGCTTCTCCAGCCTGGAGTTCTGCGAGATCGGGGTATATGGGCTGAGCAGCGGAGGAGTATGGAGGAGGAGGAGCAGAATCACGGCCCCTTGCCCCCACGCCAGACTTGTCATGCACCATAGAAGAGACATAACACAGATTAGTCAAATCTTTTTTTTCTTCCTTTTACCATGGTCAATTTTTCAGATTTATCATCAGATTTTGATTTTACCATCTAAGTCAAGTCCAAGTCAGCCTGTCGCCCTTTTTTTCTTTTTCCATCTGAAGCCACTGTTACCCCTCAGCTGGAGAGATAATGCAACTGTGAGCTAGAGAAAGCAAGCACAAATCCCAAAGAAACTGCACAACAAAGAAATTACTGTCAAAATCTTGAGATAAAAAACAGTCCTCTAACACATTTCATCTCACCGAACTCCCCAGTTCAGTGTGACCTCATTACTGCCTTCAACACAAACACAGGTTAATCCTTTCACACACACACATACACACATAGCAAGCTCCAGATAAGCACACACATTAGTGAAACAATCCCAAAGTCGCTTAATAATAAGCATATCTGGCAACCCAAGGTTCTCACCGTCAATCATCTTCTGCCGCTCTGAAAACACATTCATTTTTTTCCCATCTTTGCTACTTACCAAGCACCATCCAAAACTGCAAAAATCTGCTGTTCCCCATGAAACAACAATTTCATTATTGTCCTTTTGCACTTCACAACAAGAAAAAACACCCTCGACTTCTGCCCCGCTGCCTGACTTCTGCATTCTCATTCTTTTTTCTCTGTTTTTCTCACCAAAGTAAAGTGTAAAACATGAAAAACACACACGAACAAGCACACGAACAACCAGACAAACAAACTGCAGTTATTTATTTAATGTATTTATTTTATTTTATTACACTGGTCAACGCCAAATTTATTGTTTAAGTTTTATTAGCTGATTTAGGACAATTTTGATGTGCTGAATCCAAAAATCACATTGGTTTTGTTCAATCAGACCAACTTTTTGAACTATGGCCACATGTTGTTTTTTTTTTACGTTTTTGTTTACATGTACGGGTATTTTTGCTATATATGATGCAAAATTCTTTTTTATTTCTTGAAATTCTCTGAATTTTGAACAATGATGACGTGACATTCAACTTACATGTACTTACCTTTATACCTTTATCATTGTCTACTATTCAATTTACAGTACAGTGGTACCTCTACTTACGAACGTCTCTACATACGAAATTTTCAGGTTACGAGACGCCTCAACGGGAAAATATTGCCTCTAGTTACGAACAAAATTTCAGGATACGAAAGGCAAAAAAAGTACGCGCTCCTCGCAGCTCCCGTATTTTACCGAACGTAAACATACCTGTAGCTGCTCTGCCATTGGCTATCGCCTAGCATCTTCCTGGTATCCCATTGGCCACGAATGGGTGCGTTTGGTTGATCTCGCTTTATCTTATTATTATTTACTATTCTTACTACTTTATTTTATCCTTCTTACCTCTTGTAAGACTGTTGACTGAACTACACAATTTAGAGAAAAAAAAATTGTTAACTGCCATGTTTATCACCATCTACGTTATAACTCTGTACTTTCACCTTGTTCTTAATAAAGTTTTTGGAAAAAAAAAAACAACATCAACGATCAGCACGGTATTAAAACAAAAGGAAGCCCTTACAAGCCGATAAAAGCAAACGTCCTTGGATCGTTTCATCACAAAACGTCAGGCAAAAACCACTGATGAGACAGAACATGAACCAAAGAAGGCAAAAGGTGACGCTGACGCCGACGCCGACGATCGCAGTTAAAAGGTAAATGAACATAATTTTTATTTTTCTTTCTCTTTTATTATTCTTTCTCTCATTTTAAACTCTCATTTTATGTTTATTGTGCAGTAATCTAATTGTAATATGTATTTGTTACATGTTTTGATGCGTTTTTACGATTTATAAAAAATTTATGCCCGAATTTTGGGGGCTTGGAACGGATTACGGCATTTACATGTAAAATGCGCCTCTACTTACGAATTTTTCACGTTACGAGAATTCTTCCGGAACGAATTAAATTCGTAAGTAGAGGTACCACTGTACATCTGTACAACTGCTGTACATTCATTCATCTTCTTCCGCTTAATCCTTTTTGGGTCGCGGGGGTGTGTGTGTGTGTGGGGGGGGGGGGGGAATGGAGCCTATCCCAGCATCTTTGGGCGAGAGGCAGGGTACACCCTGGACAGATCACCAGTCCAGGCGATATATTTTTAGGAGTTATTTTATTTTATTTTAGACCTGTTTTAAATGAAGCCTTAAACAGTCTGTGACATATTTCAACCAAGACATCAATAGAAAGAAGAACTACTGTGTTTTTATTCTGTGTAGACAAAAAAAATTCAATAAAATTTTGTTTCCATATACTACCATAAATTACATCATCATGCAGACTATTGCGATGTTCGTTTGTTGAAATTGGGTCAAACGCCGCCGCCATTTTGTGACATAATGAGGTGAACCAAAGATGTAAACAAGCATGGCTGAGTACACTGAAGCGAAAGAAACGAAGGACTGCAACCCTATTTTATTTGAACCATATCATTCAGGAAGCTAAGATGACTCACACGTTTCAGAGGATGAAGGGTCCGACGAAGGGTTAGAGATGGACATCTGTCGCCTCCAAAACACTGAATGGTAATATACAGATAGATCTAAATTTCCCCGATCGGGTGGGGGAAAATGAAAAAAAAAAGCTCAGATATTCAGTTTCGGTAGGCAATGAGATTTATAAAAATGAAAACTGAAAAAAGTAATATAACGTTTTTTTAACACAAAGTCATTCCATTTGGATTAAAGTCAACACTTGGCTTAAAAATTCATAGGGGAGGATTTTACTTTTGGCGGAAAAAATATAATAAAATCATGATCGCCTAATATGGAAAAAAATAAATAAATAAATTACTCAAACTCTTTTCTGGGCAAGTTTTGACACTGTTGCTTCTCTGCACTGTTTTGATATGGGCAATCGTCTGTATCTCTGTGCAACAATGTTCCGTATCTCTGCGCAACAATCGTTCATATCTCTGCGCTGTTTTGATATGGGTGATCTTCCATATCTCTCCGCAACAATCGTCTGTATCTCTGTACTGTTTTGATATGGATGATCGCCCATATCAAAACAGCGCAGAGAAGCAACAGTGTCAAAACTCACCCGCAAAAGAGTTTGTGTAATTGACTTTTTTTTTTTTCACATAAGGCGATCGTTATTTAATCATTTGGTTTACAGAAATTTTGGCTTAAATTTTTCTTTATTTCCCGTGGTCAGGGAAATTTAAAAAAAAAATGCTCAGATATTCAGTTTCGGTAGGCAATGAGATTTATAAAAATGAAAACTGAAAAAAGTAATATAACGTTTTTTTAACACAATGTCATTCTATTTGGAGTAAAGTCAACACTCGGCTTCAGAATTCATAGGGGAGGATTTTACTTTCGGCAGAAAAAATATAATAAAATCACAATCGCCTTATGTTGAAAAAAAAATCAATTACACAAACTCTTTTCCGGGCAAGTTTTGACATTGTTGCTTCTCTGCGCTATTTTGATATGTTGATATCGTCTTGAGCTGTGGGTTTTCGTTTGAAAACTGTAGGAATGGCAGTTGGTTTTAGAACCCGTTTGTAACGAACTTTCAAGCCTAAAGATTCCTGTATAGCAGGCACCTCCTCAAAACTGTCTGCAGTGAAATGATCGCTATAGAGCACAGAAGATAGTGTTGGTTGCCATTTGTCCCTTGTTCTCTGTACTTGCTTTGCCCATTTTTTAAGAAGATACGGATCTTTTGGGAATGAGAACAGGCTTGTACGTTCACTGGAGCAATTAGAACACCCAGCCGCCACGCAACGTTTCGGCATTTCTTCACTGATGTAGAAGCTAAACAGCTTGTTTACACTGATAGCACACGGATCAGCCAAGAGGAACTTCACCTCATGACGTCATATCCGGAAATGAGATGAATCTCAGGAGATTGTGTTAGTGCAACACGGCACTAAATTTGAATTCACTTGGAAATTTTCTTCCACTCATTTAACATTCTAAGTCAAAAGAACCAACTATATGGACGATTGAAGATAAATTCATAGTGAATATGATCCATAGTTCCTAAATCGTGTCATAGATACTTTAAGGTAGTTTGGTTGTTATTATCACACCAGTTTATCCTTATTATATTTGTGCTATTTATCTTTATTTTAAGGTTATCTCTCGTTATAATCTTTATTCTCTATTTTTTGCCTTTGTGATTTTTTTCTTTCTGCGTCTGTGTCCCTTCTTCTATTAAAAGGTTATCCCAACCTTTAGCATCTCTGTTTTTTGTCTTTGATTTTTTTGTCTTTCCTCTCTTCCTGTTTCTTTCTGCCTTAAGGTTAATTCTTATTATAACCTTATCATCTCTACTTTTTGTCTTTTTTATATTTTTTTATCTCCGCAGTCACCAGCCACTGTATTTTCCTGGGTTATCCTACCGCGATACCCCCGCATGCTCTTTTGTGGGTCCACTTTACGCAGTAGAAATGCACTTCTTTTGCGGACTCAAACCGGGACTCACCAAGCTTTACCCCATCCTCAACCGATTTGGACTTTACAGTATCTAACGCTTGACTTTCAACTCTTTTATGCGTATTCTCAGACCGACTGCGGACTCAAACCGGGCATCATTAATAATTAAATTTACTCACTTCGATCCACCTGTGGGTTGACTCCGTCACTCTCCGTTTCCGCTCCCAGCGTCTCCAGACCATGCCTCACTTCCACAAAGCCGGCTCATTGGCATCGGCGGGGGAGGACTCTGTCCACAGCTGTGCACCCGCTGTCTGTAGTCCAAAAATGCTGGAAGCAGGAGGAGAGGTATTTGGAGTCCATGTGGCTTGGGCACCAAGTATGTTAGAAAAATTCTTCTTAACCTTCAGGCAGAAATCAGGCAGGATCAGAGTTTCAGCAAATTTAATTACACTGTCCAGTGGAGAACAATACAAAAACAGTCTCAGAGCCTATTTGCGTATCATTCTGGCTCAAACACACATTGCTCAGTTCTTTAAGCCCTTTGTTATCTGAGAGGTGGAGGAGAGAATGTCCATGGTGATTGGTTCAGTACATCTGGTCAAAACTTGGTGTACAGATTATTTCTTTCTCAGGAACCATGATGCTCACTCAGCACCAGTCACACAGGAGCCATACAAAATGAACTAAAACAAAATGATAAAGTCCAGCTGCATCCTTGACACTTTCACACAGACTCTGAGACAAAGCAAATCACAAATATGAAACTTTTCTATCAGAAACCAAGGTTGAACTTTTTGGCCATAATTCCAAAAGGTATATTTGGCGCTAACACAACACTGCTCATCATCAAATGAACACCATACCTACAGTGAAGCATGGCGGTGAAAGTATCATTCTTTGGGGCTGTCATTCTTCAGCTGGAACTGGGGTCTTAGTCAAGGTGGAAGGAATTATGAACAGTTCCAAATACCAGTCAGTGTTGGCACAAAACCTTCAAGCTTCTGCTAGAAAGCTGAAGATGAAGAAGAGTTTCATCTTTCAGCATGACAATGACCCAAAGCACACATCCAAATCAACAAAAGAATGGCTTCACCAGAAGAAGATTAAGGTTTTGGAATGGCCCAGCCAGAGTCCAGACCTGAATCCAATCGAACATCTGTGGGCTGATCTAAAGAGGGCTGTGTACAGGAGATGCCCTCACAGTCTGACAGATTTGGAGTGTTTTTGCAAAGAAGAGTGGGCAAGTCCAGATGTGCCATGCTGATAAACTCCTTCCCAAAAAAGACTGAGTGCTGTAATAAAAGCCAAAAGTGCCGCAATAAAGTATTAGTTTAATATTAGTCCCCTCCTGCTTCAAAACCACAACCATCATCCCCCTCCCCAAAGGAACCTGCCGACCCGCCTGAATGATTAAAGACCGGTAGCACTCACTCCAATCATCATGAAGTGCTTCGAGACAGTGGCGCTGCCCCTCATTCAGGACAGCATACCGGATACCCTGGGCCTCCTGCAGTATGCTTATCGGCCCAACAGGTCCACCTCAGATGCCAATGCTGCAACACTCCATTATTCTTTCTCCCATCTGGCTGGAAGATAAAGACTCCTACATTAGGATGCTCTTTGTCGACTACAGCTTTGCCTTCAACACGGTCATCCCCCACAAACTCACTTCACTTGGCCTGCACCCCACCCTCTGTGACTGGCTACTGGACTTTCTAACTGGCAGGCCCCAGTCTGTCAGAATGGGTAACAGGACCTCAGCCAGCATCAGTACGAACACAGGTGTCCCACAGGGTTGTGTTCTCAGCCCCATCCTCTACAGCCTCTTTACCCATGACCGTGTTGCCTCCCACAAGGACAATATCATCTTTAAGTTTGCGGATGACACAGCACTGATAGGACACATCACTGGTGATGACGAAGCATCCTACAAGAGGGAGGTGGCTAGCCTAGTGTCATGGTGTAAGGACAACAACTTCATCCTCAACACGGATAAGACAAAGGAGATGATAGTGGGCATGAGGATGGGGAGGAGGAGACTCCATCGGCCGCTGTTCATCTTGGAGCCTGAGGTGGAGAGGGTGAGCAGCTTTAAATACCTGGGCATCCACATCAGCGAGGACCTTAAGTGGACACACAACACCACTGAGCTGGTTCAGAGAGCTCAACAGCAGCTGTACTTTCTGAGGAGGCTGAGGAAGTTCGGCATGTCCCCCAGGATCCTCAACAATTTCTGCAGCTGCATCATCGAGAGCATCCTGACCAATTGCATCGCTGTGTGGTACGGCAGCACTACTGCCCTGGACCGCAAGCACCTGCAGAGAGTGGTGAAGACAGCGGAGAAGATCATCAGGACTCCACTCCCCTCTCTGCAAAGCATCTACCACCGCAGAGTCCAAAGGAGGGCTGACGCCATCCTCTGGGCCCCCATCCCCCCCAGCACAGACTGTTCACACTTCTACCCTCAGGCCAGAGGTACAGAAGTGTGAAATGCAAGACAACCAGACTAAAAAGCTCCTTCTTTTCCATTGCCATCAGACTCCTGAACAAATAACTCCCAAAACTCCGCAACACAGCTTTGCAAATAGGAACTCGCACACCGGCTGCTAAATTTGCACATTGCTCACTTGTACAGTGTACATAGTCTCACCCCGTATAATGTCTATATCATCTCTGCTGCTAATTATCATGTACGGTCTTATCATTATAGAGAAATTCTCACACCGGGAGCTAATTTGTAATTTGTATGCTGCTCATTTGCACACTGCAAATGAGGGCAGCACGGTGGTGCAGTGGTTAGCACTGTTGCCTTACAGCTAGAAGGTTCCTGGTTCAAATCCCCAGGCTGGCAGGGGGTGGAACCTTTCTGTATGGAGTTTGCATGTTCTCCCTGTGCTGCGTGGGTTTACTCCGGGGGCTCCGGTTTCCTCCCACAATCCAAAGACATGCATGTTAGGTTAATTGGTTGTTCTAAATTGTCCCTAGACATCTGTTTCCTATAGGCCCTTAGAGTAGAGGGTTAGTACTAGTGAAAGCGCTTTGAGTGGTCTTTGTGACTAGAAAAGCGCCATATAAGTGCAGGTTAGTTAGTTAGTTAGTTAACTGCTCATTTGCACACTGTACATAGGCTTATGCCATCTCAGGTTCATATCATCTCTGATATCAATATACCGCTGTCCACTATAGTCATCCAGTGAACTTTCAATTTCACTCTTCTTGTTTCCTCTAGTTTGACTGCTTTAACTGCTTTAACTGTCCAAATTGCCTAATGTGTGTTATTAGTATTCATTAGTATTAGTACTTTGTATCAAGGTGTGCTAAGGTGTCTTAACCCTTTGAGTGTGTATGGTGCAGAACTGCACCATACCCCCTAGTGGTCAAGAGTGGTAAATATTTTTTGTCAATAAAATAGTTCAGATTCCCAAGGCTATAACTTGAAAGTGGTAAGAGATAATGACCTACTGTCAATTAGAAAGATGTAAAATATGATCCAACGTTTCAGATAGGAATAAATTTACAGATCTAATTTGCATAATGTCACGGCACCTCTTTAAATTCCATAACTCAGTCAAAACTGGACTTTGGACGTATTTACACAAAAAATGGTTCAGTCTTTTGACACCGTTTTTTTGTACAGAGGTACCTCATCATCTTATCTTCAAAGTATATGAACAAGAAATCAATATATTTTAAAAAAAACAAACAGATTTCTCACTTTTGACAAAGTCAGAGTGAAAAGGCAGGCGCAGTGCCGCACTCTGCCACTAGGGGCATGCAGATTTCTCACACTCAAAGGGTTAATTGCCTAACTGAGTGTATAGTGTGTTATTAGTATCCATTAGTATTAGGTGTGTTATTACCTTATTAGTATGTTGTGTACCTATTACCTTGGCATTCATTTGGAGAGCAGAGTAAGAATCCCATGGCTCAGGAAATGTTGCATTTCTCAGCTGTGCACATGATAATAAAGACTTTAAATCTTGAATCTAAGGGTGTGCGTATTTATGAAACCAGGTTATTGTACGTTTTTTAATTTTTATTTTTCCCCTTAAAAGATTTCAGCTTGTTTTTTAATTGGGTTGTACAGGTTATAAGTCAGATTAATGGGAAAAAAGTTTTGAAATGATCTATCTTGGTTTAATTTTTTTTACATCGCAAAAACCTGGCATTTGAACAGAGATGAATTGACTTTTTATATCCATTCTATATCACTGTGGTGATGTCCAGCTTTCCACTTTGTGCCGGGCCTATGATGAAACTACAGTTGATAAATCCATTGATACCATACTCTCTCTTCTGTAATGTTAGATAAGCCTTTATTAGTTCCACAATGAGGCAATTCCAGGATTGCAACAGCACAGGGATAGCAACACTCAGAGCAACAATCAGAAGGCAAGAGAAAAAAACAAGAGCAGCAAGTATACATATGTACATATAAATATAAATATATATATATATATATATATAGACACACAGAGCGGAGCATTGTAGCTGGATGGAATAAATATATGAGTATATAAACACAGTGCGGAGCATTGTAGCTAGATGGAATAAATATGTAGATATATAAACACACACAGTGCGGAGCATTGTAGCTAGATGGAATAAATATGTAAATATATAAACACACAGTGCGGAGCATTGTAGCTAGATGGAATAATATGTAGATATATAAACACACACAGTGCGGAGCATTGTAGCTAGATGGAATAAATATATGAATATATAAACACAGTGCGGAGCACTGTAGCTAGATGGAATAAATATGTAGATATATAAACACACAGTGCAGAGCATTGTAGCTAGATGGAATAAATATGCAAATATATAAACACACACAGTGTGGAGCATTGTTGCTAGATGGAGTAAATACATAAATATATATATAAACACACACAGTGCGGAGCATTGTAGCTGGATGGAATAAATATGTATATATATAAACACACACAGTGCGGAGCATTGTAGCTAGATGGAATGAAACAGCACAACCGTCTACTTAGTTATCCTACATGGTATGATTATGTACCCATACATATTCTCACCCTCCATAGCGACCGGTATTTTCCTAGTTGTATACCGGAGGGGACCATTGTGCAAGTCTATTGCGTCTTTTGCATTCAATACTATTAGGTTGTCACATCTTTTTGCTATCTCTGTGAGCAGACCTGCTTAGGTTGTACAGTTGTACAGGTTGTACAGTCTGACAGGAAGGACCTGCGAAACCTCTCGGTTGTGCACCTAGGATGGGTAGTCTGCTGCTAAATGAGCTCCTCAGTGCATTCAGTATGTCCTGCATAGGGTAGAACTCGGACTCCAGCAGAGATGACAGTTTAGCCACCATCCTTCTCTCTCCTATCTCCTCCATTGGGTCAAGGCGCTGCCCCAGGACAGAGCTAGCTTTCTTGATCAGTTTGTTCAGTCGCTTCCTATCGGCTGCGGTAATGACACTGCCCCAGCAGACCACTCCAAAAGTGATGGCTGATGCCAGTACCGTGTCACAGAATGTCTTCAGCAGCGCCCCTTGTACACCAAAAGACCTGAGTCTCCTCAGTAGGAACAGCCTGCGCTGTCCCTTCTTGTAGAGTGCGTCAGTATTGTGTGACCCGTCTAGTTTATTGTTCAGATGAACACCCAGGTACTTGTAGGATGTCACCATCTCGATGTTTGTTCCCTGTATATTTACTGGTGCTGTGAGGGGTTGTCCTTGCCTGCGGCAGTCCACCACCAGCTCCTTAGTTTTCCTCGCGTTGATCTGGAGGCAGTTCCGATGGCACCAGTCCACGAAGTCCTGGATAAGCCCTCTGTACTCAGCTTCATCTCCGTTGGAGATGAGGCCAACGATCGCAGAGTCATCAGAGAACTTCTGTAGATGGCAGTGTGTTGTGTTGTGTGAGAAGTCCGCAGTATAAAGGGTGAACATGAAGGGAGCCAAAACCGTTCCATGGGGGGCCCCCGTGCTACCAATGATCGTGTCGGACACACAGTCCCGGGTTCTCACAAATTGAGGCCGGTTTGTGAGGTAGACCAGGATCCATGATGACAGGTGCTGGTCCACCCCTGCGCACAGCAGCTTGTCCTTTAGGATCATCGGTTGGATGGTGTTAAAAGCACTGGAGAAGTCAAAGAACATGATCCTCACCGCATTCCCGGGCTTCTCCAGGTGGGACAGAGAACGGTGAAGGAGGAAGATCACCGCATCCTCCACCCCAATGCCATGCTGGTAGGCGAACTGGAGTGGATCCATCGCTGGTTCCACCAGGGGGCGGAGGTGAGCAAGGAGCAGTCTCTCCAGGGTATTCATCATGTGGGACGTCAAGTCCACCGGTCTGTAGCTGTTCAGATCTTTGGGGTGGGAAGTCTTTGGTACAGATACCACACAAGATGTTTTCCACAGCTGTGGTACCCTCCCCAGCTTCAGGCTCAGATTGAAGATGTACTCCACAATCCCACACAGCTGGTCTGCACAGGACTTGAGGAGTTTTGCACTGATGCCGTCCGGTCGCGACGCCTTCCTCGCCTTGATCTTCCTCAGCTCCGTCCTCACCTGGGTCTTAGTGAGGGTCAGGTTGGGGGGCTGTGTGTTGGGAGTAGGGGGGGTGTTGGTGGAGTGGGGAGTAGGCAGCAGGACTTGATGTCTTTAGAGGCAGTAGTGGTTGTTGTGCAGTCAGGGGGGAGGGCGGTTGGTCAAACCTATTGAAAAACAAATTCAGATTGTCCCCTCCCTGCCCCCCGTGGCCTGGGGGGAGGTATTCTGGAGCCCAGAGATGGTTTTAAGGTTTCTCCAGACCCCGCTGATGTCGCTCTGTTGCAGCTTGTCCTGCTTAATTAATCAAAGAAAATATAGAAATGCAGCAAAATGAGTGTGCCACTTTGTGGTGGGCAGAGAAAGAATGTTGGCTGCACATTTGGAACAACAAAAAAAAACAGTAAGCGGCATCTCCAAGGAGGGTAGTCAAAGACATCAAGATGGCCTCAGATGCATTTTTAGGGTTCCAAGCAGCTGTGCTGTGGGAAACCTACTGTTTTTGTTCTGATTCTTCTTTTTCTTCTACTTCTTCCTATTTTTCTCCTATAAACGTGCATGGCGACCAAAAACAGTAATATTCAGAAACTTGAAACTTTACAGTCTGATCAAAAATTCTCCCCACTACTCAGAGACCAAAAACCAAGGTGCTGCATACATAATGTAGATGGCACTATAATAGACAGTTTTATCTTTGCAAATACCTCAATAATAGTCCAGACTAAAAGTTCTTTCATCATTTGATTCCCTGAAATCTCCCACAACTTTTCATTACTGTTCTCATGCTCTAAAAATGAAATTTTCTGCCTCTTATTTTCAAAAATGTGGAAATGAACTCAAAATGAGCTCCTCTTAGGCCATTCATCCAAATTGCTTGAAATTAAGCAGGGATCATCTACAGACATTGATAATGAAAAGTTGTTAAAATTATCCAAAAATTTCTATCCATTTTCATTTTCTAGGCCAATCAAGTTGTACAGTTTCTCTTTAGCATGTATTTTTGGGTTTGACTTCTGATATAGTGATTCAAATTTGATGAAACTTCACAATCATAACCACAACAAAATTCTTCAGCAGAACACCAAATTTCATGCAGTTCTGTTAATGTTCCAAAAAATCATGCTTACAAAATATCTGTCAGCCTTTGTGCTGTCAATTGAACATTTTGTTAGTGTGTGAGAAAGTTATCATACAGCCCAACACAGCTGTGTGGTATTGGGGTTAAGATACTCATCTTCTGCATGGGAGCCCTGGGTTCAAATCCTCCTAGCAACCTGTTGTTCTTCTGTGCATTTGAAAACAATGTGTAATGTACATTAAGTTTTGACTGCTGTACTACTGCTGCTGGGAGTCCTTTCAATGAAACATTTATCAATTGAGAAAGTTAAAGTGCAAGTTAAAGGTGTTGTGGTAAAGGTGATAGTTTGGTATGCAGGAGGTCCCAGGTTTGAATCTTGCCAGTGAGGTCTTACTCTTCTGAACAACAACTGAAGTACAGCATTGCTCTCCCTGTTCATTTTAAAACCAACACAATGTAAGATTTTCACCTCAAAATAATGTTTGCAAAATTATTTTAATTGTACACTGCATTTGACAGAATGAATGTCACTTCCTCCATAGCCTGAGTGGGCCCACATTGCCTGCAACAGCTTTTTTTTTTTTTGGTGTGATTGCTGGAGAGACAGTAGATGCAGCCTATTCGTCTGCATTCGAGACGAATGCCTGTTCGAGATTCGCAGCCTATTCGAGATTCGTCTCAGCAGCGAATCTCAGGGCACAACTTTAGCCACCATCAACAAAAAAGCCCTGTAGTTGGCTGTTGGGACTGGGGTTGTGGTTGTTGTGGTTGTGGCCTTTTCAGGGTTCCTACAAGGAACAACAAAGCCACATTGCACTGCCTTAAAAACTAATGTACAGCAGACCTTAGGTTTCAAATGCTGTTGCTAAACAAAACAAGACCTTGAAGTCTATACCTGCTTGGAACCTGATGATTGCTACTTGCAGCTTTATTTATAGATTTTCTTTTATTTTTTTTTTATACATTTTCAACTCTATGCATAAGTTTTTTAAATTGTTGTGCTATAAATGACGGAGAGGGTTTTAAAAGAAAATGTGCCATAAATCACCACAGGAACAGTGTCAGCATTGAATTACAACTACCTCCAGCTATTTAATTAACAAAATGATAATATGTGATACAAACAAAATTATTTAATAATAATTTTGTTTTAAGATTTTTTTTCTAATAAAAAAGTATATTTTTCTAATGAAAAAAATACTTATAAATACAAAAAAAAAGTTCAGAAAACAAACAAGATTTTCCTGGATTGGGGATTAATTTCAGGATTAATGGCAGTGCGGTGGCGGAGTGGTTAGCACTGTGGCAGCACAGCAACTCACCCTTGGCCGGGGGATCCTGGGTTCGATCCCAGCCCCCGACTGTCACGCCGCGCCATTCATCAGCGGCGCCACCTGCTCACGCACCTGCTACTCGTCAGCGGCGAAGGATAAAAGCCACCTCGCCCTGAGCGTCGGCCTGAAGCCGTAGACTTCATTTCCTTTGTATGGACTTCTACCACATTCTCTTCAGCATCCTCATCTCCGGTAAGAAGTTCACTTACCTCATCTCTCCAGTCTGCTCCCCTGTGCACAGGTGGATTCCTCGGCGGCGGACAATCCCGTCCCTCGTCTCTCCTCGCTGCTGCACCGAGCCCTGCAGGTGGCTGTCTCCCGGGCTTCCATCCTTGAAGCGCCAGTCATCTGCCCAAACAAGTAAGCTTCTCTCCCTCGCCTATTCTCCTCCCGTGTTGGTGTGTGCTCATCACCCTGTGTCTGATTTCTCCCATAGGGTTGCCGGCTGAACGGTCTCCTGCCTCTGGGTCCGAAGCAGACGCCACCACCAACACATTAACATTCCGCAGACACGCACCCAAACATCCCTGTTGTTAATAAACAGTTTGAACTACTCTGAGCCTGTGTGTGTGCGTCTCCTGAGCCGAACGTTATGTCAGTACGGCTTCAGCAGAGCGGCTCGGCGGACGGCGGGCTCGCACACCGGTTTACCATCCTCGAGGCTCGGGTGGATCAGATTGTTTATCAGCAACAGGTGGTTCTTCATCAATTATTAGAACTGACTAACCGATTGAACCGCTTGGACCCCCAACAGCCGTTCCTCCCGACTCACCAGGGTGGCGCGGCTCCTGCTGTTCCAGCGGCCGTCCAGCCGGCTCCAGTGGCACCGGTTCGGCTCACGCCGATTCCGACCCCCGCCCGCTTTAGCGGTAAGCTCGGCGGAGCGCGGGGGTTTATTATGCAGTGTGAGTCCGTGTTCCACCGTGTGCCCGGAGATTTTCCCTCGGATCACAGCCGAATTGGTTACATAGGGAATCTTCTGGAGGGGCGTGCGTTAACCTGGACCTACGCCGTAATGGCGAGGCCCAGTTATGCCACCCTCACCTATGACCAATTCGTGAGGCGCTTTCTGGAGGTCTTTGACCACTCACAAACCGAAACGGTCCAGGTCGATCGGCTTCTCGCTCTCCAGCAGGGAAGCCGGTCGGCAGCGGACCACTCGGTCGACTTCCGGGTAGCGGCGGAGGAATTGGGCTGGGAGGAACGCTCCCTCTGTGGCCTGTTCCTCCGCAGCCTCAATAGTGATCTGAGGGATGAACTGGCTGGTCGGGATATCCCTGGGACGCTAGCGGAGCTGACATCCTTAGCGATAAGTTTGGATAACAGGCTGCGCGAGCGCTCCTCGGGGCGGAGGTCTTCTTCTTCTCGCCCTCGTGGAGCCTCGCCGCACCTGTTCCAAGCTCGCCCCCTGGCGGCGCCGCCAGCATCGCGCCCCGAGGAGTCGGAGCCGATGGTGACGGGTTGGACTAAACTTTCCCCTGTGGAGAAACAACGCCGCCGTGAGTTGGGCCTCTGCATGTATTGCGGAGGCAACCAACACACCGTGGAGCGTTGTCCACGGAAAGCCAGTCGGTGGGGTCCGCGAGTCACTGTTGGAAGCCTCGCGGATGTCAATCGGTTAGGATCACTTACTCAATTGAAGCTGCCCATCCGTTTCTGCCATAACCCTACTGGGCACCTCACCCACGCACTGGTGGATTCGGGCGCAGAAGGCAGCTTCATTTCACAAGGCCTGGCAACCCGATTGGGCATCCGCTGCCAGGCACTCAACACTCCCATCTCCCTAATCCACCTCTCCCGTGCCACCCTCGGGAGAGTGACACATCAAACTGTTCCCCTACCGGTCATCATCTCGGGAAACCACCGGGAGGAAATGACCTTTTACGTCCTTCCCAACTCTGTGTCGCCCGTCATCCTGGGGTATCCCTGGCTCCGCCTTCACAATCCGGTCCTGGATTGGAAATCAGCTGGGATCTCGGCATGGAGTACGTTCTGTATGGGCACCTGCCTTCAGTCCGCTGCCTGCTCTCCGTCCGCTCCTCCCCCTGCTACGGACGCTGCACCCCCGGACCTGTCTCTGGTGCCCCCAGAATTTCACGACCTGGGTATAGTGTTCAGCAAAGCGAAAGCTATGTCTCTTCCCCCTCATCGGCCCTATGACTGCGCCATCAACCTCCGCCAGGGGGCTCCCTTACCTTCTGGTCGCCTTTACAGCCTGTCTGCGCCGGAGAAGGAGACGATGAACGCCTACCTGAAGGAATCATTAAGTGCTGGGATTATCCGCCCATCATCGTCACCCGTGGGGGCAGGGTTCTTCTTCGTGGGGAAAAAGGATGGGTCCCTCCGCCCTTGTATCGACTACCGGGCCCTCAACAATATCACGGAGAGGGACCGTTACACCCTGCCTCTCATGGACACTGCCTTCCACTCCCTCCAGGGGGCGACCTGGTTCACCAAGCTGGACCTACGCAGCGCTTACCACCTCGTCCGGATCCGGGAGGGAGATGAGTGGAAAACGGCCTTCCGTACCCCGAACGGCCACTTTGAATATCTGGTGATGCCGTTCGGGTTGACCAACGCTCCTGCAGTCTTCCAGCGCCTCATTAATGACGTCCTCCGGGACTTCATTGGCCTTTTCGTGTTCGTCTACCTGGACGATATCCTCATCTTCTCCAAGTCCAGGGATGAGCACCAGGTCCACGTGAGGCGGGTCCTCCAAAGGCTGCTGGAGAATCGTCTGTACGTTAAGGTGGAAAAGTGTGAATTTTACGCCAGGAGTACATCCTTCCTGGGGTTCATCATCGCCCACGATAAGGTGCTCCCCGACCCAGAGAAGGTAAAGGCGGTGGTGGAATGGCCCACACCTGCATCTCGGAAACAGGTGCAGCAATTTGTTGGCTTCGCCAATTTCTACCGCCGCTTTGTCCCCAACTTCAGTGCCATCGTGGGACCACTGACCCGCCTCACGTCCCCGAAGGTCCCGTTCCGGTGGACCGAAGAGGTCGCTGCCGCCTTTGAGGCGCTGAAGGCGGAATTCTCCTCCTCCCGGGTCCTTCGCCAGGTCGACCCCGCGCTGCAGTGCATTGTAGAGGTAGACGCCTCGGACACGGGAGTGGGAGCAGTGCTGTCCCAGCGGTCACCGGACGATGGCGCCAAGCGACCGTGCGCCTTCTTCTCCCGGCGCTTGTCCCCGGCGGAGAGAAACTACGATGTGGGGGACAGAGAGCTCTTGGCCATCAAGCTCGCCCTGCAGGAGTGGCGCCACTGGTTGGAGGGGGCAAGCCTGCCGTTTGTGGTCCTCACAGACCACAAGAACCTGGAATACTTACGGTCTGCCAAGCGCCTGAACGCCCGCCAGGCGCGCTGGTCCCTGTTCTTCGCCAGGTTCCAATTTTCCATCACCTTCAGGCCTGGCTCTAAGAACGTCCTGCCTGACGCCCTCTCCAGGCAGTTCGCCCCCGTGGAGTCGGAGGAGGCGCCCCACTCCATCCTGCCCAGGTCGTGCGTCGTGGGAGCCATCTCGTGGGACATTGAGAGCAAGATCCGGAAGGCACAGGAGGTGGAACCTGACCCTGGCGGCGGACCGGAGGGGAGGCTGTTCGTGCCATCCGCGGTCCGAGGAGAGGTCATCCACTGGCTCCACACCTCCAAGCTCACCTGTCACCCTGGCACCTCCCGGATGATAGATCTCCTCCAACGGTCCTTTTGGTGGCCAGGCCTGCGGAGGGATGCAGCCCGCTACGCCCGGGCTTGCCCAATCTGTGCCACCTGCAAGTCGGGAAATGCCCCTCCAGCGGGTCTGCTCCAGCCCCTGCCCGTCCCTGGCAGGCCCTGGTCGCACATCGCTCTGGATTTCGTCACCGGACTCCCCATCTCCAACTCCTATGACACCATCCTGACCATCGTGGACCGCTTCTCCAAGGCCGTGCACTTCGTCCCCCTGCGAGGCCTCCCTACTGCCCTGGAGACGGCGGACCTCCTCGTCCAACACGTGGTGAGGCTGCATGGGATTCCGGTGGACGTGGTCTCGGACCGGGGCCCCCAGTTTTCATCTGAGGTTTGGAGGTCTTTCTGCAACGCCATCGGAGCCAAGGTGAGCCTCTCCTCTGGCCATCACCCCCAATCCAACGGGCAGTGTGAGAGGACCAACCAGGAGCTGGAGGCTGCGCTCCGCTGTGTGTCCAGATCCAAACCCGCGTCCTGGAGCAACCATCTTGCCTGGGTTGAATATGCCCACAACACCGCTCGCTCTTCTGCTACAGGGATGTCCCCCTTCAAAGCGTCCCTGGGTTACGACCCCCCGCTGTTTCCGGAGCAGGAGAGTGAGGTAACTGTCCCGTCAGTTAGGGCCCATCTCAGGCAGTTCCGCTCCACCTGGGCTGCCGCGCGCCATGCGCTATTGCGCACAGCGGAGCGCAACAGGACTGTGGCGGACCGGCGTAGGAGACCTGCCCCGGCGTACAGAGTTGGGCAGCTTGTTTACATTTCCACCCAGGACGTCACTCTAAAAGGCGAGAGGAGAAAGCTGGCACAGCGCTTCATGGGTCCCTACCCCATCACCCGGATCATCAACCCGGTGGCTGTGCGCGTGGCTATTCCCCCCTCCCTCCGCATTCATCCTACTTTCCACGTGTCGAAGGTGAAACTGGCGGTTACTGACCCCCTTTGCCCTCCTCCTGCAGCGCAACCCGCGCCCCGGATGATTGGTGGCCATCCGGCCTGGTCCGCCTCCTCCATCCTGGACTCCCGGCGCCGGGGTCGTGGGTTGCAATACTTGGTGGACTGGGAGGGCTATGGGCCCGAGCATCGACAGTGGGTGCCCCCGTCGTTTGTGTTGGACCCATCGCTCATCGCGGACTTCCACCGAGCGCACCCGGATAAGCCATCGCCAGGAGGCGCTGCTAGAGGGGGGAGTACTGTCACGCCGCGCCATTCATCAGCGGCGCCACCTGCTCACGCACCTGCTACTCGTCAGCGGCGAAGGATAAAAGCCACCTCGCCCTGAGCGTCGGCCTGAAGCCGTAGACTTCATTTCCTTTGTATGGACTTCTACCACATTCTCTTCAGCATCCTCATCTCCGGTAAGAAGTTCACTTACCTCATCTCTCCAGTCTGCTCCCCTGTGCACAGGTGGATTCCTCGGCGGCGGACAATCCCGTCCCTCGTCTCTCCTCGCTGCTGCACCGAGCCCTGCAGGTGGCTGTCTCCCGGGCTTCCATCCTTGAAGCGCCAGTCATCTGCCCAAACAAGTAAGCTTCTCTCCCTCGCCTATTCTCCTCCCGTGTTGGTGTGTGCTCATCACCCTGTGTCTGATTTCTCCCATAGGGTTGCCGGCTGAACGGTCTCCTGCCTCTGGGTCCGAAGCAGACGCCACCACCAACACATTAACATTCCGCAGACACGCACCCAAACATCCCTGTTGTTAATAAACAGTTTGAACTACTCTGAGCCTGTGTGTGTGCGTCTCCTGAGCCGAACGTTATGTCACCGACCAACAGTGATCTGTGTGGAGTTTGCATGTTATCCCCGTGTTTGCATGGGTTTACTCCGGGATTTCTCCAGTTTCCTCCCACATGCCAAAAACATGCAAGTTAAGTTAATTGGAATCAAACTGGGGATTCTAAATTGTCTTTAGATATGGCTGTGAGAGTAAAGGGTTGTCTGTCTGTTTGTGTTGGCCCTGCGATGGACTGGTGATCTGTCCAGGGTGTACCCTGCCTCTCGCCCAAAGATGCTGGGATAGGCTCCAGCCCCCCCCCCCCACACACACACACACACACACACGACCTGAAAAGGATTAAGCGGAAGAAGATGGATGGATGAATGGATGGGAATTGATTTCAGTCACGCAGAGAAAAACAATTCTGAAAGGGGAGAGGAAATTTACTTTGGGCAAAGGTTTTATCTGTTTATTCTGGCAATTTTGATCGGATTCATCTCGGTTTGTGCTGGGTCAGAGCAGCTGAAGAAGGCTGAGTGCACACAGCAGCAGCAGGTTCCACAATTTTTGCCTGCAATGGACAAGGTGCTAGGGTTTGATCCCCTAAGTCGAGTCAACAATGCAAGGTACTAGCCACGAGTCAGCAGGGTCCATTGAGCATCGCTAATTAAAGAGGATGGGAACCGATCCGTGTTGTGATGGGAACCGGACAAAGCCTCCCTGCTTGGAGCGTAAACCAGTATTATTTAAGATACTAGCAGGAGCAAAGATTCTTGTTTTACGTGGTCAAAGTGAATCTAAATCAGCAGACAGATGAAGCTCCAAAATTACAAGGAATTACAGTTCGGAGTTAAGTCACAACCCAACAAAATGCCTTGAAAACTTTCCATCACTGCAAAAAATAATCCATTAATGAAAGAGAATTCTCGTATATACACTACCGTTCAAAAGTTTGGGGTCACTTAGAAATTTCCTTATTTTTGAAAGAAAAGCACTTTTTTTCAATGAAGATAACTTTAAACTAATCAGAAATACACTCTATACATCGCTAATGTGGTAAATGACTATTCTAGCTGCAAATGTCTGGTTTTTGGTGCAATATCTACATAGGTGTATAGAGGCCCATTTCCAGCAACTATCACTCCAGTGTTCTAATGGTACAATGTGTTTGCTCATTGCGTCAGAAGGCTAATGGATGATTAGAAAACCCTTGTGCAATCATGTTAGGTCTGCAATGCTGTAATTGCTGCAAATGGAGGATTCTTTGACGAAAGCAAAGTTTGAAGGAAAAAATTATTATTTCAGATACAAATCATTATTTCTATCTTGTCAATGTCTTGACTATATTTTCTATTCATTTTACAACTCATGGTGGTAAATAAGTGTGACTTTTCATGGAAAACACAAAATAATTGTCTGGGTGACCCCAAACTTTTGAACGGTAGTGTATATACAGTATAGTGCATCCAGAAAGTATTCACATCACTTCACTTTTTCCACATTTTATGTTACAGCCTTATTCAAAAGGGATTAAATTCATTTTCCCTTAAAATTCTACATACAATACCCCATAATGACAATGTGAAAAAAGTATTTTGAGATTTTTGCAAATTTATTTAAAATTAAAAAAATAAGAAATCACATGCACGTAAGTATTCACAGCCTTTGCTCAATACTTTGTTGATGCACCTATGGCAGCAATTACAGCCTCAGTTTTTTTTGAATATGATGCCACTGTGGGACACATATGTGGGTTTCATATGCACAAACGTATATCACCTTATGCTTCATATGTATATCACTGTATGCTTACTGTATGCGTCACGTCTCAGATGAACAAAGGACTGAGCCTCCTCAGAGATAACAGGAGGATGTGAAATGTGGTCTTTGGTATGCAAAGAGATGGCCGTGGGGGATTTCCTGGCTGCCAGTGACTTTGGGGTGGGGGTGATAAGATCTGAAAGGGATGCATTGTTATTTGGGATTAAATGCATTGTGACTGAAGCTTTGAAGCTCCTGGGGTATAAAAAGGGGATGAAGGTCTGGGTTTCTCTCTCTTTCTGTATTGCTGATGTAGGAGAATGTGAATAAACCTGACTCGTGAGATAAACTCTGTCTCATCCTTTCACATTTCCACACTGGTGACCCTAAGACGATGAGTGAAAGAAATTCCCCCGAACCAGCCGAGTCAGGAGCTCCCAGCCAGGCGTATGCCGCTACCGTCCAGCTACCGGACTTTTGGCGAGACAACCCGTCAGAATCAGAATCAGAAAAGATTTATTGCCAAGCACATTTACAAGTAAATAACAGGTAAATATACGAGGGATTTGACTTGACACTGAGAACGTCATGAATGACATTATCAATGACGCGGCGGCCATGGAGGCACCTGTCAACAGGAGGGGAACAATGGGGATGAATGGGGAGCAATGGGGATGAAGGGGGGGGGGGGTAAACACAATAGGAGAGAGAAAAAAGCATTGTTTATCAGAATATAGTTCATATATGACCGATATTATGATTACAAGAAAAAAACTCTCAATGCACAATTAGCAGACCATAGAATCTACACAATGACACAAAGAGAGCAGTGGATGAATCTTCAAGTCAGTATAGTGTATCAATGTGTGTGTGTGAGTGAGTTGAGTGCAATCAGTGACAATCAGTTGGAGGACAAACAAAAGTCTTTTCCCGCAGCAGATGTTATGGCTACAGTCTGAAGCAGAGGGCACATGTCCTTGGGCACGGCAGATGGAATGGTTTGCCAGATGGCTGTCCTTGAGAGTCAAATGCTGCCCGCCAGTGTTGAGAAAACAAATATACTGTAGATTATCTGGAGGACTGAGTGCTGAGGGCGCCGAAAGAAACAGGTCGAATAGCACTGACTTCAGAGAAAAAACTTTCTATTCTCTTACAGATTCAGTGCTCCAATCCTTCATTATGGCCAGGCATTGAAATCGATTCATGGACAGCTCTCAGCGTGATGTAATCCATCTTCCTGTACAGTTCTCCATTAGCCGCTGTCAGAGTCCTGCCCAGTTGGTCAATTTGATGAGTGAGCCTCGCAGGGTCCGCTTTTTGATAGGCTCTATCCATCTTCTTCAATTTGCGGTACAGCAGAACAATCCCAGATCCAATCAGTAGAATTCCGATGACCATTGCTCCGAAAAGGTATAAATCTTCAATATCTTCGATAGAAAGATCACACAGGCACAAGAGTTTCCAATTGCTTGTGTCCTTCAAATAACCCGCAGCAGCTGTTCCTGCGGGGCAGATCGGCTCCCCCAGGCCAGATTTTCTTGTTGAAAAAACAGTGTCAATTGCGTTCAAAGCCCAGCTTATTAAATCCATAATTTCGTTCGATAATCAGCAGTAAAGACACGCAGACAGACGATAGCAAGCTGGGATCCAGTCAGTTAGGGAAAGAGAGAGAGAAAGAGCGGAGCTGGAGCTGGGAAGAAAAGCGTCTGCTCTCTTTGAAGGGCGGAAGTGAAAAACCCGTGCTCCTGGTTCCTCTTGGTCGAAGCACAGTTCGCCCTCCAGGGGATAATGGTAGATGAGACGAAATTCTACCATGTAATTGCCAAGCTCGACAACCGCACGTCTCGGCATGTGCAGAGCCTTTTGGTGAAATCGCCGGCCGACGACAAATACGGCGTGTTGAAGGCTGCGCTCATCCAGCGCTTCACTCTCTCAGCCCAGGAAAGAGCGGAGAGACTCCTGGCTCTGAACGACTTGGGAGATGGCATGCCCGTTGACCTGATGGAAGACATGCTGAGGTTGAGGGGCTCAGACGGTGATGATTTCCTCTTCACCCACATTTTCCTGAGAACCCTACCGTCGGCCACGAGAGCGACCCTGGCCGGTTCGCCGTTGTTGGCCCAGCGGGACTTCCGCGTGCTGGCCCAGGAGGCGCACCGGATTCTCAACGCCAGCAAACAGCGCGCGGCCACCGCAGCAGCGACGGGGTGCGGCGCGACAGCCGGAGACGGCGAGGGGCCGAGACGGCTGTAGAAGACCCACCGACGACGGCGGCGGCGGGGGCCAAGGATCGCAGAGGAGACACCCTCTGTTTCTACCATCGCCGCTTTGCAGAGAAGGCACGCAAATGTATACCACTGTGCCATTTCAAGCGCTCGGGAAACGCCAAGACCGGGGGTCGGTAGCAGCTGCGGCCCTCGGGGAGGAGAACAAGCTACTCTACTTGAAGGATGCGCGCTCGGGGAGGCATTTCCTCGTGGACACAGGCTCCCAGTTGAGTTTCATCACACCTTCCTCCGCTGACCGGCTGGCGCCTTCCAGTGGTCCCGGGGTGTCAGCAGCGAACGGCTCGGCGATTAAGACCTTTGGTGAGAGGACTCTGCTTCTGTCCCTACACGGCCGTACATTTGAGTGGACTTTCGTCATAGCTGCAGTGAATTTCAATATGTTAGGGGCTGATTTTCTGTGCTCACATGGTTTGTTGGTTGATCTTGCTAACAGGCGCCTGGTTAATGCACTCTCTTTTTATTCTATTCCCTGTAGAGCTCAAGTGGCCCCGCCAACAGCACAAGCCAACGTCACAGCTGCAAGTGGTAAGTTCCACACACTGCTCACTCAGTTCCCTGCACTCACGGTCCCAACATTTTCGGCGGCTGTGGCTAAACACGGGGTGGAACATTTTATTACTACCACCGGACCGCCCGTTTTTGCAAAAGCCCAGCGCTTGGATTCAGCTAAACTGACCATAGCGCGCGAGGAGTTCGCCAACCTGGAAAAGTTGGGCATCATCAGGCGTTCGAAAAGCCCATGGGCTTCACCGCTTCACATGGTCCCGAAAGCTGATGGCTCGTGGCGACCTTGCGGAGATTTCCGCAGGTTGAACAACGCTACAGCGCACAACCGCTACCCAATCCCGCATATCCAAGATTTTTCAGTTCATTTGGCGGGGGCGCGCGTTTTTTCTAAGATAGACTTGGTACGCGGTTACCACCAGGTCCCAGTACGCGCTGAGGACATACCCAAAACATCGGTAATAACTCCGTTCGGTCTATTCGAGTTTTTGCGCATGCCGTTTGGGCTTAAAGGCGCAGCGCAGACGTTCCAACGCATGATGGACACGGTGTTGCGCAATCTCCCCTTCGTGTTAGTCTACCTGGACGATATTTTGGTAGCCAGCGCGTCCGAAGACGAACACGAAAACCACCTCACGGCAGTTTTCCGGAGGTTGGGAGAGCACGGGTTAATAATCAACCCAGCGAAGTGTCAGTTCGGGGTGACGCTGACATATTGCACGGCTCAGGAGACGCACACACACAGGCTTAGAGTAGTTCAAAGAGTTTATTAACAGCAGGAGTGAATGAGTGCGTGTCTGCGGGATGTAAATGTGTTGGTGATGGCGTCTGCTTCAGGCACAGAGGCAGGTGACCGTACAGCCGAGCAACCTTATGGAGAGAGCACAGGGAGAGGGTGACGGGCATACACCAACACAGGAGGGATTTATGGCCAGAGAAGGACTTACTTGGTCTGTCAGGATAGCTGGCACAACAAGGGGGGCGAAGCCCGGACGACAGCCACCTGGAGAGCTCCGTACAGCAGCGAGGATTGGGCGATGGAGTGGAGATGTCCGCCACCGGGGAATCCACCTGTGCACAGGGGAGCAGACTGAAGAAGAGAGGTAAGCGATCTTCTTACCAAAATGATGATGCTGAAGAGAAGTATGCTCACAACGGTGAGGGACAAAGTCTGACGGCTTCAGGCCGAGCCTCCGGGCGAGACGGTTTTTATCCCTCGCCGCTGATGAGGATCAGGTGCGTGAGCAGGTGGCGCCGCTGATGAATGGCGCGGCGTGACAGTACTCCCCCCTCTAGCAGCGCCTCCTGGCGATGGCTTATCCGGGTTGCGCTCGGTGGAAGTCCGCGATGAGCGATGGGTCCAACACAAACGACGGGGGCACCCATTGTCGATGCTCGGGCCCATAGCCCTCCCAGTCCACCAAGTATTGCAACCCACGACCTCGGCGCCGGGAGTCCAGGATGGAGGAGACGGACCAGGCCGGATGGCCACCAATCATCCGGGGCGCGGGTTGCGCTGCAGGAGGAGGGCAAAGGGGGTCAGTGACTGCCAGTTTTACCTTCGACACGTGGAAAGTGGAATGGATGCGGAGGGAGGGGGGGAATAGCCACGCGCACAGCCACCGGGTTGATGATCCGGGTGATGGGAAAGGTAGTAGTAGATTAGTTTATTTGACAGGGACAGTGCAATAAACATAGACAATTAATCAAAGACAATCAATCTGATGTGTTGCACATAGAGTGTATAGCTATTAGCTAATTTGCAACTCTTGTCCCTGGATGGGCTGGATGGGCTGGATGGGCTGAAAGGGACCCATGAATCGCTGTGCCAGCTTCCTCCTCTCGCCTTTTAATGTGACGTCCTGGGTAGACACATACACTAGTTGCCCAACTCTGTAAGCCGGGGCAGGTCGTCTGTGCCGGTCCGCCACGGTCCTGTTGCGCTCCGCTGTGCGTAAAAGCGCATGTCGCGCGGCAGCCCAGGTGGAGCGGAACTGCCTAAGGTGCGCCCTAACAGAGGGGACAGTTACCTCGCTCTCCTGCGCTGGAAACAGCGGGGGGTCGTAACCCAGGGACGCCTTGAAGGGGGACATCCCCGTTGCAGAAGAGCGGGCGGTGTTGTGGGCATACTCCACCCAGGCGAGATGGTTGCTCCAGGACGTCGGCTTGGATCTGGTAACACAGCGGAGCGCAGCCTCCAGCTCCTGATTGGTCCTCTCACACTGCCCGTTAGACTGGGGGTGATGGCCGGAGGAGAGGCTCACCTTGGCTCTGATGGCGTTACAAAAAGATTTCCAAACCTCGGATGAAAATTGGGTGCCCCGGTCCGAGACCATGTCTACCGGAATCCCATGCAGCCTGACCACGTGTTGGACGAGGAGGCCCGCCGTCTCCAGGGCGGTAGGGAGACCTCGCAGGGGGACGAAGTGTGCCGCCTTGGAGAAACGGTCCACGATGGTCAGGACGGTGTCAAAAGAGTTGGAAACAGGGAGTCCGGTGACGAAATCCAGCGCGATGTGCGACCAGGGCCTGCCGTGGACGGGCAGAGGCTGGAGCAGACCCGCTGGAGGGGCATTTCCCGACTTGCTGGTGGCACAGATTGGGCAAGCCCGGGCGTAGCGGGCTGCATCCCTCCGCAGGCCTGGCCACCAAAAGGACCGTTGGAGGAGGCTGATCATCCGAGAGGTGCCGGGATGACAGGTGAGCCGGGAGGTGGGGAGCCAGTGGATGACCTCTCCTCGGACCGCAGATGGAACGAACAGTCTTCCCTCCGGTCTGCCGCCAGGATCAGGTTCCACCTCCTGCGCCTTCCGGATCTTGTCTTCAATGTCCCAAGAGACAGCTCCCACGACGCACGACCTGGGCAGGATAGTGTGGGGCGTTTCCTCAGCCTCCAGGGGGGTGAACTGTCTAGAGAGGGCGTCAGGCAGGCCGTTCTTGGAGCCTGGCCTGAAGGTGATTGAAAAGCGGAACCTGGCAAAGAACAGAGACCAGCGCGCCTGGCGGGCATTCAGGCGCTTGGCAGATCGTAGGTACTCTAGGTTCTTATGGTCCGTCAGGACCACAAACGGCAGGTCCGCCCCCTCTAGGCAGTGGCGCCACTCCTGTAGGGCGAGTTTGATGGCCAGGAGCTCTCTGTCCCCCACATCGTAGTTCCTCTCCGCCGGGGACAGGCGCCGGGAGAAGAAGGCGCACGGTCGCTTGGCACCATCGTCCGGTGATCGTTGGGATAACACTGCTCCCACTCCCGTGTCCGATGCGTCCACCTCCACAATGCACTGCAGCACGGGGTCGACCTGGCGAAGGACCCGGGAGGAGGAGAACTCCGCCTTCAGCGCCTTAAAGGCAGCATCGACCTCTTCGGTCCACCGGAACGGGACCTTCGGGGACATGAGGCGGGTCAGCGGTCCGACGATCCAGCTGAAATTCGGGACAAAGCGGCGGTAAAAATTGGCAAAGCCAACAAACTGTTGCACCTGCTTCCGGGATGCGGGAGTAGGCCACTCCACCACCGCCTTCACCTTCTCTGGGTCTGGGAGCACCTGGTCTTGGGCGATGATGAATCCCAGGAAGGATGTGGTCCTAGCGTAGAACTCGCATTTCTCAGCCTTCACGTACAGACGATTCTCCAGCAGTCTTTGGAGGACCCGCCTCACATGGACCTGGTGCTCGTCTCTGGACCTGGAGAAGATCAGAATGTCGTCCAGGTAGACGAACACGAAAAGGCCGATGAATCCCGAGGACGTCATTAATGAGGCGCTGAAAGACGGCAGGAGCGTTGGTCAACCCGAACGGCATGACGAGATACTCAAAGTGGCCGTTCGGGGTACGGAAGGCTGTTTTCCATTCATCTCCCTCCCGGATCCGGACGAGGTGGTAAGCGCTGCGTAGATCCAGCTTGGTAAACCAGGTCGCCCCCTGGAGGGAGTGGAAGGCAGTGTCCATGAGGGGCAGGGTGTAACGGTCCCTCTCGGTGATGTCATTAAGCGCTCGGTAGTCTATGCAGGGACGGAGGGAACCGTCCTTTTTCCCGACAAAGAAAAACCCTGCCCCCACGGGTGACGACGATGGGCGAATAATCCCAGCGCTCAGTGATTCCTTTAGGTACGTATTCATTGTCTCCCTCTCCGGCGCCGACAGGCTGTAGAGCCGACCAGATGGCAGGGGAGCCCCCTGGCGGAGATTGATGGCACAGTCATATGGTCGATGCGGGGGAAGAGACATAGCTTTCGATTTACTGAATACCATACCCAGGTCGTGAAATTCTGGAGGCACCAGCGACAGGTCCGGAGGTGCTGTATCCGCCACAGGAGGAGCCGCGGACGGGGAGCAGGCAGCGGACTGAAGGCAGGTGCCCATGCAGAAGGTACTCCATGCCGACACCCCAGCTGACCTCCAGTCCAGGACAGGGTTGTGGAGGCGTAGCCAGGGGTACCCCAGGATGACGGGCGACACAGAGTTGGGCAGGACGTAGAAAACCATCTCCTCCCGGTGGTTCCCTGAGATGATGACTGGGACAGGAATGGTTTGATGGGTAACTCTCCCAAGGGAGGCACGGGAGAGATGGACCAGGGAGATGGGGTGTTTGAGTGCCTGACAGCAGATGCCCAATCGGGTTGCCAGGCCTTTTGAAATGAAGCTGCCTTCTGCGCCCGAATCCACCAGTGCGTGGGTGAGGTGCCCAGTGGGATTGTGGCAGAAACGGATGGGCAGCTTCAATTGGGTAAGTGTGTCTAACCGGTGGAGATCCGCGAGGCCCCCCACAGTGATTCGTGGACCCCGCCGACTGGCTTTCCGTGGGCAACGCTCCACGGTGTGTTGGTCACCTCCGCAATACATGCAGAGGCCCAACTCACGGCGGCGTTGTTTCTCCGCAGGGGAAAGCCTGGTCCAGCCCGTCACCATCGGCTCCGACTCCTCGGGGCACGATGCTGGCGGCGCCGCCAGGGGGCGAGCTTGGAACAGGTGCGGTGAGACTCCACGAAGGCGAGAAGAAGAAGACTTCCGCCCCGAGGAGCGCTCGCGCAGCCTGTTATCCAAACTTACCGCTAAGGATGTCAGCTCCGCTAGCGTCCCAGGGATATCCCGTCCAGCCAGTTCATCCCTCAGATCATCGTTGAGGCTGCGGAGGAACAGGCCGCAGAGGGAGCGTTCCCCCCAGCCCAATTCCTCCGCCGCTACCCGGAAGTCAACCGAGTAGTCCGCTGCCGACCGGTCTCCTTGCCGGAGAGCGAGAAGCCGATCGACCTGGACCGTCTCGGTTAGAGAATGGTCAAAGACCTCCAGAAAGCGCCCCACGAATTGGTCATAGGTGAGGGTGGCATAACTGGGCCTCGCCATTACGGCGTAGGTCCAAGTTAACGCATGCCCCTCCAGGAGATTCCCTATGTACCCAATTCGGCTGTGATCCGAGGGAAAATCTCCGGGCACACGGTGGAACACGGACTCACACTGCATAATGAACCCCCGCGCTCCGCCGAGCTTACCGCTAAAGCGGGCGGGGGTCGGAATCGGTGTGAGCCGAACCGGTGCCACTGGAGTCGGCTGGATGGCCGCTGGAACAGCAGGAGCCGCGCCACCCTGACGAGCCGGGGGGAACGGCTGTTGAGGATCCAAGCGGCCCAACCGGTTAGTTAAATTCAATAATTGATTAAAGATCACCTGTTGTTGATAAGCTATTTGATCCACTCTAGCCTCGAGAGTGGAAAACCGGTGTGCGAGCCCGCCGTCCGCCGAGCCGCTCTGCTGAAGCCGTACTGACATATTGCACGGCTCAGGAGACGCACACACACAGGCTTAGAGTAGTTCAAAGAGTTTATTAACAGCAGGAGTGAATGAGTGCGTGTCTGCGGGATGTAAATGTGTTGGTGATGGCGTCTGCTTCAGGCACAGAGGCAGGTGACCGTACAGCCGAGCAACCCTATGGAGAGAGCACAGGGAGAGGGTGACGGGCATACACCAACACAGGAGGGATTTATGGCCAGAGAAGGACTTACTTGGTCTGTCAGGATAGCTGGCACAACAAGGGGGCGAAGCCCGGACGACAGCCACCTGGAGAGCTCCGTACAGCAGCGAGGATTGGGCGATGGAGTGGAGATGTCCGCCACCGGGGAATCCACCTGTGCACAGGGAAGCAGACTGAAGAAGAGAGGTAAGCGATCTTCTTACCAAAATGATGATGCTGAAGAGAAGTATGCTCACAACGGTGAGGGACAAAGTCTGACGGCTTCAGGCCGAGCCTCCGGGCGAGACGGTTTTTATCCCTCGCCGCTGATGAGGATCAGGTGCGTGAGCAGGTGGCGCCGCTGATGAATGGCGCGGCGTGACAGACGCAGATTGATTTTTTGGGGCATTGCGTCTCTCCAGAAGGAGCGGTTCCTCTGCCTGACAAAGTGCGCGCGGTAACAAATTTTCCCCAGCCACAAACGGTCAAAACGTTACAGGAGTTTTTGGGAATGGTGAATTTTTATAACCGTTTCCTCCCCTGCGCAGCGCATCTCATGCAACCATTATATGCCGCACTATAAAAACAAAAACCCACAAATAAAATCGAATGGTCTCCGGAGCGAGAGCGAGCATTCTCGGAAGTCAAAACAGCCCTGGCAAACACTGCATTGTTAGCACATCCAGATCCAACGGCCTGCATAGCGCTCACAACTGACGCGTCAGATGTGGCCATAGGGGCGGTCGTGGAGCAGCATGTAGCCGGGGCTTGGCAACCGTTCGCCTTTTTCAGCAGGACCTTGCGCGATAGTGAACAAAAATACAGCGCATTCGACAGGGAGTTGTTAGCTCTCCACTTGGCCATTCACCACTTCCAGTTCTGGCTGGAGGGACGCCGTTTCACCGCGTTTGTTGATCACAAGCCGCTGACTTTCGCGATGGCCAAGGTTTCAGAGCCGTGGTCAGGCCGGCAGCAGAGACAGCTGGCCACAATCTCAGAGTTTACTACCGATATCCAGCATGTGGCGGGTAAACTTAATGTAGTGGCAGACTGCCTCTCGCGCGCCGTGGCTGCTCCAGTCCACGTGGGGGTAGATTATGCAGCCATGGCCGCGGATCAGGTTAGCAACACAGACGTGCGCACGCTCCAGTCTGGACCAACAGGGTTAAGACTGGAGAACAGGGTGCTGCAAGACGGTATGTTCCCCCCTAATCTGCGATGTCTCCACTGGGCAACCGCGTCCGGTGGTACCCGCTGCGTGGCGCCGCCGCGTTTTTGACTCGATTCATTCTCTGGTGCACCCGGGAGTGTGCTCGTCGGTCAAAATGGTGGGAGAGAAATTTGTATGGCCGAGCCTGCGCAAACAAGTTAGGGAGTGGGCAGCAGCCTGCATGGCCTGTCAACGAGCCAAGGTACACAGGCACACGAGAGCTCCTTTGGAGCCGTTTCACATCCCGGCTAAGAGGTTCGATCATGTTCACGTGGACCTCGTAGGCCCCCTCCTGCCGTCACAGGGGTGCACACACCTTCTGACAATGGTAGACCGCACCACGCGCTGGCCGGAAGTGGTCCCACTGGCGTCAACCACAGCCGAGGAGGTGGCGCGCGCATTTTTAACAGCATGGGTAGCGCGTTTTGGAGTCCCGTCGGACGTTACGTCCGACAGAGGCCCTCAATTTGTTTCAGAACTTTGGTCAGCAATGGCCCGCAGCCTGGGGGGAACGATCCACCGCACAACCGCGTACAATCCGCAGGCTAACGGGTTATGCGAACGTTTTCACAGGTCATTGAAAGCGGCTCTCAGAGCGTCGCTTACGGATGCAAATTGGGTGGACAGGCTACCATGGGTTTTATTGGGGTTGCTTTCTGCACCTAAAGAGGATTTAGAAGCCTCCCCAGCAGAGCTAGTTTTTGCGCAGCCACTTCGGCTGCCCGGGGAGTTTCTCCCAGATAATCCTGCGCCAGAATGTTCCCCGGCTCAGTGGTTGCAGCGTGGCACGGAATCAGGCGTGCTGCCTGGCCCTGTTCACCACAGTTTTCCGCAAGTTTTTATACCTAAGGCTTTAAAAAACGTGGAGTTTGTTTTTGTCAGACACGATGCCCATCGCCCGCCGCTACGACCACCTTATGATGGGCCCTTTAGAGTGCTGGAAACAGGGGATAAGCATTTTTTGCTAGATTTGGGGGGGGCAGGAAGGAGAAGATTGGCATAAACAGGCTCAAACCCGCCTTTTTTTTTTGTTTGTTTTTTTTTTGCTTTTTTTTTTTGTTTTTTTTTTTTTTGTTACTTATTTGTACCCGTAGGTAGACTTGGTTTGCAGTCTGGTGACAAGCCACCGGCTGCTGGTCGCTGCGTGCGCGAGCGCCCTAAACCTACATGTTTTTGGTGTGCGGGAGGAAACCGGAGAAATCCCGGAGTAAACCCACGCAACACAGGGAGAACATGCAAACTCCACACAGCTCACTGTTGGTCGGGGGCTGGGATCAAACCCACGAGCTTTGTGGTGGCGGACGACGACGTGCTGTTGGCCAGGGCTCCTCAGCGCGGCAGACCCCCTAGAGAACATCCCCCAGAACACCCACAGGGATTGACTAACAATTCTCACCCTCAGACAGCAGCCCCCCAGCAGGATGGCGCCGCGGAAGTGTTGAAGCCTGCTTACAGCAGATAGGGGAGGAGACTGAGGCCCAAGCAACACGTGGGCTGATGTGTAATGATTTTATCATGACAGGCTGACTGTTATTCTGTTGTTACATCTTAGACGTTTTTTTGGGGGGGGGTCATGTGGGACACATATGTGGGTTTCATATGCACAAACGTATATCACCTTATGCTTCATATGTATATCACTGTATGCTTACTGTATGCTTCACGTCTCAGATGAACAAAGGACTGAGCCTCCTCGGAGATAACAGGAGGATGTGAAATGTGGTCTTTGGTATGCAAAGAGATGGCCGTGGGGGATTTCCTGGCTGCCAGTGACTTTGGGGTGGGGGTGATAAGATCTGAAAGGGATGCATTGTTATTTGGGATTAAATGCATTGTGACTGGAGCTTTGAAGCTTCTGGGGTATAAAAAGGGGATGAAGGTCTGGGTTTCTCTCTCTTTCTGTATTGCTGATGTTGGAGAATGTGAATAAACCTGACTCGTGAGATAAACTCTGTCTCATCCTTTCACATTTCCACACCACAAGCTTGGTACACCTATCTTTGGGCAGTTTGACCTATTCCTCTTCGCAGCACCTCTCAAACTTCATCAGGTTGAATGGGAAGCGTCGGTGCACAGCCATTTTCAGATCTCTCCAGAGATGTTCAATATGATTCAAGTCTGGGCTCTGGCTGGGCCACTCAAGGACATTCACAGAGTTGTCCTGAAGCCACTCCTTCGATATCTTGGCTGTGTGCTTAGGGTCGTTGTCCTGCTGAAAGATGAACCGTCGCCCCAGTCTGAGGTCAAGAGCCAGCCAGAGCAGATTTTTATCCAGGATGTCTCTGTACATTGCTGCATTCATCTTTCCCTCTATCCTGACTAGTCTCCCAGTTCCTGCCACTGAAAAACATCCTCACAGCATGATGCTGCTACCAACATTGACATGGTTATGAGCGGTGCCTGGTTTCCTCCAAACATGACGCCTGGCATTCACGCCAAAGAGTTCAATCTTTGTCTCATCAGACCAGAAAATGTTGTTTCTCATGGTCTGAGAGTCCTTCATGTGCCTTTTGACAAACTCCAGGGGGGCTGCCATGTGCCTTTTACTAAGGAGTGGCTTCCATCTGGCCACTCTACCATACAGGCCTGATTGGTGGATTGCTGCAAAGATGGTTGTCTTTCTGGAAGGTTCTCCTCTCTCCACTGAGGAACACTGGAGCTCTGACAGAGTGACTGTTGGGTTCTTGGTCACCTCCCTGACAAAGGACCTTCTCCCCCGATTGTTCAGTTTAGATGGCTGGCCAGCTCTAGGGAGAGTTTATAATTTTAGCTATAATGCTAAAATTATAGCCAATTTAGGTTTTCCTAAACACACAAGCAGTCATTCACTGAATAAAATGGCATTAATTATAACCACTTTATAATGTGAGATATTTGGATTGGCCATAATTTTGAAACTTCCATTTACGGATGATGGAGGCTCATTGGGACCTTCAAAGCAGCAGAATTTTTTCTGGACCCTTCCCCAGATTTGTGCCTCAAGACAATCCTGTCTCGGAGGTCTACAAACAATTCCTTTGACTTGATGTTTGGTTTGTGCTCTGACATGCATTATCAACTGTGAGACCTTATATAGACAGGTGTGTGCCTTTCCGAATCATGTCCAAGCAACTGAATTTGCCACAGGTGGACTCCAATTAAGCTGTAGAAGCATCTCAAGGATGATCAGTGGAAACAGGATGCACCTGAGCTCAATTTTGAGCTTCATGGCAAAGGCTGTGAATACTTATGTACATGTGATTTCTTATTTTTATTTTTAATACATTTGCAATAATCTAAAAAAAAATTCATGTTGTCATTATGGGGTACTGTGTGCAGAATTTTGAGGGAAAAAAATAAATTTAATCCCTTTTGGAATAAGGCATAAGCACCATAAATACTTTCCGGATGTGCTGTGTGTGTGTGTGTGTGTGTGTGAATATAATATATTTATATCTAAATATTTATTTAGATAGAAATATATATATATATATATATATATATATATATATATATATATATATATATATACAGTATATATATATATATATATATATATATGTAGTGGATATAAAAACTCTACACACTCCTGTTCAAATGCCAGGTTTTTGTGATGTCAGGAAAAGCCTACTAGAGCAACTGAACTTTATTTGGAGTTAATCAGAGGCATTTTAAATCATGGCAGGTGTGTGCTGGCTTCAATTTAACCTTCTTGTGTCCGGATTTCATGGACATAGCGCCCTCACTGTCTATGTCACAGTTCTGCGCCTGTCATGTGACGTGTCAGGTGATGTGGACATAAACCATAAAAAATCCCCAGTTGTACTAAGTATTCCACCTCACAAGGTGGCAGACACATTTAACTTACTGCTCTTGCCTTGGAGGACTGATGTCTCCCAAAGAACCACACGAAAACCTCACTTCTGGGACACCGAAGAAGAAGAGTTTGTGAACAAATGTTGATGTGCTCCACTGCAACACAGAGGAGGCATTTGCTCCCAAATTTGCCAACTATGATTCTAAAAAGAGATTATTTAGCTTATGAAGGTAAATATCTACATTTTGTTATAACAGAGGGTGGCCGAAGCTGGTTAATTTTCACCTGCCATCAACCCCAGCTCCATGTGACTGGACAGAACAGTCACACTGGTTTCATGTTGTCATATAAGGTAAATTGCGGTGGGATAAAAGAAAAATTGAGGTGGAATAATCATAAGAGTTTCTGGATATGGGAGAGAAAGCGAAAATGACCAACAGAAGACAAAATAATGACCAGGATGATGAAAATGGACGAAACAAGTCACCTGGCCAGCAGTAAGTCTGACGAATTTCTTTGTTTGTTTACATTGTACTGATTTTCTGGTTTATATACTTTGAAGATGAGATTACAAAAAACCCAAAACAAAAACGGTGACAAAAAAACAAAAACTATCTTTACTGTAAATATGTCCAAAGTCCACCTTTGACCGAAAGTTATATAATTCGATATGGCTGCTGTGGCATTATGCAAATTAGATGCGTAAATTTACTCCTCTCTCAAACTTTGGATCATATTCTACATCTTTCAAATTGACAGTAAGCCATTATCTTTTACCACTTTCTGTCAACGATGGCCCTCACGAGCCATCAATAAGACGCCGATAGCCAGCCGATGAGTTTGCATGTTTTATTAACAGAAAGACAAATGAAAAAATAATGAGCCACATGGGGCAAAAACACAAAATATACACTGGGAAATAAGAACACAGACTACGAGGAAATACACTTACTGAGAGTAGAACGTATCAGGAATCTTAGACGGAGGTTAGACGAGGGAATGTCTGACGAGGTCGCAGCCCGGAGTAACCTGAGCTGCTCCCTTAAATAGGGCCAGCAGATTAATCAGCTGATGAGGTCATCATCCGCTGAATGAATTCCAGCTGTCACTGTGGAGCTCAGCTCTGACAGCCAGAAGCCCCACCAAGAAGCTGTCACAATAAAAGCCCAGAGGCCAAATGTTAAACCTGGGAAGAGAACGGAGAAATACCGGACAACCTGAGCGTGGACAGAGTCAGCGCTCGGACCATGCACTGACTAATAACAGCATAATAAAAGCATAATATCAGAGAAAGAACAAGAAAAAAAACAGGCTACAACAATCACAGCATAGCAGGGAATACAAAAGCCAAAAATACAGGCACATACACTGCACCCAAAGAAAACCCATGAGGAGGAGACACAGAAAAAAAAAAAAACTCAGAACGGCTGCAAACAGAACACCCTAATCACTCCCATCACGTCACGGGCAAGGAAAAAAAAAAACATTTCACAACAACAGAGGAACCAGGAAACTCAAATATAGGCACAAAAATGCAGCGTACTCTATAATCCCAAGAGAGAGAAAAAAAACTCATGCTACAGAGCAGCGATAAATACAGTTCAAGGTCGTATAAATAACAACAACACATGAGAGGAGGGGAAAAAAAAAACACACGCTACAGGGCGGCGATATACACAGTTCAATATAGTCCAAATAACAAAACACAAGAGCATCCCTAATACTTTAGAGGAGCGGGAAGGGGAAAAAAACACGGGGATGACGGCAGGCAGAGCACAATAGCCCAAACACAAATAGATCAGGAGGTCTTCCAGCATCCAGTGTCCAGATCTCTGGCAGAGAAAAAAGGATAAGTTCGGGCGGCCTACCCCATTCCCAGGCCCAGAAAAACAGCACCTCTGGCGGCCAGACCAGGGCGCCGAACAAAAAGTCCAGTTTGTCGGGCGGCCGACCCAGAACGCCAAACGGGCGAAGCAATCTCCCAGGCGGCTGACCCTCGTCATCCAGCCACCAGGACCACAGGGGAGAACTCGGAGACAGCCTCCCTATCGAGAGGGATAGCAAGGGAGAGCCGAGCCAATAACGGGGAATCCCAGCGGCCCCCAATGGAAGGGAAAAGGGAACGGGGAAAGGAAGAGGGACCAGTCCGGTGTTGATCGGAGGAGGATCTGCAGCTCCTGCTCCGAATCCCACATGGACTGGCGCTGCGCTTTCGTTGTCAAGCGGGACAGTGCTGCACCCACGACGGACCCCAACTGGGCCGACGTTGCACCCACGACAGACCCCGGCTGGGCTGGAACAACACCCACGACGGACCCCGACTGGGCCAGAACAATACCCACGACGGACCCCGACTGGGCTGGCGCAGCACCAGGGATGACCTCCAGACACGAACCCAGAACCTCCAAGGCGACGATCAGAACGGACTTGTCACCAGTGACCCTGTGAGAAGGCTCAGAAGAGAGAAGAAAACTGGTATCAGAATCATCGGCAGAGCCCAGTGAGACAAGCTCGGACGCTGCGGACGGCAGCACCCGGCTCGTCTCCCCAAGAGACAGGCAAAAATGCTCCAGGATAGAGGATAGGAAGACAAAATAGAGCCCTTTCCTGATCTCGGGCTCTACCGTAGCCCAGGACTCCATTGATCCAGGTTCAGTGCGCTGAAGGTCCAGTTCTGGTTCCCACTCAACTGCAGCGGGCTCTGCAGCTGGCATGATGGTGTCCACAATCCGAGGATTCCCTGACGCTGACGTCCATGCCGAAGTCCCGCCCGGCATGGTGGCAGGGGATCCGTGACCTGCCGGGTCGGACTGTCCCTCCGTGGAGACCCGGGGATGCTTGCTCGTCGGCACAGGCTCCAATTTGCAGTCCGCCCTCCTCCTCTGCCCGTGTCGTGGCTGGAATGAAGAGACACTTGCCTGATCCGCTGAGGGCCGATGAACCCTGCTGCAGTGGGCTTGGTTCTTCCCCCACTGGATGGAGACGGAGGGCCCCCGGGAAGACGAAGAGGAGCCGCTTGCACTGGATCAGGAACGGGGGCAGCCGGAGACGGACTTGTGGAGCTCACAGCAGCTGGGGGGAGCGTTGAGGAGGAAGGAGAAACAGCCGAGGCAATCCAGGAATGAAGAGCTGACAGAACAGCATGGACAGATGACCCTGAGGCGGAGGCTGCTGTGTTTTCCTCCTGTCGTGATGCAGGAGCAACAGCTGGCTGGGAGGCAGAGTTCCTTCGGCGACCCGGAACTGGATCCGGACGGCGTTCTCGCTGAGGCTTACCACGGGCATTGTGATAACGTTTACTGGCAGAGGGCGAGGCGAAGGTGAGGTCAGGGAAACACCGCACCTGGGCTGGACGGGTGACAGGAGCTGAATTCCGAGGAGAGGAACGGGGATGCCTCACCGTCGGCCTCCTGCCGGAATCTCCCTCCAGTCTGCAGATCTCCTCCCTCGTCGGGATGGCCGTAGTCGAGGAAGGAGGTGAGGGTTCCTTGGCCGCCCTCTTGGCCGCTCTCTCTATGTGCCCTTGTAACGCCACAATCCACGCCACTCTGTCCTTCCCTTCCAGAAAGGAGGTTAGGTGATACTTTAATAATGTCCTCTGTGTGAGACTCAGGGGCTCATATGCAGCGTAGGTGGGCATTAGGAGACGGGCTTCGGCCAGGTAGCCATCCACCTCACAAAACCACTCGGGGCAATACCCACGCTCGAAAGCAGGCATGCTAACAAAACATACGAGACTCAGAGAAGGGAAAAAACTCAAGCCCATCGATGCAAAACTCACGGCGACCAGCGTCTCATTCTGGCTGCGACCTACTGTCAACGATGGCCCTCACGAGCCATAAATAAGACGCCGATAGCCAGCCGATGAGTTTGCATGTTTTATTAACAGAAAGACAAACGACAAAATAATGAGCCATGTGGGGAAAAAACACAAAATATACACTGGGAAATAAGAACACAGACTAGGAGGAAATACACTTACTGAGAGTAGAACGTATCAGGAATCTTAGATGGAGGTTAGACGAGGGAATGTCTGACGAGGTCGCAGCCCGGAGTAACCTGAGCTGCTCCCTTAAATAGGGCCAGCAGATTAATCAGCTGATGAGGTCGTCATCCGCTGAATGAATTCCAGCTGTCACTGCGGAGCTCGGCTCTGACAGCCGGAAGCCCCACCAAGACGCTCTCACAATAAAAGCCTGGTGGCCAAATGGTAAACCTGGGAAGAGAACGGAGAAATACCGGACAACCTGTCAGCGCTCAGACCATGACACTTTCAAGTTATAGCCTTGGACATCTCTGACATCTAAACTGAATATTTTCTTGAAAAAAATCTTGACCCCATCAATAACACAGTTTTCACAGGAAAACAGCTGAAAAGCTTAATAAAAAGTGATAGAAAAGACAGTGGATTTTACAGAGAGACAAAATGAAGGTAAGCAGGTCTAAATAAGAACTGAATTTGGAAAAAAATTACTTCATCAGTGATTAGTGTGAAGCTACAGATGCATATGTGTAGAGTTATAACAGTCTTTTATTGTGCATAAATTTACTCCTATCTCAAACTTTGGATCATATTCTACATCTTTCTAACTGACAGTAAGCCATTATCTTTTACTTTCTGACATGAACCTGGGTTTGGTGGTCCTAAACCCAGTTCTGACCCGTGGCTTTTTGGCCGTCTCTCTATTTATTTTCCTTCAGGCGCGTCAGGGAGCCCTTTGGGTGTTTCACTCCCTGACAGCTCGGGCACGTACCCTCCTCCTGTCAGTGCCATCAGCTGTGTCTCATTATTGGGTGTTTCACACACATACACACACACACTTCATTCATTCCCATTGACACGTGCTTTCACTCACTCATACACACGTTTCCAATTATGTCCAGCCCACCGGCGGTCTCTTCCCTCGTTAGTATTATTGTTACTTAAACGCTGTGTTAGTAGGAAGAGACCGTCAGAGCATTGAGATTCATACACGGCAGCGTGTACCTCCGTGTATACCGTTACCTTCGTTACGCCGTCAGCCTGCCTCACCTTCATCCACCAGATTGCACGGACTGCCCCGGGTCGCTCCTGCACCGTAAGTCCATGTTTGCCTTTCATCCCGTGCCGACTACAGCTCAGCGGCATTAGGCATTCTCGTAGCTGGGCAGTAGAGCATCCAGGAGGCGTCCCTGTACGTCTGGTGGCCTTAAGCCAATCATTTCAACTCTCCGTGTTTTGCATGACTGTTTGCTGGACTTCTTATTTTGGTGTTGTATTCAATGAAACGCACAAAACTACTCCTGCACGTGGGTTTTTCGTTCCTCTCTTGGTGCGCTGTGTAATGGCGCACCAGGGATCATAACACTTTCAAGTTATAGCCTTGGAAATCTCTGACATCCTAACTGAATATTTTCTTGAAACAATCTTGACCACCAGGGGAGGAGGTTGCCGGGTGCAATAATGCACCACAGACAGTCAAGAAGATTTTTAACATGAGTTTGAACGTGATTGGTTAAGTCTGAACACAGCCAAATCCCCAGTTATAAGAGGGTGTGCATATTTATGCAAACAGATTATTGTAAGTTTTTTATTTTTTATTTTTCCACTTAAAAGATTTCAGTTTGTTTTTCAATTGGATTGTACAGATTATAGGTCACATTAATGGTGGAAAAAGTTTTGAAACGGTTTATCTTGGTCTCATTTTTTTTACATCACAAAACATATACATATATATATACATATAAACTTTCTGTGTCAAGAACAGTCCCCGTGATTCGCCACCTTCAGATGGTTTGGCATTAATTTCTCTTACTTTATCTTTTTCTCTTAACAGAAAGTCACAGTTTAAGAAAAGTTTAAGAGAATGTTGCTGCACAAGGCCCAAAGCCTTCTAAAGATCCATCTGGTGACATTTAGACTCAGTCATTTTTGGTAGAAAAAAATAAATCTCCTAAAAGAAAGTTTACACTTTTTATTCATCTGGGTCATATTTTGTGAAGAGATATCACTGGTGAGTTTCAAATGTCATCTTTTAGCACTTTGAACACCACAAGGCTATTACTATTTACTGTTTTAGTCCAGAGGCAAAGTTTTTGTTTAGCTAATATCTTAAACCAGAGAAACTGAGAAAAAAAATCTAGATAATATAAGGTCAGGTATAAATTTGATTTGGGGCGAAACTGTCCTTTAATGTTAGTTCTGTCTTGTGGGAAAATATGTTGAATAATTTAGGTGCTTGATATCCATATTTGCACTGCAACACTGCCTTTTGGCTTCTCTTTCTGCATCATTTCAGTTTAAAAACAGCTCAGCTAGGGGATAGATCAGATGAAAGGTCAAATAAGATATGTTGTAGTTGTATTTGTTTGTCCCTCTGTGTGTCTACCCTTGAATTCCACATATTAAAAGGCATGTCTTCTTCAACACAATCAACATTGTTAATCCATCTTTTTGCCACCATTGTGTAACGTAAAAATGGATATTAATAAATAATAAATATGATCAGGTATGAATTATTTAATTTATATTGATGTATTGGAATCTGAGCTCAAATCTCATTTCATATATATCAGAAAAGTTAATAACACTCGTAAGGGGCACCAGCTTCTATCTTTAAGAAGCAATTTGATCTTTAATTTCACTTTATACCTGTTTGATCACTCAATAAATTAATCAATAATCAGTCTCAAAAATTTTCCGTGAATTCGATACCTGGGCTTGAAACAGACTCAGAATGAAATAAATTCCCAACAACTTCTCATTTTTAAATATTTATTAAACGAAATGATTAATAGACATCGAAATAATTTCATTAATCATAAAATCAATCTTGTAAATGATAGATTAACAATGTCAATATTTTCGGAACCAGGGTTAAACTGAGAGATGAATTTCTATCAGTTTGAGTTAACAGATTATCAAAAACAACGCAAACTTATGGAGAAAGTTTATTACTTATGAAAAAGTCCTAAATTAATCTTAAGAAAATAAAAACGGAATTTTAATGAAAAGGAGAGTTATGTTAAGGGCTTCTTAATTTGCATCTGATTAGATATATAAATTATTACCGAACTTCAAGTTTAATTCAGCAGATGAATTAAAGTTTTTTCAGCTCACGTGATCCTCAGTGATGGCAGTTC
Source organism: Pholidichthys leucotaenia (assembly GCA_020510985.1). Classification (NCBI taxonomy): domain Eukaryota; kingdom Metazoa; phylum Chordata; class Actinopteri; order Cichliformes; family Pholidichthyidae; genus Pholidichthys; species Pholidichthys leucotaenia. The sequence goes on along the minus strand of CM035840.1, from coordinate 379,376,559 downwards.
TGTCGTCCTTTTTCAGCCCAAGACTTTGTGGATGTGAGGGAAATATCTGCCAGCAGATACTTCAAGGGTTCACAGCTCGACCTTTAGATTCAAGCGGTCGAAGGAGGCTGGATTCTGGGCTGCATGACCCACAGTTGAAACGGGTCTTAGCCAGATGGTGCCGACGTCTCTTCAGAGTGATGTGGGACAGCTGTGTGTTGATCCTACAGCTGCACGTTATGTGGGAGCTGCGTCTTTCTTCAAGAGGTCTTCGGTAATAATTAAGAGATATCTAATCCGATTTCAAATTAGAAAAGAAACTTTCGGACTTTAGATAAAAATAGTTTTGGGAGGTGCTTAGTCAAGAAAAATATTATAAAAATAAAGTCAAGATTAAAGTTTACCTTAAAATTAAACAAACGGCGGTTTACAGAAAGTTTAACAATAAGTGATAAAATTAAGAATTGGAGTTTGACTCCGATTAAGAATTGAGCTCAAAGAAAAAGGAATTCCTAGGCATTTAAGAGAAGAAGAAAATACAAAGTTACATAAACAAATTATCTGCTGTGTTCAGAAAAGCGCCATGTGGTCCTTTGTTCTCCCTTGCTGTGTGTAGACAATGGAGGAGATCAGAAAGAAGGGAGCAGGCGAAAAGAGAATCCGGAGCAGAAAGAGGCTGGGAAAAGAGTCTCTCTCCTTTTTATAAGCTCTGTTGAGTTTCGCGGGATTCCGGCCTGACCGGAATCTCAGCCAATGAGCGTCCTTCGTGGGCGGGCTCGATGAACCTTTAGTCCAATAATAGGCCTTGTCTGTGAGAGACCAATAGGATGAAGAAGCTGGGGTTCTATGAAGACTGGTGACACATGATATCAGTCCACAGGAATACACAGTTTTAAATGCATTGGAATGTACTGTTACAAACTTATGTATAACTAAACTAACCTTAGTGTATCTTATAAGCAGTGCTTCTAAATCAACATGCAGGAATAAACATTCATTTAACATCAACATGCATATATATATAAAATCACAGATTAATGCATTTCACACATATTATTGATTTTCCACATCAAACACATCAGAGTCCATCTGCATTTTCATAGTTCTGAAAAGAATGAAGGTTTAGAATTGAGTTTGTAATAATGTACTTTAAAGTTGTTTAAATCCAGCATGTCCACAGTTTAAGGAAATTAACTGAGTCGTGGATCTGTGTAGGTTTTATGGGGGCAATAAAAGTGAAGCTGGACATTGGGGGAAATTCCTTAGGCTGGTTTTAACAAAAGAAGGGGATTTCAGCTGTGGCCTGGGGGAAGAAAATCCATTTCTTTGCATTATTCCTGGATGAAACAAAAATGTCTTTAAGCAGAAAAATAATTGTTGCTGAGCCAAAGTGAGATGATGCTACAGTCCCCCCTCTGGTAGCAATGGTGACGTTGATTCAGCGTTGATAGCAATCCTAGGCATCAAATCCCAATTTGGCGAGGCTTGATCCAAATGCTGAACTAAAGTTCTGATGTCGGTAAGTCTTAAGCTTGTAAACAGTATCTATTCCAAAGTGTAGGTTCTTAAATTTGGTTTTCTGAAAAACTTCTGGAAATTTCGAAAAAATAATTTTGGCGTGACCAAATATAAACATTGCATAATTGTCTAGGATATACTAAAGTTCTGTATAAGCCTGTAAAGACTTAAAAATTCTGGGTACAAAAAAAAAAGAGAAGTGAACTAGAGGTATGTGGGTTTTGACATACTTGATATAAATGTTTTGGGTTTGCTGAAAAATATCTATTCAAGGTTTCAAAAACAGTTTAAATGTGCATAAAATCCAAATAAAGTATAAAGGATTATTTGTATATACACATGCATGTATCCAAAAATCTTAGTCAAAAGCAAAAATAAAATTCTTTCATATTTGAGGTAGATTCAGACTAATCAGTATTGAGGTGACTCAAGGAGGTTCAAATTGAATTTGTTTAGTTAGACTAAACCATGGTTCCACAGATGTCCAAATCATAGGGTATTTGAGGCTTTTGTTCGGAAAAACTGAGTGGGCATAGGATGTCGTTATCATTCTTTGGATGGCAATGAGAAGTAAATTTGGATTTACTGCAAAAAGGATATGATGAGAGAGCATATTCATTGCTAAAGCGTTAACTGAAAAGCTAATGTTTCTAGCTACTTCTGAGAGTAACATAGACATTGGCTGTGTGTGAGCATAGTCAACCTTTAACACAAAGAGCAAAGAGTTCAAGACCTTGTTGAGTTTGATTGAAGCTTCGGAGCAAGCATTCAAAACCAACACAGTGTCTTGTAAGATTTTGGTAACGATTTGTGGTTTGACAACCTGCCGTTTTGGTTTAACGGTGTTGACCGAGTTAACAGTGGGCATGCTAAGGTTAGCTAGAGGCTCTAACGATGAGGCTGTTATTAAGAATCCATCCGAGGATCTTTGACCTTTCGTTTTGGCTTGGCCCAATTCTTTTGTGATTGCTAGGCAGATGGCTAAACTGATAAACAGGAGGGCCATCATCTCAGCAAACAAAAGTGAGTGGTTTCGGATCTTAATCTTCTTGTTGATCTTTCTTTAGATACCTGGTTGGCAAATGAGAATTCCTCTCAGAGGTGAAATGATTTCTTTTAGATGGATGTACTTTATTGATCCCAAAACTGGGAAATTACAGAATAGAGCTTAAGAGATTGAACTCTAAACCTTGTGCTTGTTTTTCTCACCTTTGATGGGAGTTTTAAGATTATTAGCTCAAGCTAATGGTGTTGAATGTCTTGTGTATACTATTTGGTAATAGTAAGTTGATTGAAGTTTATTAGATTTTACAGAGGTCTTTGAAATTTGTTTAAGGGCTAATTTGGTTTTAATATACCCTTTCCTTTCTGGAGGTTTGGATGCAGTTAACTGATTGGAGAAATTTGACTGAGTGTACCTGAGGCTAGTAGTTAGCTACAGTTATTTCTCAGACGTAGGTTTGGTTTTAATCTTATTTATGGACTTACTTTGACAGTGTTGTACCCGACAAGTCCCATGGGGTTTTGGTAAAGGTTACACTGATTTTGGTGAGCCCATTTCAAAATGGGGTCCTGGATTTGGCTCTTGAGTGGCCAAAGTTTGTTGTTGACAATGTGTGGATTCATCCACTCGGGCAGGAATTTAGGAGTGATTTTCCTTTCCTGTAAATTTATTTCAGGTGTCTGTGGTACAAATGTGGGGTGGAAGATCTTGTCCCCCCTTCGCAGTTTGTCATGCGAAAGTTTTTGATCGTTGTACGCTTTGTGTTGTTTGGCGAATCGGTCCGAATGGTTTTGAAATACAGCCTTGGGAGCTTTGTATGTCGTTTTGACGCTTTTGTGCTCTGCAGCTGGAATGTTATGGGCATTGGCAGTCATCACCCCCCTCTGGTTTCGAGGAACACTGAGCGGTGGCGATGATGGTTCGTCGGAAGCATGATCAGGAGTGCCATTGCATAACTGCAGATAAGATTGTGTCGCATGAAGTGGTATCAGTTTTGGTATGTCATAGGGTTTAGATGCGGGTAGCGCATGTACCGTTTTATCCAACCGGTGTTTGATGGTTTTATGGATCATTTGGTTGCACGGTTGAGTGACTGTGCGCCTTGCGTTTGCAAAAGTTGGGTTCGTTGTTGCAAAAAGTTGAGGTTTTAGAGGGTCTAGAGAGCTGGTTGGTGGGGCTCTTGTGACCATGCAGGCCTCATGGGTGGGTGGGTGGGTTTCAAAATGTGATACCACCATTGAATCATGGGTATCGAGGGTTTCAAGAGGGCCGTTTGGGGTTTTCTGCTCGGCCGTTGAGTTTTCAAGATCATTTGAGTGTTTGGCTTGACCTTGTATTTGAAGGTGACTTTTGACTTCTTGTGGACAGTACTCACCTTGGTCTTGGCGGTGGCTTTCAATCGGTTGCAGTTGTTCCAACAGTGCTAGTGGTGTGAGACTTGGGGTGTCCAAAGTGTTCAGAACAAAGCACTGTGATTCAGTTGTTCTTGTTGGGTCAAATGGGTGAGGGTGTTGCGTTTGAGCCCATAGTTTGAGGTTCTTGAAATCAATCAGTGGCTCAAAACGGTTCAGTAGGTCTTTGCCAACAAGTAATGGAATGGCGTCAAGTTTGGACACGTAGACCGGATGTGTCAAGGTCATGGGTCCAATGGACATGTTTAGTAGCGATACGCCCAACAGGGTTGTTTTAGTGAGCGCATATGGTCGCACAGCTAATGAACAGGGTTCCAGTTTCAAATGTTTGTTAGCGCGGTTCGCGGCTACACGTAGTTTGTCAAAAAGGGTGTGTGACATGAGAGTGATGTCAGCAGCGGTGTCTAAAACAGCGTCCTGACACACCATGTCTTCAAGGGTCAGTGGGAGGTAGAATTTCCGTGCCACCCCCCTCTCGTTTAAATCGCATAGGAATTGTGGAACCGGTGGTTCGACACAGAGTTGCGAAATGTCATTAGAGGAGTGGTCTGTGACCTGTGGTTGGGCTGCCATAACAGCACTGGACTGCGTTGAGTCCTTTAGTCCTTCCTCATTTGCATGAGGGATTTTCTTCTTGCGTTTCCTTCGTTTGGAACGCTTGTTTTGAGTTGGCACAGCTGATATGGCTAGAATGTTAGCAGTTTTATTCTCTTTGTTGCTTTGAATCTCTGCTAGGAGGTGTTGGACAATTTCAATAGCTTCTCGACTGAATGTAGGAGTTTCTTCTTCCTTCCAAGGTTTGTGATAGGTCTCTGCTTCTGAGCTTCTGTGATGGGATGGAGACCATTTGTCGCGGTTACGCGTGTCTTCGTATCGGTATCTGTCATCATGGTAGTCCGTATCGTGTTCTCGTGACCTATCCCTCGGATATGGTCTACGACGGTAGTCGGGTTTTCGCAAAGTTGGTCCAAAGTGGTATCCAGAGGACCTAGTTTGGTTTTGACCTTGCTGAGGTCGCTTGGGAAAATGCTTCGGCTGTTGGTGTACTCGCGGTGTAGGAGGTGGAGTAGAGCGAGGAGCTCCTTCCAACTTCAAGGTGTTAGATGCATCGCTAATAGCTAGCACTGTGGCAGGCTCAGCGTGCTTGTTGCGACTTTGTTGCTGTTTTTGGAACGCATAGTGTGCAAACTCTCTCAGCTGACTTATTGAGTTTGACCTTGGGTTAGCTGTAACTCCCAGGTAATGACTCACAGTGGGATGGAGGTTTTGGATGAAGAGGGTCTTGAAATTGTGGTCTTCTTCCATCCCTGGTGTATTCTGAGATCCAAAATATGCAAGTAGGAGTCTCTGGTAGTAGGCTTGTGTTGGCTCTGAGCATCCTTGCTTCACGGCTAGGGCTGCGGTTAGCCCTGCTTGTAGGCAGTCGTCGGAGAACTCCTTTTCGATGGCTTCGCGGAGCAGCATGTAGTCTGCTTTGATGTTTGTCGGCTGTCTGTCTATGAATTTTGATACTGACCTGTTAGATGTTAGTTTAATCAGATAGATGCGATCGTCTGTTGTAGCATCAGGATACTTACGCAGGTAGTAATCAATGTCCTGTAAATAGACTTTGGCATCAGGTGAACCCGTAGGTCCTGGATCAAATTTGGTGATATTTCGCGCGATCTTGTCAAGGTCGCGGTCTGAAGGGGCACACGCACGCTGTCCACGCGGTCGTCCGTATTCGAAACGGGAATCGGGCGAGGGAGCGCGGTGGATGTCCCAGTGTTCATGTCTTTCCTTTAGGAGCAGTTGACATTCCTTGTAATCCTTCTTCACATTTTCAAGTTGACCTTCAACTCTTCTGAGTTCCTTCTTTGTGTCTTGAAGGGCATCTTCAAGTTCATTGTTGTCTTGGTGAAGCACGTCATTGTTATGCATCAACCGTTCCTTTTCTGACTCTGCACGGTTCAAATCTTGTAACGCTTCATCCAGTTGGTTTTGAGTTTTGTCATTCTCCTCTTGAGATTGTTCCAAATTTTCTTTCAGTGTCTCGTTCTCTTCTTGGAGAGATAGGATCGTTGTTTGTTGATTTGCTAGCTTGTTCTCGGCTACTTTTAATCTTGCGACTAATGTTAGCGCAAACTTACCTAACACACTGGTGAGGTCCTTGCCTTCTGGTGGTTTGTCAGTGTGTTCATTCAAAAGTTCTTCAGTGAGTTGCTCCAATTCTTCGGGCTGTGTTTCCTTGACCCGTGTTGTGAAGCTAGAAATTAAATTAGAAGTCCATGCTTCCAATGTTGTTTGAAGGTCATCCAGTTTGGTAAATCGGTCGGTTGTCTGTTGACTCATCATGTTTGACCGTTGTTATTTAGCCTTTTAAAAAAAAAAAAATTCAACTTGTTGATTATTCTTAAATTTGTTCAACAAGGTTTAACCTTGAATGTTTTATTTTACAACTGTGATAGTTGAAAGTTCCTTTAGAATTTGTTTCAACTTGTAGGCTTGCAGGATGGGAAATAGAATTTTGAAATTATTTAGAAATGTAGAGATGCTTCAAATAATTTGTTCGTTGAAACTGTATGTTGATAAATAAAGTTGAATTGAAATTGGATTGAATTTGTTTCGCAAAACAAAACTGAAATTTCAATTGTGTGGATTGACTTCTTTCCTTTGATTTTCAAAGTCTAGTATTGGAATTTGTCATCAATAACTAGCTTTGGAATTTTGCAAAATGTCGCTTTGAAAGTGAGGATTTTATTTACCAAAGAAATCCAAAAGCAAAAGAGGCTAAATGCTTTAAAGATTTAAGATTATAAGTTTCCACTTTCTTTTAAAGTTAAGGCTTTCCTTTGGTTTTATTTGTTAAAGCCTATTTTCAGTGGAAGCATTAAATGTTTAAAATATTTACAAATTAGAAACAAGTGAACTGTTTGAGTATTTGATATCCAAGGATTTCTTAGGATTGAAGCCAATAGTGATCTTTCTTGATTGTGATCTATAAATTTCTTATTTACAGAATAATCAATGTTTGCACCTTTTTGACTTTTCATTTAAATCCTGGGAAAAATTTGAAAATTATGCTGGTTGGTTAAGTGTTTTTCTTTTCCTGTAGAGAAAGCATGAATCAGAAACGATACAATGAGTTTAAATAACACCTAGAGCTTCTCTTAAGTGTTAATTGCTTGATGTGGTTTCCTAAATTTGAGAAAGAGGAAAAATTATAAATATTCACTAAGTTTGTAAATTTGTCAAAATGCACAGGATTAATCCTACTTTAATGTTACTCTTGAGTAAACATCAGCATTAGAATCCTTAAACTAAAACTGGGTTTCTGTGGGAAGGGAATCACACCATATCACATTTAAAAACAGCAAAATAAGCACACATATAGCTTCAAAGTTTGTAACTTTTTGCTTAAAAGTGTAAATATGTTTGCTTTTAGCTTAAAAGATTATAATATGTGGTTATATAAGTGATTACATACAATAGAGGTGTTTATATATGTTCCTGCTATAGGTATCTATGCAGTTAGTGGGGTTTCACCACTGAGAAAAAACTTTCAGAAGCCAACAGGTCCTTTTCCTTTTATTCTTGGCATAAAAGTTTGGATTAGTGTTAAATTTAGTTTATTCCGAATAATATGAATTGCTTTGAAGTTACTTTGAAGACAATTTGGTTATAAATCGTCTTTAAAGATTATAAGTTTAAATAAAAATTGCAGTTCCTATATTTCACCACAAGATGGAGGCAGTTTTCGTCTGCACTTCCAGCAGAGGAAACCCAATGACGTCACAAGGAGTCAAGGATCTCTACTCAAAATGGCGGCTACAGGGAACTCTACCTAGACTTAAGATGGCGTCGCTGAGCCGATCTACACATGCGCGGTTTTTTTTTCATGCACAGCTTGACGGTCGCGTGCGCGACTGAGCGTGCATGTGCCACGTGGATGCAGCTGAAGCTTCAGTCCATAAAACCACGCCTTGCTTTCCAAAGGCGGGAAAACTTTAGTCTCCCTAAACTTTATTCAACAAGTTTATACAATGGTTAATTCAATTAAATCCCAAGGGTTTGCTTCGCCTGTGGGGTGTTGAAACAATGGGGAAAACAAATAGGATTTCTTCGCTATTTTGTTCCCAGGCCTATTTTAATTATTCAGCGTGTAATCACTTTTAAGCATGCATTAAACAACAAAAACTAAACTGACTAGGGTGCAGTGGGGGTCTTCACCCCCACCTTGGTCAGCAGACACACAGCAGTTATCAGGGGGGCGAATTCACCCCCTCCCCCTCGTGACACAGAGACAGACAATAGACTGGCTGCAGACAATGAACCACCTTTGTGAGTTAAAATTGACCAAAATCACACACAAGCTTATGTATTAATTTCCTTCGAGTCGTTTCAAGTTCAACCAAGCCTTCACGCGGGGTACCAATATATGTAACGTAAAAATGGATATTAATAAATAATAAATATGATCAGGTATGAATTATTTAATTTATATTGATGTATTGGAATCTGAGCTCAAATCTCATTTCATATATATCAGAAAAGTTAATAACACTCGTAAGGGGCACCAGCTTCTATCTTTAAGAAGCAATTTGATCTTTAATTTCACTTTATACCTGTTTGATCACTCAATAAATTAATCAATAATCAGTCTCAAAAATTTTCCGTGAATTCGATACCTGGGCTTGAAACAGACTCAGAATGAAATAAATTCCCAACAACTTCTCATTTTTAAATATTTATTAAACGAAATGATTAATAGACATCGAAATAATTTCATTAATCATAAAATCAATCTTGTAAATGATAGATTAACAATGTCAATATTTTCGGAACCAGGGTTAAACTGAGAGATGAATTTCTATCAGTTTGAGTTAACAGATTATCAAAAACAACGCAAACTTATGGAGAAAGTTTATTACTTATGAAAAAGTCCTAAATTAATCTTAAGAAAATAAAAACGGAATTTTAATGAAAAGGAGAGTTATGTTAAGGGCTTCTTAATTTGCATCTGATTAGATATATAAATTATTACCGAACTTCAAGTTTAATTCAGCAGATGAATTAAAGTTTTTTCAGCTCACGTGATCCTCAGTAATGGCAGTTCTGTCGTCCTTTTTCAGCCCAAGACTTTGTGGATGTGAGGGAAATATCTGCCAGCAGATACTTCAAGGGTTCACAGCTCGACCTTTAGATTCAAGCGGTCGAAGGAGGCTGGATTCTGGGCTGCATGACCCACAGTTGAAACGGGTCTTAGCCAGATGGTGCCGACGTCTCTTCAGAGTGATGTGGGACAGCTGTGTGTTGATCCTACAGCTGCACGTTATGTGGGAGCTGCGTCTTTCTTCAAGAGGTCTTCGGTAATAATTAAGAGATATCTAATCCGATTTCAAATTAGAAAAGAAACTTTCGGACTTTAGATAAAAATAGTTTTGGGAGGTGCTTAGTCAAGAAAAATATTATAAAAATAAAGTCAAGATTAAAGTTTACCTTAAAATTAAACAAACGGCGGTTTACAGAAAGTTTAACAATAAGTGATAAAATTAAGAATTGGAGTTTGACTCCGATTAAGAATTGAGCTCAAAGAAAAAGGAATTCCTAGGCATTTAAGAGAAGAAGAAAATACAAAGTTACATAAACAAATTATCTGCTGTGTTCAGAAAAGCGCCATGTGGTCCTTTGTTCTCCCTTGCTGTGTGTAGACAATGGAGGAGATCAGAAAGAAGGGAGCAGGCGAAAAGAGAATCCGGAGCAGAAAGAGGCTGGGAAAAGAGTCTCTCTCCTTTTTTATAAGCTCTGTTGAGTTTCGCGGGATTCCGGCCTGACCGGAATCTCAGCCAATGAGCGTCCTTCGTGGGCGGGCTCGATGAACCTTTAGTCCAATAATAGGCCTTGTCTGTGAGAGACCAATAGGATGAAGAAGCTGGGGTTCTATGAAGACTGGTGACACATGATATCAGTCCACAGGAATACACAGTTTTAAATGCATTGGAATGTACTGTTACAAACTTATGTATAACTAAACTAACCTTAGTGTATCTTATAAGCAGTGCTTCTAAATCAACATGCAGGAATAAACATTCATTTAACATCAACATGCATATATATATAAAATCACAGATTAATGCATTTCACACATATTATTGATTTTCCACATCAAACACATCAGAGTCCATCTGCATTTTCATAGTTCTGAAAAGAATGAAGGTTTAGAATTGAGTTTGTAATAATGTACTTTAAAGTTGTTTAAATCCAGCATGTCCACAGTTTAAGGAAATTAACTGAGTCGTGGATCTGTGTAGGTTTTATGGGGGCAATAAAAGTGAAGCTGGACATTGGGGGAAATTCCTTAGGCTGGTTTTAACAAAAGAAGGGGATTTCAGCTGTGGCCTGGGGGAAGAAAATCCATTTCTTTGCATTATTCCTGGATGAAACAAAAATGTCTTTAAGCAGAAAAATAATTGTTGCTGAGCCAAAGTGAGATGATGCTACAATTGCTTATTGTTCTGTCTTGTCTCACTTACGCCATTCTACCTCAGGAAAGGTGATGTTTAAAGACAGATCCATTTAAAGGGCTTGTCACTTCAACAATAACATGATCCTATTTTTTCCTTCTGATTCTTTGTTTGAAAATTGTTGTTTTCCTGCAGCTCCATTCTCAGAGTGGCTACAATGGCAGTGTTTGAAATTGCATGCTGTACCTTGCACTGTCTACATATAATGGAAATTTAGTATATTGAATCATAGCCTTGAGTCAACTGCCTGCCTCATTCTAATATGCTGTAATTTTGCTAGTGTGCCCGTTAATATGTACTTAAGTGCAGAAGATAGAACACCTCTCAAAGTTTATGGGGGTTAATTCTTATAATTGTCCAGTTTTCGACAGGACCTCTGCCATTTCCCTGCAGCCAATAGTTGCTTAGGAACCACTTCCTCCTTCCCATGGAGCTTCTTCACAGGAGATCTTTGCATGGGCACCACTTATCCTGCTTTTCTGAAACCTGCAGGGTTTAATGTTGTGTGTGCTGCTCACTTCATCCCACTTAAACATTTGTTTCCAGGAGATTATTAGCGGCATCGAGCAAATGAGTTGTTTACCTTCATCGCTAGAGATCCAGATGGGTCCACTGTAGGGGATTAAGATTACAGGTATTGATAGCTTCATATGAAAATCCAATTAAAGCATGTGTACATTCTCTGCCTGCATAATCTCATGGAGGAGGCTTTTGTTCAAAATATATGATGAATAGAGAAGCAACAGAATGCTGCTCGGTGTATTAATATGATAACGCTAAGATAAATCAAGTTATCATTTATTACTTCAGCCTGATTACTAGCAAGAGAGCCCAGTTTGAGAGACACGTTGCGTGCCTGCTGTCACATCCCAACAGGTGTAACTGTGGTGATATCACAGCAGAAGATGTTTTCAAAGATCATTTAATCCTCCCTCACTTCAGTAGCTCACTGTTCACTTTCACACATTGTGCCAGCACTGTCAAATCAGTTTATGCTTCAGAAAGATCACTCCCTGCAAATTCACACGTTATAATGTGTGAGACTTTAAAGGGACCACAGAGTTCTGCACGTGGCTTCTGTGCATTGCTTTTTAAGTGGATAATTAAGGATGCTGACGTGTTTGTCTCCTGCTCATGTTGATCATTTGATTCAAAGCCCATTTATATCTCGAGCTTCCTAAATAAGTGTTTCAATTAATGTTCATTTTTACATGTCTAAAATGCAATACAGTACATGGCATGATTCTTATATTAGTTTGCCGTGGAGTAAAGTGGTTCACTGGTTAAACCCCCTCCTCCCTTTTACACAGGGGTGGAGATCATTGAGATAAAAAATAATGGCCAGATCTCTCAACGATCTTTCTTTGAGCACCTAGCGATCGCCAAAATCTCTCAATGATCTTCCAGTGATCTCCACAATCTCAAAGTTTTGACTCGGTCCGAAAGAGTCTCTCAACAATCATCAAAGGAAAGTGATCTCTCAACAAGCACTCAACAATCTTATCAGTCTCGTAATGATCTCTCAGTGATCTTTCAATGGATGCCAAATATTTCCACAACCAAAGGGAGCAATGATTGAGATATCAGTGAGGGATCACTGAGCGTTCGAAGAATGACCAATAGAGTTCATCGAAAGGTTGCGGCAAGATCATTGGGGGATCCTTCAGCTATATCTATATAGGGAGATGGAAAAATCTATGTTGTGGAACATTAGGGAACTTGCTGGTGCTTCTGCAACTGAGAAGTTGTCATGATCCTGAGCACGGTGAGGGCCGTGTTCAGTCTCCAGTTTAAGTTTAGTCCTTTTCTGCTTGTTTGCTTCTTTGTTTATGTTGCAGGCATTATGGTCTATTGTGTTTGGTCTTTGTTTATTTATGAAGTGTTTGTATTCTTAGTTTTGCCTTTAGTCCTGTCTATTTATTGTGTGTCATTTATGGTATTATTTACATCTCTTGGGGTTGTGTTATTGTTTTCTTGTATTATTACTTTGTGTCTGGTTTGTGCTTTTATTTTGATAGTGCTGTGCAGCGTCCATCTGTCAAACTTGGTTCTGTGGGCTGCACAGCAGTCACGTGTTGTTGTAATGATTTCCTCATTCATGTGCCCACATCTGTCATTCATCTGTCATTTATCCACAAACCTATTTAACAGCACGACAATGTTCCTCCGTTGCCGTGTCCTACTGTTTACCTCCTAAGTAGTTCTCTGTCAGACGCAGAGTGTTTTGGGGTTAGTCGCAGAGATGAACGGGAGCGCTCCATCCAGGTAAAGTTATCCTTTTCCCCATTTCCCTCAGCCGTGAGCCCCACTTCTCTCGGGGTGTGCTCCAGCCGAATAATTCTCTTTTCTCCAGCGTGTCCAAGCGCCTCAGCCAGTTGTTCTCCCAGGCTGTTCTCTCCCTCCTGGTCGTGAGCCCCGCTCTCCTCCGGCGTCTTCATCTTCTCATTATATGTAAGTTTAGTGTTTTATGTCGTGTGCGTGTTTATGTTAATAAATGTGCAAAACCACAGTGTGCGTTTGGTGTCCTTCCATAGCCCTTAAAAAGGACCATTTGTGACAGAAGTGTCATTAAATGAGGAGTGTTTAAAGATTTTTGTTTAAAAAAGAAGCATTTCAACAGTGGTGTTTTTAGTCCCCTCTATATATAGGTATCTACACACACACACACACACACACACACACACACACATATATATTCATTCATTCATTCATCTTCTTCCGCTTAATCCTTTTCGGGTCGCAGGGGAGCTGGAGCCTATCCCAGCGTCTTTGGGCGAGAGGCAGGGTACACCCTGGACAGATTGCCAGTCCATTGCAGGGCCAACACAAAGAGACAGACAACCATTCACTCTCACAGTCATACCTAAGGACAATTTAGAATCCCCAGTTTGATGCTAATTAACCTGTCTTGCATGTTTTTGGCATGTGGGAGGAAACCGGAGAAATCCCGGAGTAAACCCACGCAGACATGAGGAGAACATGCAAACTCCACACAGATCACTATTGGTCGGGGGCTGGGATCGAACCCAGGATCCCCCGGCCAAGGGTGAGTTGCTGTGCTGCCGCAGTGCTAACCACTCCGCCAACGCCCCCCCCCCCACATATACACACACACACACACACACACACACACACACACACACTACCGTTCAAAAGTTTGGAGTCACTTAGAGATTTCCTTATTTTTGAAAGAAAAGCGCTGTTTTTTTCAATGAAGATAACTTTAAACTAATCAGAAATACACTCTAATATCTAATATACATTGCTAATGTGGTAAATGACTATTCTAGCTGCAAATGTCTGGTTTTTGGCGTAATATCTACATAGGTGTATAGAGGCCCATTTCCAGCAACTATCACTCCAGTGTTCTAATGGTACAATGTGTTTGCTCATTGCGTCAGAAGGCTAATGGATGATTAGAAAACCCTTGTGCAATCATGTTAGCACAGCTGAAAACAGTTTAGCTGGTTAGAGAAGCTATAAAACTGACCTTCCTTTGAGCAGGTTGAGTATCTGGAAAAAATTATTATTTCAAATACAAATCATTATTTCTAACCTTGTCAATGTCTTGACTATATTTTCTATTCATTTTACAACTCATGGTGGTAAATAAGTGTGACTTTTCATGGAAAACACAAAATAATTGTCTGGGTGACCCCAAACTTTTGAACGGTAGTGTATATTACTCACAAAACGTTAGGGATATTTGGCTTTTGGGTGAAATTTTTGTAAAATGTAAAAAGTTCACTCTACAGAGGTATTACATCATGAAAGTAGGGCATTTAAGTAGAAGCATGCAATGGTGATTTCCTCATCTCAAACAATTTATTGAAACAAAAGCCAACAACAGTGGTGGATATACCACAACAAAAAATGTCAATGTCTCAATTACTTGTCATGTGCCCTTGAGCATCAATTACAGCTTAACAACGACATCTCATGCTGTTCACAAGTTGACTTATTGTCTGCTGAGGCATGGCATTCCATTCTTCTTGAAGGGCGGCCCTCAGGTCATTGAGGATGTGAGGTGCAGGGTTACGAGCTTCTACATGGTGACTCCATTGGACAGGGCACTCCATTGGAGGTACTCCAGCCTCCAGCAGCAGTTCCCTAATGATGTAATGTTGATGAGCTGGAGCACTGTCAGCCATAAAGATGAAATTAGGCCTGTGTTGTTCACACAGGGGCACAATGACAGGATTAATTATGTTATTCAGGTAGTATCGGCTTGTCACTGTACCATTCCCAAGGTGTAGGGCAGTTCTGTATTGACTAGACACACCTGCCCAGACTGTAACATGGTGACAACAGTGGCTGATGCATAGCGCTCTCCTTGACATCTCCAACATCATTGGCGGCCATCATTTCTGCTCAACGTGAATCAACTTTTATCAGAGACCAGCACTGAAGGCCACTGGTCCCTTGTCCAGCGTACAGTAAATGCTCCCTGGCCCATGCAAATGATGACGCCTGTGCCTGGTGGTGTGGTCAGGTACCCTTGCAGCACACAGACCACACTGATATAAATGGTTTTGGATGGTCTGACATGACACTCGGGTGTCTCTCATTTCCCTTAAATGTGCCTGGAGTTGAGTGGCAGTCATCATCCGGTTCTGCAGGGCACTGTTCACAATGAAGCGGTCACCAGAGTGGGATGTGGCCAAAGGACGTCCACTTTTATGCCTTTCTGTAACTCTTTCAGTCTCACTGTATCTCTGTTGCAACCTGATAATAACACTTTGTGACACTCTAAACTCAGTGGCCACTTCCCTCTGAGAACATCCTGTTTGAAGCCTCACAATGGCGAGGCAATGTTGATCAATTGTTAGGTGTCGTCTTGGTCTCATGATGTCACAATATGAACAGCATGATGAAGAGGACTGTTTAAATACCAATTCTAATTGAACCAGGAAATTTATTGGTCGATTCATGGATCAAACACCTGTTGTGAATTTTGCCATTAAGCACCTTGTTAGAGAACAGCAAGTTATACAAAAAGTACTGAAATATTGAACAGTTGGACATGTGCATTCAAAAGGTTAGAGAAGGTAAAATTAAGTTCACCTGTAAAGGTTATAGTGCATTTTAGGTGCATCCTGAAATTTCATCCAAAAGCCAAATATCCCTAACTTTTTGTGAGTAGTGTGTGTGTGTGTCTGTGTGTGTCTGTGTGTGTCTGTGTGTGTGTGTGTGCGCGCGCGCGCACGTGCATCTATTTGGTTGCCCAAGAAACTCTCAATGATCCCTCAGCGATTGCTCCGGATCTCTCTACAATCTCTCCAGGTCTATATACTGTAGATCGCCATGAAAACTGCACAACAATCTCCCAAACATTTACACAGAAATTGTTTTTTTAAGCTTTAGGAGATCATTGATAGATCAGATCTATTTTTGATCTCTCAGTGGTCACCCAATGATCTCCGTCTGTAAAAGGACTAAAGGACTCTTAGCACAGTTGTATCAAAGCAAAAGGATATGGATTCAAAACCAAGTAGGGCCCTCTTGTGTGGATTCTCAGTGTTTTCCCCTTGCTTGTTTGGATTTATTCCTGTTACATAGATTTCCTCCCACAGTCCAAAAACATACTACATCTCCTGATGATATTTTTATGCACATTCCGATTCCTGGCATCCTTCAGTCTCGGGAGACTATGGATCTGTTCCTTGAGTTGGAATAACTGGGTTACGGCAGCATTGCTTGTGGCTGTGTAAGCCGATACACGAGCGACAGTCATGGTTGCAACGGTCGCCGATGTAGGCGCTTGGTTGTGGTGTCTTTTTCAAAGCATCTTTTCGAGATGATCGTTTTTTGTTGGCAGACTGGCGAAGGTGCTCTTCTCCCCTTCTGAGTCCGTCTTTCAGCGCATGTCTCCAGCGGTTTCGGTCGTCTGCAGTATCCTCCCAGTTGATCACATCCATGCCCAGTGTTTTCATGTCTCTTTTGCACAAATCCTTGAAACGGAGATACGGTCAACCTTGAGTTCGTTTGCCGGATGCAAGCTCTCCGTACAGAATGTCTTTCGGTATTCTCCCATCCAGCATCTGATGGACGTGTCCCAACCAGCGGAGACGACGTTCGCGAAGCAAGGTGAACAGGCTTGGTAAGCTCGCACGGGAGAGTATCTCCTTGTTTGTGATACAGTCGCTCCATTTAACGTTAAGAATACACTACCATTCAAAAGTTTGGGGTCACTTAGAAATTTCCTTATTTTTGAAAGAAAAGCGCTGTTTTTTTCAATGAAGATAACTTTAAACTAATCAGAAATACACTCTAATATCTAATATATATTGCTAATGTGGTAAATGACTATTCTAGCTGCAAATGTCTGGTTTTTGGTGTAATATCTGCATAGGTGTATAGAGGCCCATTTCCAGCAACTATCACTCCAGTGTTTTAATGGTACAATGTGTTTGCTCATTGCGTCAGAAGGCTAATGGAGGATTAGAAAACCCTTGTGCAATCATGTTAGCACAGCTGAAAATAGTTTAGCTGGTTAGAGAAGCTATAAAACTGACCTTCCTTTGAGCAGGTTGAGTATCTGGAAAAAATTATTTCAAATACAAATCATTATTTCTAACCTTGTCAATGTCTTGACTATATTTTCTATTCATTTTACAACTCATGGTGGTAAATAAGTGTGACTTTTCATGGAAAACACAAAATAATTGTCTGGGTGACCCCAATCTTTTGAACGGCAGTGTACTTCTCAGCATGCGGAGATGAAAGGCATTGAGCCATCGCTCTTGTGAGGCGTATAGACACTATGTCTCACTGCCATATAGCAAGGTACTGAGGACGCATGCCCTGTAAACAGTGATCTTCATGTGCCTCGACAGTTTTTGGTTCAGCCATACCTTCTGTGATAATTTTCTGAAGGTTGTTGCAGCAAGGCCGATTCTTCTACTGAGCTCGTTGTCGAGTGAGTGGTCGTCCGATATTTTGGACCCAAGGTATGTAAACTCATGAACCACATCCAGTGGGTGGTTTTCGATATTTATCGTAGGAGGGTTCAAGACACCTTGGCCCATTACTTTGGTCTTCTGCTGACTGATGGTCAGACTGAAGTCGTCACAGGCTTTATTGAGTGTGTTGATTATTGATTGTAATTCCAGTTCCGAGTGAGCTATCAGCGCTGCATCATCGGCAAACAGCATCTCACTGATGGATACTTTTCGGATCTTGGATTTTGCACTCAGTTGTGATAGGTTGAACAGTTTGCCATCAGACCTTGTGTGGAAGCAGACACCATCGTTCCGAGTACCAAATGCATACTTTAGCATGACGGCAAAGTATACGTTAAACAGTGTAGGAGCAAGCACGCAGCCCTGTTTTACTCCACGGCGGATGTTGAATGGTTCTGAAAAGCTCCCATCAAACTGGATAATAGCTTTCCTGTTGGTATAAAAGGATTCAATAATTTGCAGCAGTTGGGGGGGACACCTGATCTTCTTGAGAACTTGGAACAGTCCTTCACAGCTAACTGTATCGAAGGCTTTTGTCAGGTCGATGAATGCAACATAAAGTGGTTTATTTTGCTCCCTGCATTTCTCCTGTAGCTGTCTGAGAGAAAAGATCATATCAATCGTGGAGCGCCCGGATCTGAAACCACTTTGAGATTCAGGATAAATTCTTTCCGCGAGTTTCCGAAGACGGCTGAGAACCACACGCGCAAATGCCTTTCCGGTGACACTAAGCAATGATATCCCTCGATAACTGTTGCAGTCGCTTCAGCTACCTTTGTTTTTATACAGCGTTACTATTTTGCAGTCCTTCATGTCTTGAGGCACCTCTCCTTCCTCCCAGCAGCAAGATAAGATCTCATGTAGTTGTTGAAGGATGACATCCTTTGAGCACTTTATAACTTCTGCTGGGATCCCATCGAGGCCAGGCGCTTTCCCAATTGGCAGAGAGTCTAGTGCTTCTTCCAATTCCTCCATGGCTGGAGGTGAGTCCAGCTCTTCCATGATCGGTAGGTCCTCCAAATTATTCAGTGCTTCCTCCGAAATCGAGCTGTCTTGGGAGTATAGTTCAGAGTAGTGCTCTACCCAACTCTCCATCTGCTCCATTTGATTTGTGATGGTAGTTCCGGTCTTGTTTTTTAGCAGCACTGTCTTGCGTTGAGTTGGCCCAATTGCTTTCTTGATCCCGTCGTACATTCCACGTATGTCTCCTGTGTCGGCTGCCATTTGGATACTCTCACAGAGTTTCAACCAGTAATCGTTTGCACAACGTCTGGCTGTCCGTTGAGTCTTGCTCCTGGCTGCCTGCAGAGCTTCCTGTGATTTGCGGGTGGGGCGATCCTTATATTTCATTAGAGCAGCTCTCTTTTCTGCGAGGACGGCGGCCAGCTCGCTGGAGTTCACCTCGAACCAATTGGGTGTGTTTCCTCGTTTTAAACCAAATGTACGGAGAGCAACACTGTGGATGTGATCTCTGAGGGTGTTCCATCTCTCTGCGGCCTCTGCTTCAGGTGAGATTGTGATGGACTTCTTGAGATTTTCAGTGAATTCGATGGCTTTGTCTGGTTGTTGCGTCATCCTGGCATCAATACGCTGTCTTCCAGGAGGTTTGTTGTAATGCTGGGCCTTGGGAACAAGTCTGACCTTACAGCATACCAGTGAGTGATCTGTATCGCAGTCAGCACTCTGGTACTAGCGGGTGATCTGTACGTTCCGCAGATGGTGTTGACGTGTCAGTATCAGGTCCAGTTGGTGCCAATGCTTAGAACGCGGGTGCATCCAAGAAACTTTATGCTGTTGCTTAAGCTGAAAGTAGGTGTTTGTTATGCAGAGTCCTTGGAGTGAGCACAGTTCTAGCAGGCATTGTCCATTTTCATTCATCTTATCGGTTCCGTGCTTCCCCATACATGTTGGCCAGGATCCTGAGTCAGCACCCACTCTAGCGTTGAAATCTCCCAATAAGATCAGGTGTTCTCTGGAAGGTATCTCTTGTATCATTGATGAAAGCTGGTTGTAGAATTCATCTTTCATGTCCTGCCTGGAGTACAAGGTGGGCACGTAGACACTGATTAGGTTGACCAGTCCGTCTGAGGTGTGCAGTCGAAGAGAGAGCATCCTTTCTGTTCCTCCCTCGGCAAGATCCACCATCTTCAGCAGAGAGTTTTTCACTGCAAAGCCTACTCCGTGCTCCCTTGTCTCTTCTGCACTCTTACCCTGCCAGTAAAAGGTATAATTATGTTCACGTAATGAGCCTCTTCCTGGTAGGTGTGTTTCTTGGAGTGTGGCAATGTCCACCTTGAGCTTCAGCAGTTCATTGTTTATTACCGCTGTCTTGCGTTCGTCCTCTATCTCTCGGTGATCGTTTGAGAAGCCCGGAAGTAGGGTTCTGACATTCCAGCAGCTGAATTTGAGTGCTGGTTTTTTGTTATTTGATACTTTGTTTTTGTTTGGTGCAGAGTTTGCAGTCCATGATTCAGAACATAAGTATTCCTGAGCCCCACGCACCCAGTAGGGTGGACAGACTGTGACGGAACAGCACCTAACTGGCTGGGGGCTGCCCAGCTTGAGGCAGGCGGTAGCTGTCCAGTGAGATACTATGACCTCTCCCACCATCAAAAACAACCCCTGGGGCCCAGCTCTATGCCAATTGAGCAGAGGCTTATAACCGGTGAACTGTTGTTTCCCATGTTTTTCTGTCACGTGACATGACACTGGAGTGTCCTCTCCAGGGCGCAGGCCTGGGCAATGTGTATGGAGGACTCACGGTTGCCCATGCAGCAGGTCCCCCCTCTCCACAACACCGGTAGGGTCCAAGGGAAAGGCAAAGGCCAGTACTGCTTGGTATCGGTGTGTCGCAGGAGTTGCCAGATTATTGTTAAACACAATGTCAAACTGCCTTCGGGACTCCAACTCCGGATTTCTCTTCAGGGTTATCTCCCCAAGCCCTTCCGATATTGGGTCTTGCTACAAGGCAATGGAAGTTTGAAATCAGAGTTTTCCTTCTCCTAGATGGGTTGCCTTCTCGGCTAACGAGTCCCATCTACCCGAAGCACTGGTTTTGGGGCACCAGTAACTCGCCCTCGCCCCTTCTCCTGTCAGTAGTAACAGTTCCGCCCGGCATAGGGTGTATGCCATACATGAAGGCCAGGAGTTGGGCTTGGCTGTCAGAGGCTCTTTGAGACACGCACCGTAGGGGCATTTTGTAGAAAGTAGGAGCTTATCCCCACTCCTACCCCTGGCTTAACAGCTTTCAGAACCTTATGCACATTAAAGATAGGCTAAATACAATTTCATTCTACTGCGCATATAATATTCTGATAATCCTGTAAGTCAGATTTTCATTTGATGGTTCAAAAGTACTTGCATTACAGCACCAATACAAACATTACACTGGTCAACACCAAATTGTCATGCGGTGGCCCTCGCGGGACACCATAAGACGCCAAAAGTCGCCAGTGAGGTTTGCATGATGTTTTATTAATGAACACGAACACAAGATAATACACGAAGTAACAGAAAGTAACGAGCCACGGAGGGCTAAAACACACAACACTTGACACAGATGATCATAAGGCTATAACAAGGCACACTTATGATCAGGACATGAACGACGATCAGGAATAGCTGACGTCTGAGGCAAGGGACGCTCGCTCAACGTCTTGACAAGGGAATAATCGACGAAACTGCTGCATTGGGCTGCACTCAGCGCCCGCTTAAATGCCGGGCCACTGATGAGCCGCAAATGCAGCACAGCTGGCAGGCTTTGACAGCAGGATGCCCCTCCGAGCGCTGTCACAATAAGAGCTCGGGGAGCCAGAAGGTAAACACTGCTGTCAAAACCTGGTGGAGATGATGCATGGCCCGAGCGCGGACGAGATTGGCGCTCGGACCATGACAGTACCTCCCCCCCGAGGGCGGGCTCCGAATGCCCAATGGCACCCAAGCCCCTCCACCCCCACCCCACCCCCAAGGTGGGCGGATGGGGGAACAGGCCTGGAGGGAGATGATCGGCCAAAGACCAACAGCCATGATGAGCACAGAGACAACCAGAAAGAAAAAGACAAAACTCCCAAATACATGAAATACACTGAACGCAGGGCACGATAACAGAAAATACAATATTCCCAAATGCAAAAACCATGATTAAGGCAGACTACAAATGAAACAATTGCAGGGCACGATAACAGAAAATACAATATTCCCAAAAGCACAAAAACACACAGGACGGCCAAGACAGAAAAAAAACCCCGTTAACACAGGCAAAACACAGAGCAAAATCATCACCCCGCATGACCTTTAACCCAGATAATACAGGAAAATGGTGATAGGCAGAGACCAAAAACCCACGGGGACAGTTCCGGTGGTCTCCCTGCATCCCAAGGCCAACAGGGGAATACGGGGAACAGTACATGATCGGGCGGCCTACCCCAGTCCCAGGCCCGGAAAGTCCAATTCTCCGGCGGCCAAACCAGGTCGCCCCGCAGCAAACACAGAGTGTCGGGTGGCTGACCCAAGGTGCCGAACCGGTGAAACAGTTTCTCGGGTGGCCGAACCGCGTCCCTCAGCCACCAGAACCGTGGGAAAACATCCCAGGGCGGCCTCCCTGGAGGAGGAAAAACATGGGAGAGCCGGGCCAAGGGTAGAGGACCCCCAACGGCCCCCGGCGATGAAGAGCAGGGGCGGTGACTCGGATGAAGGGAATGAAGGAGATGATAAGGCCGCACCATGTCAGGCAGTGAAGGGTCTGCAGCTCCTCCACCGTCATGGACCCATACCGATGCTGCAGACGTGGCTGCACCCGCATTGGACCCCCACTGGGTCACGGCTGCACCCGCGTCGGACTCCGATTGGGACTTGTCGGACCCCGACTGGGTCTCGGATGCACCCGTGTTGGACCCCACTGGCTCACGGCTGCTCCCACGTCGGACCCTGATTGGGTCGGTGCAGCACCGGCGACGACCTCCGACCCCAAACCTAGAACCTCCAGCACAGTGACCACGACTGGCTCCGCATCAGTGACTCTGCAACAAGGCTCGGAAGGCAAGAGAGAACCGGGATCAGAATCACCGGTAGCAACAGTACCCGGCGAGACGGGCTCGGATGCAGCAGACGGCTGCACCCAGCTCGTCTCCCCGAGAGACAGGCAAAAATGCTCCAGAGTAGAAAGAAGGAAGATAAGGTAGAGCACTTGCCTGATCTCGGGTTCTGTCGCCGTCCAGGACTTCGGCGATCCGGGCTCAGGGCGAAGAAGTTCATCCTCAGGCTCCCACTCGGCTACAGCAGGTTCCGCAGCCGGCATGATGGTCACTGCAGTCTGTGGATCCTCCGGCGCTAACGTTCACGCCAATAACCCGCACAGCGTGGTGGCAGGGGACCCTCGACCCACTGGCTCGAACCGTTCCAGCGTGGAGACCCGGGGACGCTTTATCATCAGCACAGGCTCCAGGCTACAGTCCGCTCTTCTCCTCTGCCCACGACGTGGCTGCGGGGCTCGAACCAGGCTCTCCAGAACCGCAGGCCCCCTCCTCGTCCGGCGACGTAGGCCTGGTGTTGTGGACCGCTCGGCGGAGGGAGACACAGAGGCAGCAGGTTTAGTAAGCAGCACTACAGCAGGTGGTGGGAGCTCGGGGGACTGCAAACCCCGAACTCCGCTCCCAGGAGTCAGACAAAGCAAATCACAACTATGATGAAAAGAAGGAGCTTGCACTTGCCTGTCTCCCGGAGGGAGGATGGTGCCTGCTGTAGGGGACATTGCTCCTCCCTTTCCCCGCTGGATGGTGACAGAGGGCCCCCTGGAAGGACGAGGAGGAGCTGCTCGCGATGGATCACTGACGGGCCTCGCCAAAGCAGAACTCTTGGCACACACAGTAGCCGGGGAAGACGTCGAGGAGGAGAGGACGACGGCTGAGCCGAACCGGGCCCAATGAGCTGACGGGACAGCAGGGAAGAGGAGACCCGGGGGGAGAGGCTGCAAGGGTTCCCTCCAGACGAGACACGGGAGTGGCAGCTGTGTGAGAGGTGGAGTCCTTGCGATGACTCGGAACTGGATCCGGATGGGTTCTCGCTGAGTCTTGATTGGAGCGTGGCAACGACGTTCACTGGCAGATGGCGAGGCGAAGGTGAGGTCCGGGAATCGCCGCTCCTGTGCGGAAACAGAAGCGAGCAGGTCGGCTTACTCAGGGAAGTCACTCAACTCTGGATTCCTCTCCACCAGCCTGACAGCCACCGTCACATGCCTAATTATCTGCGTGGGGTGAACAATGGAACGGGCTGCTGCCACTCGGTCCTGGATGGAAGCAGCTGTGCGTTGTAGCTTCTCCGGGGGATTCCCGAATGACGACACACTCCGACGGGGATCACCCCTGGGCGGTGCGAACTCCTGGACCGGAATGGAGGCAGGAATGGGATCCGGACATGAGGAGCGAGGATGCCTCGTCTTCGGCTTCCTGCCGGGGTTTCCCTCCAGCCCATGGAGTCTCTCCCGTCGCGCAGCGATGTCAGCCTTCCTCGCCATAATTTCCGGGTGGTTGGAATAGCGAGGAAGGCACGTTATAATGTCCTCAGCAAGGTCCAGGTGTCGGCATATATCGCTGGGGGTGTCGTACAGCGTAGTGGTGAAAAACGTTCCATCGACATAGTCCAAAGCCTCCGCTAGCTCGTAGCCCAGGAGCCGAACGCTGCGCCTGAAAGATGACATCCTCCCAACACACAGTTAACCAGACAGGGAAGAACAAATGTCCAATTGATGCAAACTCACCGGGTACGGCGTCTCGGTTTGGTGCCTCCGTTTAGGTGCCCTGGCAGCAGTCTACTGTCATGCGGTGGCCCTCGCGGGCCACCAAAAGATGCCTAAAGTCGCCAGTGAGGTTTGCATGATGTTTTATTAATGAAACACGAACACAAGATAATACACGAAGTAACAGAAAGTAACGAGCCACGGTGGGCTAAAGCACACAACACTTGACACAGATGATCATAAGGCTATAACGAGGCACACTTACGATCAGGACATGAACAACGATCAGGAGTAGCTGACGTCTGAGGCGAGGGACACTCGCTCAACGTCTGACAAGGGAATAATCGACGAGACTGCTGCATTGGGCTGCACTCAGCGCCCGCTTAAATGCCGGGCCACTGATGAGCCGCAAATGCAGCACAGCTGGCAGGCTTTGACAGCAGGAAGCCCCTCCGAGCGCTGTCACAATAAAAGCTCGGGGAGCAAGAAGGTAAACACTGCTGTCAAAACCTGGCGGAGATGAGACATGGCCCGAGCGCGGACGAGATCGGCGCTCGGACCATGACACAAATTTATTGTCAAAGTTTTTTTTAGCTGATTTAGGACAATTTTGATGTGCTGAATCCAAAAATCACATTGGTTTTGCTCAATCAGGTCAACTTTTTGAACTATGGCCACATGTTTTTTTTACGTTTTTGTTTACATGTACGGGTATTTTCACTTTATATGATGCAAAACCAGCATGGCACCAGCATAGCATCGGATGCAGTGATCTTCCTCCTTCACCTTTCCCTGTTCCACCTGGAGAAGCCTGGGAACATGGTGAGGATCATGTTCCTTGACTTCTCCAGTGCTTTCAACACCATCCAACTGGTGATCCTGAGGGACAAGCTGCTGTGCACAGGGGTGGACCAGCACCTGTCATCGTGGATCCTGGACTACCTCACAAACCGGCCACAGTTTGTGAGAACCCAGGATTGTGTGTCCGACATGATCATCGGCAGTACGGGTGCCCCCCAGGGAATGGTTTTGGCTCCCTTCCTGTTCACCCTTTATACTGCGGACTTCTCACACAACACAATACACTGCCACCTACAGAAGCTCTCTGACGACTCTGCGATCGTCGGCCTCATCTCCAACGGAGATGAAGCTGAGTACAGAGGACTTATCCAGGACTTCGTGGACTGGTGCCATCGAAACTGCCTCCAGATCAACACGAGAAAAACTAAGGAACTGGTGGTGGACTGCCGCAGGCAAGGACAACCCCTCACAGCACCAGTAAACATCCAGGGAACAGACATTGAGATGGTGACATCCTACAAGTACCTGGGTGTTCATTTGAACAATAAACTAGACTGGTCACACAATACCGACGCACTCTACAAGAAAGGACAGTGCAGGTTGTTCCTACTGAGGAGGCTCAGGTCTTTTGGTGTACAAGGGGTGCTCCTGAAGACCTTCTACAATTCGGTGGTGGCATCAGCCATCACTTTTGGAGTGGTCTGCTGGGGCAGCGGCATCACAACAGCCGATAGGAAGAGACTGAACAAACTGATCAAGAAAGCTAGCTCTGTCCTGGGGCAGCGCCTTGACCCAGTGGAGGAGATAGGAGAGAGAAGGATGGTGGCTAAACTGTCATCTCTGCTGGAGTCCGAGTCCCACCCTATGCAGGACATACTGAACGTACTGAGGAGCTCATTTAGCAGTAGGCTACATCATCCTAGGTGCGCAACCGAGAGGTGTCGCAGGTCCTTCCGACCTACAGCTGTCAGACTTTATAACCTAAGTAGGGCTGCTCGCAGAGAAAGTAAAAAAAAATGTTACAACCTAATAGTATTGAATGCAAAAGACGCAACAAACTTACACAAAATGGTCCCCTCTAGTATACAACTAGGACAATATCAGTCGCTACGGAGGGTGACGATATGTATGGGTACATATTCATACTATGTGGGGTAACTAAATAGACTGTTTTGCTGTTTATTCCATCTTGCTACAATGCTCCGCACTGTGTATATATATTTATATATTTATGTGTACATATGTATATTCACTGCTCTTATTTTCTTATCTTCTAAATTATTGCTCTGAGTGTTGCTATCCCTGTGCTGTTGCAATCCTGGAATTTCCCCATTGTGGGACTAATAAAGGCTTATCTTATCTTATCTTAAAATTCTTTTTTATTTCTTGAAATTGTCTGAATTTTGAACAATGATGATGTAACATTCAATTTACATGCACTTATCTTTATCAGTGTCTACTATTCAATTTACAATACAACTGTACAACTGCTGTACAACTGCTTACAACTCAGCATAAAAACCTGACCTGATCAAGAGAAACAGATGTCATTTTCGGATTCAGTGGTGCAAAATTGTCTTAATTCAGTTGAAAAAGCACAGACAACTTACAAAAAAGTTATTTTTGTTATGTTGTGTTATCAGTGAGATAAACTGTATCTAAGCCTCAATTTGCTCTGTGTTTTAGTCTTTTTTCTAAAGAATACAAATACAAGAACAGGCAAGTAGGGAAGAAGTGGCTAGACATGGCAGTATTAATACAATAATTAAATAAAAAATTTACAGATTATAGTGTGTCTTGTCCTTCATTGACATAGCTACCACATCACCCTTGACTGATGTGAAACTATTCAAATTATAGGTCATGTTCAGCACTTTTATGTAATGCTATTTCCTATCAAAGGAATGTGCTGAACTTCAATGGAAAAAAGACTGTTTACATTGAAATGTGCTACATTCCATACAGTTGGAGAAGTACAATATGTGACACTGGCATTATGATAATCATTATTCATGTGTATGCATGTCATGAAATTACACAACCCTTATATGTGATCAGAGCAGAGCCCATTAACACAGCCTGCTAGTTTTACAAAACAAAGTCATTTCACCTTCTTTAATGTAAAAATGTTAACTAAGGTACTCCATGTGCTGTAAGTGCACTGGTTTTATTCTTAAACCCAGTAGCTGCAGTATACTGTATACAGTGGAAATTGCCCCTGTCTGTGACTATGTGGCCAAAGAAAAATAATCTATTGGCTTTTAAATTTCTCCAGGAAGCCACAGCAATGCTAACTGACTACATGCTATCATACATACAAATCAAGTGGGATGCTCACTTTGCTGCATTTTATTAAAAAAAAAAAGAAAGACCTCCCAATAAAACATTCAACAACTTTTCTAAAGAGTCATGAATGGTTGAGTACAAATAATTTGATATTGATTGTTGCTGAAGGGATTCATTCTGTTTCTTTATTTTACCAGATGGATGCAGTTGAATCGGCATAATTCATAAGCAATGAAGCCATGCACTGAATGAATCATTACACCCCTACTGATGGTAATTAATTTTATTAATATTTAATGACTGACAAGAAAATGGTCTCATGCTGATTTAAGTAGGAAAAGGATGGAAAGTGGAAAACAAGATTTTGTTAAAAGGGGTTGAAAACTTGGTTTCTGTATAAAGTAAGAACTTTGCAGAAAAGCAGTGTCTTATTTATGACTATTTGGATTAATTATTTTTGTTTTGATCAAAAGATCAGGGTACAAACAATTATTTACTGATTAATTAACCCATTATTTATAGATCTAATAAAATGTTGGAATGTTATTTGCTTTAGGCACTAAAGTTCCAGTTTCAAAAGCCTATCAGTCTGTAGTGAATAAACTGGTTTATTTTAATACTTAATTTGAACTGTCAAATTGGCTAAATGAAGACGTAAAAGTAAGATTTCTAATCAATGAAGCCAGGGGAACAAGACACACTTAACTTCAAATAAGGGGTTCTTTTCTTCTCCAGAAGTAAACAAAAATATAAAAAGTGCAAATAAAGTGTCTTTTCTGTATTAACAGTCATTATGACCAAGAAGGTCTCAGAAAAAAAACAAAAAAAACAATGCAGTGCTAACTGTCAATAAGAGCAATATTTAGCTCCATTTTTCCTCAAACGGTATCAAAGAAATTGTACGTGTACACTTCTAAACGTACAAGGAAAAATGGGTATGAAACAGCATGCACAAAACGACAGTGGCAATCCTGAAAAAAGAATAATACAAACTGCCCACAATTCATCAATGAATAGAAATATCAACACTCCTTGGTCTCTTACTGAATTTTCACTGTTAAACGCACAGGTGGCCAACTTTTCTTCCAGCATTCTGCAGAATCCACAAACAAAGGCGGCTAACAGTAGCCCATGTTCACGAAAAGTCCACGAAAACACAGAACAGAGGCTACGAAACGTCCGGTTAACCCTTAACCCCCCAGTGTTTATCCTTCATGAATGGTCCACTACTCCACCTAGTGCCCAACAGTGGAATGCATAGGGATATAAATGACAAGAAATAAAAAGGGGCTTTGTACAGGTATACCCATTTTTTTTAAACCCGGTTACATAAATAAGAGGCAAGTGTGTTCTTTGTACTTCTCTACTCATCAGTTTTACCTTCCCAGTTGACAGGTGGTGAACCCATGGAAGTGCAGTGTTGAGTTTGAAGTGGTTTGGATGTGCAACCCACAAACTTAGGTTCAAAGCAGTTTGCAGATGTCTGTCACAGTCAGACATACACTGTTAGACTAAACAGACCACATGCGTGAAGAAATAAAGGCTAGTCCAGGGAACACCAACTGGCAGCCCGCGGGCCACATCTGGCCCACCAGAGCTTTTTATATCCAGCCCTCAGAATTCACTTTCATTATTCCTGAATTCAGGAATAGATTTGTTGCGCATGAGGCACACAGGCAGAGTTGGCACCATGGGGGGTAATTCGTAGTCTGTGCCCCCCCCCCCCACTTCCCCAGCAGGAAGAGACCGGAGGCACACTGCCTGCCAGCATCTCCTCCCAAAGGTAGCTCACACCATTAATTCACGTTGGAATTTATAATGCCACCCTTGACATTTGATTATTGTGCAAAATGTTGACTATTTTAGGGTTTGAATTTGTTTTGTCAGAGAGAGGATGCAAACTAACAAAATTTAGGAGGTTTTGACCGAGGGGCAGGGAGTGGGAGACCATAAAAAATATTAGGCTATAACATAATATTAGAACAGAAGCTTCTGCATTTTTGGTCATTTTAATGAATTTTGTTGAATTAAACATAGTTTTATTCATAAATTTATTCAAAATCAGAGGTAAACTCATCGTTCTGTTCATAAAAATAACATAATAAATTCATTATAGTGGCTCAGGAGGTAGAGCAGGTTGTCCAATAACCAGAAGGTTGGAGGTGCGACTCCCGCTCCCTCAACCCTGCCGTTGTGTCCTTGGGCAAGACACTTTACCCACCCTTCCTCCGGTGTCCATGACACTGGTGTATGACTGGGAATAAATGTCGGTGGTGGTCAGAGAGGCTAGAAGGGACTATTTTTTCTCAGCCTGGCAAAATAACTGGTTAAACAAACATGTAATATTTTGTCCAGTATTGCTGTCATTTAATAAATTGTGCTTGAAGTAACTTTTGTATAAAAACAATATTACACTCGAGGTCGTTATGGTATCATGAATGTTTAACTATGGGTGTGACACTCGGAGGGCATTAGACGTACCACATCCGCAATTACTTTATTCATTGATACCATACTCTGTCTCGTGTAATATTGCTTAAATACTCTAATCACTGCAAACAGGCCTCACAGCCATCCCGATCACTGTGGGGAGCAAATCGGGCCAAAATTCTGGTTCAAAATCCTCCCTTCTGTGACCAGCCTCAGTCTGATTTTCTTAAGTTATTGTTTATTATTTAACTATGGACAACTTTTCCTCTTTTTGACGGAGGCATTCTTTTTCTTTCATTCTCTTGAAGCAGTAATAATATGCTTGTGTTGCATTTGTTCATGTGTGTGTATTTGTGAAAGCTCCTCAGGCTTTGCTCAACCATTGTTTACTGTGAAGCACAAGCACACAAATTAAAATGAGCACAGTAGCATTAAATGCAAGCATATATCAAGATAATGTCATATATTTGAATTGCCATTTAGGCCCAATGTTGAATTTATTGCAACTAAACATTGGCAACCCTAATCAGCTGTGTGTTTTGCTGACACCCACCATTTCTCCTGCCAGAATGACTTCAGTCTCTCACTCACACTACGAGCCAACCCATTCCGACACAGGCTGGTTTCAAATTGGCACTGCAATCATCTTTAAAATGCAGAGTATCACCATTCAAAGGTCGTTTGTCAGGTTAGTCTGACCACAGAACATCCCTGCTCTATTTTACACAAACAAATACCCACTGTGGTCTAATTATCATTTATCAATATCCACATGAAAAAGTACAAACAGAGTCCAAAAACATATTTTCAATAATGGCACAAAACATTCTGTCAACATCAGTTATAATCAGTCATTGTCTGTGAAAATGTGATTTATTACCTCTGCCAAGGAGGTTATGTTTTTGCCGGTGTTGGTTTGTTTTTGTCTGTCTGTTAGCAACATTACTCAAAAAGTTATGAGCGGATTGTGATGAAATTTTTGGAAAAGGTGTGTAATGGCACAGGGAACAGCTGATTAGATTTTGGTGATGATCTGCAAGTGCATACCTCCACCAAGGGCTTTGTTTTTATTTGTGCAGCAAGATCACACAAAAACTACTGGATGGAATTGGATGAAATTTTCACGAGAGGTGATTCTTGTGCTAGAGACGAACTCATTGCATTTCGGTGATGGTCTGAGAATGCATACTGTTATGTCTGGAAAGATGAGTGTGGACATGTCCACGTGTTGAGGTTAGCTTTAATGCTGTTAGCACTGGATCTGTTTTTCAGATCAACTGAGCCACGGTGGTGGCTCAGTTGGTAGAGCATCCGCCCCACACCCGGGAGGCAGGGGTTCAAATCCCGGCTGGGTCAGGCCGAAGACCATATAAAAGTGGAACTTCCTGCCGTCCAGCTTGGTGCTCAGCAATAATGGAATGGAGGAGGGAAATTTGTGGCGGCGCCTTGCATGGCAGCGGCCTTCTGATTCTCCACTTGGGGTGTATGTGATTAACACTGTAGATAGGTAAAACACAATCTCGTTCTACTGTACATGATTGGTTGTACAGTTGAATGACAATAAATGGTGATTTATTTAATTTTAATTTAATTTGTTTTTCAATTCATATATTAAACTTGTTTCTAAGACTGCCTTCTATCATTTGCGTAATATTGCCAAGATTAGGAGCATCTTGTCTCAGCATGATGCTGAGAAACTGATCCACGCTTTTGTTAGCTCTAGATCAGATTATAGTAACTCCTTATTATCAGGTTGTCCTAAAACATCTTTAAAAAGTCTTCAGCTAATCCAAAATGCTGCAGCAAGAGTTTTAACAGGTACTAGAAAGCGAAATCATATCTCTCCGGTTCTGGCCTCCCTTCACTGGCTTCCCATAGAGTTTAGAATTAAGTTTAAAATCCTTCTTCTCACTTACAAAGCTCTAAATAATCAGGCCCCTTTTAATTTAAAAGATCTGATATTACCCTATTATCCTAACAGAACACCGCTGTCATGTCCTGGTGAGCGCTCGCCCCCACCATCCTGTTTCTCTGCTCTCCTGTGATTACCTCATCTGACGCACCTGCTGATTCTGCTGAGCCAGTGTTTATAAGGAAGCGCTCTTCGATGATTCAACGCTGGCTCGTTTGGGTATTCTGCCTTGAGCAGATTGTATCTAACTTGTAAGCTCTTTTGTGTGAGATGATTATTTAGCTGACATGACTTTCTCCTCCTCCTTCTCCAGGTTGCTGCCAACAAAGCGGTGCGTCTCCAGGGATCTCAGTGCGCTCACCAGCCTGTTACTTCATCCACTGCAGTTCCTCCACTCCACCCGGTCAGACACAGCTCATCATTCCCATTCCAAGCAGTTCTGACCTGCTGGTTCATCTCCTTCTCTGGGTTCTGAGCTGGTCTCTCTCTCTCTTCCATGTAAGTGGTGTAATCTGGATTTCCAAATCCTCCTCCATTCCTCTCGCTAACCAGTTCTCATCTCTCCCTCTCAGGTTGCTGCTCCTCTGGCGAGTGACTGTTTTTCCTAAAGTTCGCTCCTTTTGAAAATCAATAAAAGGTCAAATGCATTTTGTGTGTGTTTCTCTTGGTGTTGCACCTTGCATTTAGGCTGATTGTCCAGTCAATATGACAGAACGAGCCAGCCATGGTCACGGCCTAGCAAGTGCCGCAGCAACAGAGCACACTGCGCTCCACCGCCTCAACGTTACAGAGAGGCAGGTGGCTGAACTCACTCAGCAACTGCAAACCATTACGTAGCAGCTCAGTGTAGTCACTGATCATTTGCCCCACACATCTGCTCTGGCTGCTTGGCCCCCATCTGCTCCTCCGACTTCTTCCACCATCCGCCAAACTCTTTCCATTCCCACTCCTGCACCGTACGCGGGAGAGGTGGGGGGTTGTAAAGATTTCCTTTGTCATGTTTGGCTATATTTTGAGCAGGTGAGGGGGTAGTTCCCGGACGACGTATGTAAAATTCACGAGTTTGCCCTCCTGCTTCGGGGCCGAGCTCTTAGTTGGGCTCCGTCTGTAATCGATAGCCGGAGGAACGCACCACTTACATTTGACCAATTCGTGACAGATTTTTCCCGCACGTTCGACCGTACCGAGAGTGAAGGAAATATCATGAGTCGCCTAATGTCGTTCCACCAAGGCAGCCGGTTGGTGGCCGACTTCTCGGTGGAGTTCCGAGTCGAACTGGTGGAATCAGAATGGAACGAGGTTGCCCTACGCAGCGTGTTCCTTCATGGTTTAAATCCTCGCTTCTGCGATGACCTGGCGGTTCATGCCATTCCTGCCACCCTGGACAGTCTCATTGATCAAGCGGTCAGGTTAGATAACCGGTACCGTGAGCGCGCTAGGGAGTGTGGCACCTCCTCTCGACTGTTCACCACACGCATGCCCTCAGCAGCTGCTGACCCAGGTGAGTCCGAGCCCGCCACCAAATCCATGGAGCTCAGCTCTGCTTGCCTTCCGTGGGCAGAGGTTGAGCGGTGGTGGTGGATCGGGGCGTGTGCCTATTGTGGTTTGTTGAAGCACAAGCGGGACACGTGTAACCTGTGACCAAAAGACGTGACCCATCAGTAGCCGCAGGGGGTCTGGCGGGGTGGACACACGCTCATCTGCCAGGGAATTTTTCTATTTTGGCCCTGGTTCAGTTGCCAGGGGTTGAGAGGAGAGTCTCTGCCCTCATTGATTCAGGGACAGAGGGTAACTTTATCTCCTCCCAGCTTGTTCAGGAAATGGGGATACCGACGTTAAAATTGCCGGTTCCTTGCCCTGTTCACACCCTTTCTGGCCAGACGGTTGCATCCGTTACTCGTTGCATGGTGCAGCTCTCCGTCCTTCTGTCCGGTAACCACCAGGAGAGGCTTTCTTTTTACATGTTTCCACGTGCCTCTCATGTGGTGGATTTAGAGTATCCATGGCTCCGGAAGCACAGTCCTATTCTCAATTGGGCGCAAAATGGCATCACCTCCTGGAGCCCTAATTGTTTGGCGACTTGTCTGGTTTCGGCCGAGTGTTCGCCGTCCCTCCCCGTCTCCTCCCCTCAGGTCAAGCCACTGGACCTCAGCCTCGTGCCCAAGGTTTATCATGACCTCGGGGAGGTCTTTAGCAAGTCACGAGCATTAGCGCTTCCCCCACATCGCTCGTATGACTGTGCGATTGACCTCCTTCTGGGCGCGTGGCAGCAGGCTTTATAATATTTCCAGATCTGAGAGGGAGGCAATGGAGAGGTACATAAAAGACTCATTGAACGCCGGCCTCATTCGACCATCCTTGGCTCCTCTCGGCGCAGGGTTTTTCTTTGTAGGTAAGAAGGACGGGTCTTTGCATCCGTGCATCGACTACCATGAGCTGAATTCTATTACTGTCAAAGATCAATATCCGCTGCCCCTGATGAACTCCACTTTTGCGCTCCTGCAGCACTCACGCGTATTCTCTAAACTCGACCTGCGCAACGCATACCACCTTGTCAGAATACACAAGGGGGACGAGTGGAAAACAACATTTAAAATGCACCTCAGGCAATTTGAATATCTAGTAATGCCTTTTGGCTTAACTAATGCCCCTGCTGTTTTCCAACATCTCATCAATGATGTCCTCCATGACATGATTAATCGGTTTGTCTTTGTGTATTTGGATGACATTCTGATTTTTTCTCGCTCGCCTGAGGAGCATCAAATTCATGTTAGAGCTGTGTTACAACGGCTCTTAGAAAACCAACTGTATGTCAAGGCAGAGAAGTGCGAATTTTCCACTAATTCCACTTCTTTCCTTGGCTTTGTTATAGCAGAGGGGGAGCTGAAAGCCAACCCAGCCAAGGTGAAGGCTGTGCTAGACTGGCCAACACCCCACTCCCGCCAGGAGCTGCAATGCTTCCTGGGATTTGCGAATTTCTATCACAGGTTCATCAGGAACTATAGTGGGATAGCACAACCTTTAACCCAGCTGACCTCCATTAAGGTGCCATTTTTATGAACCGAGGCAGCTGAATGGGCCTTTGTGGAATTAAAGGGCCTGTTCTCTACTAAACCCACCTTGGCTCGGGTCGATCCCCAGCTCCAATTTATCCTGGAGGTGGATGCTTCAGAGACAGGGGTGGGCGCTATTCTGTCCCAGCGCTCAGCCTCGGACTTGAAGCTCCGCCCGTGTGCGGATTTCTCTCGGTGGCTCACCCCAGCAGAGAGGAGTTACGACATTGGGGCTCAAGAGCTGTTGGCCATTAAATTGGCTTTTGAGGAATGGAGACATTGGCTGGAGGGAGCTGTCCACCCTTTAGTCGTGTGGACCGACCATAAGAACCTTGAGTGTCTGCGCTCAGCCCGCCGGCTGAACTTCAGGCAGGCTTGCTGGGCTTTATTTTTTCAGCGTTTTTTTTTTTCACTGTTACTTATAGGCCCGGCTCCCATAATACTAAGCCTGATGCTCTCTCCAGACAGTTCAGCCAGGACCTGGCTGACCCCCCTTCCTGCTCCCAGCCCATTCTTCTTCTGGGAACCCTTACCTGGGAGATCAAGAAGAGAGTCCGCCAGGCCCAGTACTCTGAGCCTGAACCAGCGGGTTGTCCCCCTAACCACCTTTACATCCCTGCTGCCCTCCGCAGGGAAGTTATCCAGTGGGGGCATGCCAGACGCCTCGCCTGTCACTCTGGGGTGGTGAGCTCTGTGGATATCATCAGGCGAGCATTCTGGTGGCCCACACTGTGGCGGGACATGCAGGAGTAGGTGAAGGCCTGCCAAACTTGTGCCCTGAACAAGTCCTCTTCCACCCCCTCCACCCCCCACCCCCACCCCCTGGGCTGGTCTTCTTCATCCTGGTCTTCCCCTCTCCCACGGCAACACCGTCATTCTCACAATTGTGGATAGATTCTCCAAGGCCGTTCACCTGGTTCCCCTCCCTAAGCTGCCACCCGCCTTCAAAACTGCAGAGTTACTTTCTCATCACGTCATTAGACTGTGTGGGATCCCTATGGACATTGTGTCTGACCAGGGCCCACAGTTTGTCTCTCGTGTTTGGAAGTCCTTCTGTCACTGCCTTGGCACCATGATCAGCCTCACCTCCGGTCATCACCCACAGAGCAATGGGCAGGCTGAGCGTGCCAACCAGTCCCTGGAGGCTGCCCTTCGTTGCATGGCAGCCAATGACCCCGGATCTTAGAGCTCCCATCTGACCTGGGTGGAGTATTCACTTAATTCGACAGTCTCTTTGGTCATGGGGCTTTCTTCGTTTGAAGCCTCCATGGGCTACAACCCCCCCCCCCCCACCAATCCATAGCTGAGAGAGTCAGTGGCGGTGCCGTCCATGGGGGCCCACTTCACCGTTGTTGCCGGGCCTGGAGGTCTACCAGAGCGGCTCTCCTCCGTTCCACCAAGCGCAATCGGCGCTATGCTGACTGCAAGAGGGTTCCAGTGCCGGAGTACAAGGTTGGACAGCAGGTCTGGGTGTCAGCAGATCAGGTCCCACTGAGGGCTGAAGCACGCAAGCTTGACCTTGCTTCATGGGCCCCTTCCCCGTTACCAACAATGTGGGAGACTCTGCTGTCCGGGTCCAGCTCCCACAGGTGCGCTGCACTCATCCTATGTTTCACATCTCCAAGGTCAAGCCTCTCTCCTCCAGCTCCTTCTGTCCTCCCCCAAAGCTGCCTCCACCTCCCCGGATCCTTGATGGCCACGTCACTCATACCGTTCGAGAGATCCTGGGTGTTTGCCGCCGGGGCCAGGGATTCCAATACTTGGTCCACTGGGAGGGTTACGGTCCGGAGCACCGGTCATGGATCTCCAGGTCATCCTTCCATGACAAGGGCATGGTCCGGGCCTACCATCGAGCCCACCCTGAGAAGTTCGGGGGACTGACGGGAGGCATTCCTTAAGGGGGGACCCTGTCATGTCCTGGTGAGTGCTCGTCCCCACCATCCTGTTTCTCTGCTCTCCTGTGATTACCTCATCTGATCTCACCTGCTGATTCTGCTGAGCCAGCGTCTATAAGGAAGCGCTCTTCGATGATTCAATGCTGGTTCGTTTGGGTATAGTGCCTTGGGCAGATTGTATCTAACTTGTAAGCTCTTTTGTGTGAGATGATTATTTACCTGACATGACTCTCTCCTCCTCCTTCTCCAGGTTGCTGCCAATGAAGCGATGCGTCTCCAGGGGTCTCGGTGCGCTCACCAGTCTGTTGCTTCATCCACTGCAGTTCCTCCACTCCACCCGGTCAGACACAGCTTATCATTCCCGTTCCAAGCAGTTCCGACCTGCTGGTTCATCTCCTTCTCTGGGTTCTGAGCCAGTCTCTCTCTCTCTCTTCCACGTAAGTGGTGTAATTTGGATTTCTAAATCCACCTCCATTCTTCTCGCTAACCAGTTCTCGTCTCTCTCTCTGCAGGTTGCTGCTCCTCTGGCAAGTGACTGTTTTTCCTCAAGTTCGCTCCTTTTGAAAATCAATAAATGGTCAAACATACTTTGTGTGTTTCTCTTGGTGTTGTACCTTGCATTTAGGCTGATTGTCCAGTCAATATGACACACTATACTCCCAAAATGCAGGATTACTTGTAATATCTAGAATCTCCAAAAGTACAATGGAATGCAGAGCCTTCAGTTATCAAGCTCCTCTCCTGTGGAACCAGCTGCCAATCTGGATTTGGGAGTCAGACTCCATCTCTGTTTTTAAGAATAAGGTTAAAACCTTCCTTTTTGATATAGCCTATATAATTGGGGAGGGATTATGTGCCCCTGAACCCCCCCCTTAGTTATGCTGCTAATAGGTTTAGACAGCCGGGGGACCTCCAGTAATGCATTGGGCTTCACTTCCTTCTTCACTCTCAATGAAATATTTTTGCTGGTCATTAACATCTGTTTTTTTTTTAACTCCCGTAGATTGAGTCCCCGTCGTGCTGTTTGCTCTCTACATGTCTGTTCTTTTCATCTTCTCTATCCCCTCACCCCCCAGCCAGTCGCAGCAGATGACTGCCCCTCCCTGAGCCTGGTTCTGCTGGAGGCTTTATCCTGTTTAAAGGGAGTTTTTCCTCTCTACCGTCGCCAAGTGCTTGCTCACAGGGGATCGCTTGATTGCTGGGGTCTTTCTGCAATTGTGGGAGTTTCCCCTACAGTTGAAAGTGCTATGAGATGACTGTTGTTGTGAAATGGCGCTATATAAATAAAGTTGAATTGAATTGAATTGAATTGAATTGAAGTGAATTGAAAAAGAGAGTGGTACAGTACAGTGGGTAGCTGGTAGTAGGTAGGGAGCCAACAGAGAGGGCTGGCTCTGGGCAGCAATATAATATACATCTGATGTGCTGATGTCACAGGCACGTACGTGTTACCGCAGTGTGATGCGTCACACCATTTCCCATATATCACACATACCTCCACCAAGGCTCTCATCTTCTCACAGTGTGTTAGCAACAATACTCCAAAACTACTGGATGGATTTGGATGAAATTTTCACCAGAGATGGTTCTTGGGCTAGAGATGAACCCATTACATTTTCAAGGTGATCCATGAGGGACGGAAGGAGCCTTGGTAGAGGTATGTGCTCTCTGAGTGCTTTTGTAGTTTGAAAAGTGATAATTAAAGGAATTTCATGTCTTTCTGAGCTGCACTGTCTAGGCACTACCAGCCAACCTTGAGAAGCAAGTTTTCCTGCACTGAGCTGAATTGTTCCCATAATTATAAGTTCACAAAATAATAAGAGCATAATAATAATTGAAGCATATCTTCTGCTCTATGTAGAGAATTTTCTCTCCCTGCACACCAAACAAAGCTTCTGAGGCCTGCCGTTAATCACTGCCCTTTACCTGTTGTCATTCATCTAGAGGAGTCAATTGGTCTGCTTCTGCGGGGTGCAGAGCTAATTACGATTTGGCTATGACTTGTGTTTGGCTCCATTGTCTCACTCTGCGACACACACGTGGGGATGTTGGGGACTTGATGCTCAAATCTCATTGAAGAGAGTTCCACTTTGACTACACCACTCATTGTTCCCCCAGACAGCCCTGCTGCTAACTTAAACAAAGCTCAGCCGAGAAGAGTCAAGATCGTCACAGCGAAATATGTGCACCTATTTTTGTCTTTTATTCCAAGTGTTTTATTTGCTGAAGTACAGCTCTCAGTATATTCTAAGAAGCAGAATATTCTTTTTTCTTTCACTGCTTCTGTTCCATTATGGGTGATTGAAAAAGTTGCACTGCAAGAACAACAATTTCACAATACTGCTTTCCAGATCTGCCTCTATTCAAAGTCTGATTTGTATTAATGTTTAATCGCATTATAAATTGGAGGAGGAATACAATTATGTAAGTAAATACACCTGCCCTATCAAGCAAGAAATTGAGAAAATCCCCAGACAAGTAGCTTTACTCTCATGGTGAGATTTGGGAAATAAGTGCAGAAACCTGGGGAAGATTCTCACTACCGTAATCCACACATTGGCCTGGTTCCCTAGGATGTCACCTCTACAGATGGCGCATTGTGATTTCATCCTACTCTTGTGTGCAGTTTCTTATT
The DNA here is from genome assembly GCA_020510985.1 of Pholidichthys leucotaenia. Lineage (NCBI taxonomy): Eukaryota > Metazoa > Chordata > Actinopteri > Cichliformes > Pholidichthyidae > Pholidichthys > Pholidichthys leucotaenia. Next base: position 379,337,437 of record CM035840.1, on the reverse strand, counting down.
TATTTACGGGCTGTTTTGAAAGAAAGTTTCTTTTTAGCAAACGTGCATACTGAACTACAGTATTTCTTCTTATTTTGGCTGCTCCCTTTATGGGTCGCCACAGCAGATTATCTGCCTCCATCCCCCCTTGCATCTTCCTCTGTAACAACAACCCTCTCTTTGTCCTCCTTCACTACATCCATGAATCTTCTCTGCGGTCTCCCTCTTTTCCTCCTGGTTGGCAGGTCATCTTCAACATCCTTTGTCCAATATATCCACTTTCCCTTCTCTGCACATGTCCAAACCATCTCAGCCTTGACTCTCTTACTTCGTGTCTAAACTGCTCAGCCTGAGCTGTTCTTCTGATATACTCATTTCTAATCCTGTCCCTCCTAGTCACTCCCAATGAGAATCTTGGCATCTTCAACTCTGCCACCTCCAGCTCCACCTCCTGTCTTTTTGTCGGTGCCACTGACTCCAAACTATGCATTGTAGCAGGTCTCACTACCATCTTGTAAATCTTCCCCTTTCACTCTAGCTGCTGTCGTTTTGTCACAAATCACCCCTGATACTTGTCTCCACCCACTCCACCCTGGCTCCACTCTCTTCTCCACCTCTCTTGTGCACTGTCCATTGGTTGACTCCAGGTACTTAAACTCATCTACCTTCACTACCTCTACACCTTGAATCTGTAGCATTGTACCTCCCTCCCTCTCATTCACACATGTATTCTGATTTTCATTTCTCTCCAGAGTATACCTCTACCTCCCCAAGTGCCCTTCCACCTGCTCCCTACGCTCACTGCAGATCACAGTGGCATCTGCCAACATCATAATCCGTGGGCAATTCTGCCTGACCTTGTCTGTTAGCCTGTCTATCACCATGTCAGACAAGAAATAGCTCAGAAATGCAGAAATAGCTCAGAATCTGTCACTCCAAAAGCACACCTCACTACATTGCACTGCCCTCATGCATGTGCTGCAACACCTTTACATACTTCTCAGCCACTCCTGACTTCATTGTAAAGTACCACAGTTCCTCTCTTGGCACCCTATCATATGCTTTCTCCAGATCCACAAAGACACAGTGCAACTCTTTCTGGCCTCCATATTTCTCCATTGGCACTCTTAAAGCAAACATTGCATCTGTAGTACTCTTTCTTGGCATGAAACCATACTGGTGCTTGCTGATTGTCACCTCTCTTCTTAACCTGGCTTCAACAACTCTTTCCCATATCTTCATAGTGTGGCTGATCAACTTTATGCCTCTGTAGTTAAAACAGCTCTGAGTGTCACCCTTGTTCTTGAAGATTGGTACCACTACACTTCTTCTCCACTCCTCAGGCATCCTCTGACTCTCCAAGAGTGTGTTAAACAATCTGGCTAAAAAGTCCACGGCCATCTCTCCTAAACATCTCCATACCTCCATAGGTATGTCAATTGTTATGATCTGCATGTTTGATTTGGCAAAGATTTTATCCCAGATGCCCTTCCTGATGCAGCCCTCCCCCATTTACCCAGGCTTAGGACCAACACAACAAGTACACTTGCTTCTGCTCCCCTCATGGCTGAGTAGGAGCTGCAAAACAACATTTGGCCTTTACAACTACATATATATGTTGGTGAAAATGCCAGAACTGATGATGATGTACACATGAAAAGCTTTTGTTGTCCTTAACTGGTCCTCTTCACATACATTAATAACAAGTGGCTACACTGATAAGAATTTTTTATGTAAAGTCTATGAAATTGTATCATTTAAAAACTGACTCTTTATTGTCTTTGAATGGGTTTTACTTTAGTTTGTTCAGTTTCTACTCTTAGAAATTATTAGAAATACAAATTTTTACTCCTGGTTAGGATTTTCCATACACAATGTAGTCACTAGCAAATCCTCCACTAAGTATAACGGTAAGGAGGAAATGTCTGCTGAAAGACATTTTACTGTTAACAGAAAGACAGTCAAAACAAAATTCAGTTTCCAGCTTGATTAGCTGGCTACTGGTGAAGCAAACATGCAAACATCCTATAAATCGAGGTCTTGATACACAGTGGCAGTATTGGACTCCCACAGCTGACATTCTGACATAAAACACAATAAAGTCTATATGAGAGTGTAGAAAAGTTAATATAAATGTAACTAGTATACTGTAAGTATACTGTAAGTATAAAAATGTCAAAGTATTTGATAGATAAGAAAAGTGGCCTCTGTCACCACACTTATGAAGGCAAAATATCACTAAAGCATCATTTTCACTTGTGAATGTTGCTACTTATTTTTCTCTCAGGATTTTGCTGCAGTATTTCAGCACAACATGTCAGGCTTTTGCTACAGTTGGTTGAAGAGTCAAGTGACTCCTGGGAAACAGAGAGTGATGGAACTTCCTGTGCAGAGGTGCACTTCCTTTCCACAGTCACTGAAGCATGAGGAGAATCCTAAAAGATGACAGATGGAGGGGCTCTCATCTTAGATCCAGTCAGGATTCGTGACTTTCTCACTATGATGAACCCAGTCTGCCCAACCTCTCCCTCCTGTGTAATGAAGGACTGATATGGTATAGCTGCACTGAGGCAGGAGGCGGATAATCAAATCATACAGGAATGTGTGTCACAATTGACCTGTGTGGACCCAATTTCTGTACTGAAAAGTGGTATTCAGTTTGAAAATGTCTCTTTGAGTGTAGTTGAGGAAGAAAATAAAAGGCAGGAGAGGCTCGACTTTGGGATTTTTCTCTATCTTTCTCTCTTGCATATATTCTTTTTGCATATTTTTCCCTTTCCTTAGCTGTGACAATCTCCCTTCATGTGAGATGATACTGTTAATGAATGTAATGTGCACATGGGAAATGTGGGAGTTTCCATCATAGCTTTCTCCGTGAGTGACAGAAGCCCAACAAGGGTTTTAGAAGCTGGCTTAAGAGTTAAAAAAAAAAAAAAGCAACGAACATGCCGTTCCAGATGGCCACCGCACTAGTGAAAAATGCACTACTGACAACATCTGCCTGAAGTACTACAAGTCTTTCTGAGCAGAGCTATTGTCTGCTTGAAAGCAGTCTCTCTCTCTCTCTCTCTCTCTCTCTCTAATATATGTATACAGTATATACTGTATATACTGTATATATATGTGTGTGTGTGTGTGTGTGTGTGTGTGTGTATACTGCTCAAAAAAAATAAAGGGAACACTGAAAACACATCAGATTTTAATGGGAAAAAATAAGCTGGATAGAAATTGTGGCAGGCTAGTCCAGCTTACTCGAATTAAAATTAAAGGAACACTTTTTAATCTGGGTAAACTGGACTAGCCTGCCACAATTTCTATCCAGCTTATTTTTTCCCATTAAAATCTGATGTGTTTTCAAAGTGTTCCCTTTATTTTTTGAGCAGTATATATCCATCCATCCATCCATCTTCTACCGCTTTTCCGGAGGTCCGGGTCGCGGAGGCAGCAGTTCAAGCAGAGAAGCCCAGACTTCCCTCTCCCCAGCCACCTGCTCCAGCTCTTCAGAGGGGATACCAAGGCGTTCCCAGACTAGCTGGGAGACATAGTCTCTCCACCGAGTCCTGGGTCTGCCCCGGGGTCTCCTCCCAGTGGGACGTGCCTGAAACACCTCAAGTGGGAGACGTCCAGGAGGCATCCTAATCAGATGCCCATACCACCTCAACTGACTCCTTTCAATGTGGAGGAGCAGCGGTTCTACTCTGAGCCTCTCCCGGATGACTGAGCTCCTCACCCTATCTCTGAGGGTGAGTCCAGCAATCCTACGGAGAAAGCTCATTTCAGCCGCTTGTATCCGCGATCTCGTTCTTTCGGTCATTACCCAAAGCTCGTGACCATAGGTGAGAGTAGGAACGTAGATTGACTGGTAAATCGACAGCTTTGCCTTAGAACTAAGCTCCCTCTTCACCACAACAGACCGGTACAACGTCCGCATCACTGCAGATGCTGCTCCAATCCGTCTGTCGATCTCTCGCTCCATTTTCCCCTCACTCGTGAACAAGACCCCAAGATACTTAAACTCCTCCACTTGGGGCAGGAGCCTGTCCCCAACCCGGAGAGGACAATCCACCTTTTTCCGGCTGAGGACCATGGACTCGGACTTGGAGGTGCTGATTCTCATCCCAGCCGCTTCACACTCAGCGGCAAACCGTCCCAGCAAGAGCTGTAGGTCATTGCTGGATGAAGCCAACAGGACAACATCATCTGCAAACAACAGAGATGAGATCCTGTGGTCACCAAGCATGACACCCTCCATTCCCTGGCTGCGCCTAGAAATCCTGTCCATAAAAATTATGAACAGGACCGGTGACAAAGGGCAGCCCTGGCGGAGTCCAACTCTCACTGGGAATGACTTCGACCGAGTGTTGGCAATACGAACTAAACTCTCACAACGGTCGTACAGAGACCGAATAGCTCGTAACAACAAGCCCGATACCCCATACTCCCGAAGCACCCCCCACAAAAATCCACGAGGGACGCGGTCAAATGCCTTCTCCAAGTCCACAAAACACATGTAAACTGGTTGGGCAAACTCCCACGAACCCTCAAGAATTCTCGAGAGGGTAAAGAGCTGGTCCGATGTGCCACGGCCAGGACGAAAACCACATTGCTCCTCCTGAATCCGAGGTTCGACCAACGGCCGGACTCTCCTCTCCAGTACCTTGGCATAGACCTTCCCAGGGAGGCTGAGGAGTGTGATCCCTCTAAAGTTGGAGCACACCCTCCGATCCCCTTTTTTGAAGAGAGGAACCACCACCCCGGTTTGCCATGCCAAAGGCACTGCCCCCGACCTCCACGCAATGTTGCAGAGGCGTGTCAACCATGACAACCCAACAACATCCAGGGCCTTGAGGTACTCGGGGCGAATCTCGTCCACCCCCGGGGCCCGGCCACCAAGGAGATTTTTAACCACCTTGGCGACCTCAGCCCCTGTGATAGGCGAGTCATCCCCCTTGTCCCCAAACCCTGCTTCCTCTGTGGAAGGCGTATCAGTGGGATTGAGGAGATCCTCAGCAGTATATATATATATATATATATATATATATATATATATATATATATAGAGAGAGAGAGAGAGAGAGAGAGAGAGAGAGAGATTTACAGACGTGGGCAAAATTGTTGGTACCCCTCTGTTAATGAAAGAAAAACCCACAGTGGTCACAGAAATAACTTGAATCTGACAAAAGTGGTGATAAATAAAAATTCTATGAAAATTAACCAATGAAAATCAGACAATGCTTTTGAATTGTGGTTCAACAGAATTATTTTAAAAGACAAACTCATGAAACAGGCCTGGACAAAAATGATGGTACCCTTAACTTAATATTTTGTTGCACAACCTTTTGAAGCAATCACTGCAATCAAATGATTTCTGTAACTGTCAATGAGACTTCTGCACCTCTCAGCAGGTATTTTGACCCACTCCTCATGAGCAAACTGCTCCAGTTGTCTCAGGTTTAAAGGGTGCCTTCTCCAGACGGCGTGTTTCAGCTCCTTCCACAGATGTTCAATAGGATTTAGATCAAGGCTCATAGAAGGCCACTTTAGACTAGTCCAGTGCTTCTCAATTATTTTTTGCAAAGCCACCCCTAGGAAAGAGAAAATATTTCACGCCCCCCCAACTCGCCGCAGTGACTATAAATAAGATCATTATCTATAAAAATTGTATAAGTATACCTAAAATTGTATCCTTTTTAACATTAACAAAAGAAAAAAGCAATATAAATCAACTTTCAACAAATATTAACTTTATTTTGCCACACAGAAACCCTGTTATAGTCTAAAACAGAAAAAAAAAACTTAAAGTGCATCAAAGTGTCTGAAATAAAAAATATGTCATCCTTATTTAAACTAGAAACATTTTTGACCAACTGAACCATTTGATGCTGAGAAAAATAATTCAATCAATAAATAATATTAAATGTAAATTGATCTGGAACATTAACACAGGAGTACCAATATATTTAACATTTTAGTCTGAAGAAAAAGGTAGAAAAGGGCAGTATCAACTCCTCTGCAATTGTGTGGGGTTTTTTGCACTGCGCAATTTGGTACGCCACTTTAAATGATGCTGAAAGTGCTCGCTGGTTTACTGATGTAGCGTTCACAAAGCGGGATGATTGTTGGCCGTACTCCGCACGTTTTCGCTGAAAAAAATCATGCGGCTTATCAACGTGTTGAGGATGTAATGTCTGTAGGTGACGTCTTAATTTATTTGGCTTCATGCTGTCCGCTGCCAACACTTTCAGACACAGTGAACACACCGGTCTTTCCTCGTCTCCCACCGTAGTCAGAGTGAAGCCAAGCGCTAGATAAGCTTCGTCATATTTCCTCGTCTTAGCTTTTGGGAGACTTTCATTTGTCTCTTTACCTGTGTCTCTCTCCGCCTTTCTTTTCGTTACTGTTAAATATTTCTCCATGGTGTCTCTCGAGGGGTTTGTTGACAGCAATTTAAAAAGTTTTAAACTCCCGCACAGACTTTGACAATGAGAGCGCCACTGCACCACCTGCTGCCGTGGATGTGCAATTACACTTTACACGGCAAAAGCAAAGCCTGTTCCCTGGGGTCACACGCGCCCCCCCCGGCATCGCATCGCGCCCCCCCACTATTTGAGAAGGACTGGACTAGTCCAATGTTTCGCTCTTAGCCATTCTTGGATGTTTTTATCTGTGTGTTTTGCGTCATTATCCTGTTGCAAGACCCATGATCTTCGACTGAGACCAAGCTGTCTGACACTGGGCAGCACATTTCTCTCCAGAATACCTTGATAGTCTTGAGATTTCATTGTACCCTGCATAGATTCAAGACACCCTGTACCAGATGCAGCAAAGCAGCCCCAGAACATAACAGAACCTCCTCCATGTTTCACAGTAGGGACAGTGTTCTTTTCTTGGTATGCTTCATTTTTGCATCTGTGAACATAGAGCTGATGTGCCTTGCCAAAAAGTTCCAGTTTTGTCTCGTCTGACCATAGAACATTCTCCCAGAAGCTTTGTGGCTTGTCAACATGCAGTTTGGCAAATTCCAGTCTGGCTTTTTTATGATTTGTTTTCAACAGTGGTGTCCTCCTTGGTTGTCTCCCATGAAGTCCACTTTGGCTCAAACAACAACGGATGGTGCAATCTGACACTGATGTACCTTGACCTTGGAGTTCACCATGAATGTGTTTAGAGGCTGTTCTGGGCTCTTTTGTTGCCATTCGTATTATCCGTCTCTTCCATTTTTCATCAAGTTTCCTCCTGCGGCCACGTCCAGGGAGGTTGGCTACAGTCCCGTGGATCTTAAATTTCTGAATAATATGTGCAACTGTAGCCACAGGAACATCAAGCTGCTTGGAGATGTTTTTAAAGCCTTTACCTTTAACATGCTTGTCTATAATTTTCTTTCTAATCTCCTGAGACAACTCTCTCCTTTGCTTCTTCTGGTCCATGTTTAGTGTGGTACACACCATGTCAACAAACAGCACAATGACTACTTGACACCCTTTAAATAGGCCGACTGACTGATTACAAGTTTGTAGACACCTGTGATGTTAATTAGAGGACACATCTTGGTTGAACATGTCCTTATGGTCACATTATTTTCAATCTTTTCTAGGGGTACCATCATTTTTGTCCAGGCCTGTTTCATGAGTTTGTTCTTTAAAATAATTCTGTTGAACCACAATTCAAAAGCATTGTCTGATTTTCATTGGTTAATTTTCATAGAATTTTTATTTATTACCAATTTTGTCAGATTCAAGTTATTTCTGTGACCACTGTGGGTTTTTCTTTCATTAACAGAGAGGTACCAACAATTTTGTCCACATCTGTGTATATACATACATACATACATACACACAGACACACACACACACACACACACACACACACACACACATATATATATACACTACCGTTCAAAAGTTTGGGGTCACTTAGAAATTTCCTTATTTTTGAAAGAAAAGCACTTTTTTTCAATGAAGATAACTTTAAACTAATCAGAAATACACTCTATACATTCCTAATGTGGTAAATGACTATTATAGCTGCAAATGTCTGGTTTTTGGTGCAATATCTAGATAGGTGTATAGAGGCCCATTTCCAGCAACTATCACTCCAGTGTTCTAATGGTACAATGTGTTTGCTCATTGTGTCAGAAGGCTAATGGATGATTAGAAAACCCTTGTGCAATCATGTTAGGTCTGCAATGCTGTAATTGCTGCAAATGCAGGATTCTTTGACGAAAGCAAAGTTTGAAGGAAAAAATTATTATTTCAAATACAAATCATTATTTCTAACCTTGTCAATGTCTTGACTATAATTTCTATTCATTTTACAACTCATGGTGGTAAATAAGTGTAACTTTTCATGGAAAACACAAAATAATTGTCTGGGTGACCCCAAACTTTTGAACGGTAGTGTATATATACACAGTGCATCCGGAAAGTATTCACAGTGCTTCCCTTTTTCCACATTTTGTTATGTTACAGCCTTATTCCTAAAGGGATGAAATTCATTTTTTTCCTCAAAATTCTACACACAATACCCCATAATGACAATGTGAAAAAAGTTTTTCTGAAATTTTTGCAAATCTATTAAAAATAAAAAACTAAGAAATCACATGTACTTATGTATTCGCGGCCTTTGCTCAGTATGTTGTTGATGCACCTTTGGCAGCAATTACAGCCTCAAGTTTTTTTGAATATGATGCCACAAGCTTGGCACGCCTATCTTTGGGCAGTTTCGCCCATTCTTTTTTGCAGCACCTCTCAAGCTCCATCAGGTTGGATGGGAAGCGTCGGTGCACAGCCATTTTCAGATCTCTCCAGAGATGTTCAATATGATTCAAGTCTGGGCTCTGGCTGGGCCACTTAAGGACATTCACAGAGTTGTCCCGAAACCACTCCTTTGATATCTTGACTGTGTGCTTAGGGTTGTTGTCCTGCTGAAAGATGAACTGTCGCCCCAGTCTGAGGTCAAGGGCGCTCTGGAGCAGGTTTTCACTCAGGATGTCTCTGTGCATTGCTGCATTCATCTTTCCCTCTATCCTGACTAGTCTCCCAGTTCCTGCCACTGAAAAACATCCCCACAGCATGATGCTGCTACCAACATTGCCGTGGTTATGAGCGGTGCCTGTTTTCCTCCAAACATGATGCCTGGCATTCACACCATAGAGTTCAATCTTTGTCTCATCAGACCAGAGAATTTTGATTCTCGTAGTCTGAAAGTCCTTCAGGTGCCTTTTGGCAAACTCCAGAGGGGCTGCCATGTGCCTTTTACTAAGGAGTGGCTTCCATTTGGCCACTCTACCATACAGGCCTGATTGGTGGATTGCTACAGAGATGGTTGTCCTTCTGGAAGATTCTCCTCTCTTCACAGAGCAACGCTGGAGCTCTGACAGAGTGACCATCAGGTTCTTGGTCACCTCCCTGACTAAGACCCTTTTCCCCTGATCACTCACTTTAGACAGCCGGCCAGCTCTAGGAAGAGTCCTGGTGGTTCTGAACTTCTTCCATTTACGGATGATGGAGGCCAGTGTGCTCATTGGGACCTTCAAAGCAGCAAAAAATTTTCTAGACCCTTCCCCAGGTTTGTGCCTCAAGACAATCCTGTCATGGAGGTATACAGACATTTCCTTTGACTTGATGCTTGGTTTGTGCTCTGACATGCACTGTCAACTGTGGGACCTTATATAGACAGGTGTGTGCCTTTCCAAATCATGTCCAAGCAACTGAATTTACCACAGGTGGACTCCAATGAAGCTGCAGAAACATCTCAAGGATGATCAATGGAAACCGGATGCACCTGAGCTCAGTTTTGAGCTTCATGGTAAAGGCTGTGAATACTTATGTACATGTGATTTTTTAGTTTTTTATTTTTAATAAATTTGCAAAAATCTCAAAAAAAACTTTTCACGTTGTCATTATGGGGTATTGTGTGTCACAAACTGGCCCTCGGGGCAGAGAGATGAGACCCAGACGCTGAACTCCATCCATCCATCCATCCATCTTCTACCGCTTTTCCGGAGGTCCGGGTCGCGGAGGCAGCAGTTCAAGCAGAGAAGCCCAGACTTCCCTCTCTCCAGCCACCTGCTCCAGCTCTTCAGAGGGGATACCAAGGCGTTCCCAGACCAGCTGGGAGACATAGTCTCTCCACCGAGTCCTGGGTCTGCCCCGGGGTCTCCTCCCAGTGGGACGTGCCTGAAACACCTCAAGTGGGAGGCGTCCAGGAGGCATCCTAATCAGATGCCCATACTACCTCAACTGACTCCTTTCAATGTGGAGGAGCAGCGGTTCTACTCTGAACCTCTCCCGGATGACTGAGCTCCTCACCCTATCTCTGAGGGTGAGTCCAGCAATCCTACGGAGAAAGCTCATTTCAGCCGCTTGTATCCGCAATCTCGTTCTTTCGGTCATTACCCAAAGCTCGTGACCATAGGTGAGAGTAGGAACGTAGATTGACTGGTAAATCGACAGCTTTGCCTTAGAACTCAGCTCCCTCTTCACCACAACAGACCGGTACAACGTCCGCATCACTGCAGATGCTGCTCCAATCCGTCTGTCGATCTCTCGCTCCATTTTCCCCTCACTCGTGAACAAGACCCCAAGATACTTAAACTCCTCAACACTGGGGCAGGAGCCTGTCCCCAACCCGGAGAGGACAATCCACCTTTTTCCGACTGAGGACCATGGACTCGGACTTGGAGGTGCTGATTCTCATCCCAGCCACTTCACACTCAGCGGCAAACCGTCCCAGTAAGAGCTGTAGGTCATTGCTGGATGAAGCCAACAGGACAACATCATCTGCAAACAACAGAGATGAGATCCTGTGGTCACCAAGCATGACACCCTCCATTCCCTGGCTGCGCCTAGAAATCCTGTCCATAAAAATTATGAACAGGATCGGTGACAGAGGGCAGCCCTGGCGGAGTCCAACTCTCACTGGGAATGACTCCGACCGAGTGTTGGCAATAGACTCTCATGATAAATTGTATATCAAGGATTCAGTGTACCCCGCCCGGTATGGGGTTACCGGGGCCCCACCCTGGAGCCAGGCCTGGGGGAAGGGCTCGAAGGCTAGCGTCTGGTGGCCGGGTTTCCACCCATGGGACCCGGCCGGGCTCAGCCCGAAGGAGTTACATGGGTCCGCCCTCCAGTGGGCTCACCACCTGCAGGAGGGATCGTGGGGGTCCAGTGCTATGTGGATTAGGTGGCGGTCAAAGGCGGAGACCTTGGCGGACTGATCCCAAGCTTTCTAAACTGGCTTTTGGTACGCTGAACTCCAGTTTGTGATATTTATTAAGAAAACAGAAAAATCCAAACAGAGCACAAAGCAAAACTTACGAACTGAAGCAGCAACGGAGAAGACGGAATTCCACAGATAACAAAACACTGGAACGGGAACAGGGTTCTGATGCAAATGACATTTTTAGATTCCAGCAATAAGGAAAAGAAATAACCATCCTTAAATAGGGCCAAAAACAAATGAGAGCAGGTGTGGATCATATGAGTGGGCTGGAGGAGAAGGTAATGACAATCAACTGTGAGTTATGAGGAGAGGAGACGAGGCTGACAGCTTGATAGGGGCACCAACCACAACCAGGGAAAAACCCGGGAAGTGCCTCTGACAGCTGCAACCCCGGAGAGAGAGGGAGAGAGAGAGAGAGAGAGAGAGAGAGATTTTTGATTTTTCAACACACCTTTATTGTCACAAGTTCAACAGAAAAACACAACTAAAACAACTAAAAGAAGCAATGGAAAAGTAAAATGACTCACTGACAAGAAATCAAAGACACAAGTGACCAAACCAGGAAAACTAAAACAAAAACTTGCTTCTTACATCAGGACCATACCATAGGTAATTTTCCCCTCCTTAACACAACACAGGATGTGCTTAAAGCACCACATAGCCTCAAAAGTTTCAACATTTTGCATCAGATGATAGTAATTGTAATCAATGATTATTCGAGCCTTAATCATGTCAATCAGCATGTCTTTTACGTTACAATCCAGCATTTGTTCAATTTTTCTTTTCCTACTAACATAAATAGCCATTTTAGCCTGACCCAGGATGAAATTTAAAAGTTCACTCTTTTTCTTAGTTCTCTGTCTATATGGAAAGCCCAAGATAAAAATCTGCAGGGAAAAGACTTCTCCAAACAGATAAAACAGCTTCCCCAAAAAAACAAACAACAAATGCAGTCTGTTACAGTCCAGAAAACAATGAAACACAGTCTCTTTCTGAGGACAAAATGGACAAAACTCAACAACATTTGGGTTTAAAATAGAGATAAAAGCATTTACAGCCACAGCACCATGTAAAACTCGCCATTGTAGGTCTCCAACCTTCTTAGTTAATGGTGGTTTATAGAGTGCTCTCCAGGCAGGCCTCACCTCTGAACCCAAACCCAAGTGTTTCCTCCATGGTGTATCAGCTCGACCTTTTAACTTATTTACATTTAAAACTTTCACCAAAAGTCCATACATTTTTTTACCAGGAGAGTCACAAATGTTAATGTGTTCAGAGTTTAAAAACACACCAGTGCCATCTTTAAAATCAGGAGATAAAACACTAAAAGGAAAAGGCTCATCAGCAGTTTGCACAGAGTTTTTGCAGTGTAAAACAATAGCAGAGTGTTCTTCTGCAGACAGGCAGTCTCTCCAATCTTTCAGCAAGTTCATTATAGTTCTGACTGAAGAAACGCCAAGAGCCGAGCACAGGGCAACAGCATTGCCCAAGCTAGGACCACATAAATCCACCAAGTGTCCCAGTGTTGTGACCTTTGCAGAAATGAACTTTTTTAAAACAGAAGGTCCTAAAGCATTGCTCACATCAAAACGGGTCCCGAACACAAGTGGTTCCTTTAAAAGCCAGAAAGGTGACAAGGAAGCCTGGGGAGAGTTCTTTTTAAAAAGTCCCCAGATCTTAAAAGCACTTTGGTAAAACTGGGGAAGTTCTGGGAGTTTTTGGCTCCTTAAGTCCATTAAAAACAGCGACTCCTCTAGTCCAAGCCCTCCACAGCGAGCCAGGACAGCCCTGGCAATAGGTCTCCACACAAGGTTGAGGGGGCCACTCAGCAGTCGCTGAATGAACTACAGGCGGAAGACAGCCCCCCTGCTGGCCAGATGGATGAGCCCTTGACCACCTTCTTCCCTCGGTAAAAAAAGGATGCTCTGTGGAACCCAGTGAAGACGGTCCCAGAAAAAGTCCACGACTATAGATTGCACTCTGGCCAGCAAATTGGGTGGAGGGTCCAGACAAGACAGTCGATGCCACAGCATCGAAGCAATCAAGTTGTTAATGATTAAAACACGACCTCTGAAGGACAAGTTTGGTTAGAATCCATTTCCATTTTTTTAGTCTTCCTTCAACTTTTTCTAAAAAACACTCCCAATTTTTCCCAGTAAAAGTCTGATTTCCTAAGAACACACCAAGATATTTAAAACCACCTTGTGTCCACGAGAGGCCACCAGGTAGGGCAATTTTTTGTGGACTCCCCCCCGCCACAACAGCTTCACTCTTACCCCATTTCACTCTCGCTGAGGAGCACTCACCAAAAAGATTGACAGTTCTTAAAAGGTAGTCTACATCATTTTGATTTCTTGTAAAAACAACAACGTCATCAGCATAGGCAGACACTTTAAAAATAAAGTCAGAGTTGGGGACTTTAAAACCAGTGAGGCCTTGCCTTAGTTTACAAAGGAGGGGCTCAATGGCAAGAGAGTACAGCATACCTGAGAGGGGGCAGCCCTGTCGGACACCCCTCTCAACTTTAAAAGGAGCACTCAAACCACCATTAATCTTAAGAATACTCTCAATGTCTCTATACAAAGCCTGGATCTTGGCGATGAACCCTGAGCTGAAACCAAAGGCCTCTAATGTCTGCCAAAGGTATGAATGTTCAACTTGGTCAAACGCCTTTTCTTGGGCTATTGAAATAAGACCAAGTTCTTTGACCAATGAGCTGGAGAGGTCCAAAACATCACGAATTAAAAAAATGTTGTCTGTAACCAACCTACCAGGTACACAGTAGGTCTGGTCTACATGTATGACCTGCTCCATCACCTTCCTCAGTCTGGTAGCCAACACTTTGGAGAGAATTTTGTAGTCAGTACAGAGGAGGGCCACCGGACGCCAGTTTTTAATGTCTTTCAAGTCGCCTTTCTTTGGAAGGAGGGTGAGGACTGCTCTCCTACAACTTAGGGGCAGGTGACCCTTCCGCAGACTGTCAGACAGTACTTCCAGTAAGTCCTCACAGATCTCAGACCAGACCGCCTTGTAGAACGCCGATGGTAGACCATCTATCCCTGGGGCTTTTCCACACTGAAGAGACTGGACAGCCACTGCTAGTTCTTGCAGAGTGATCCCGCTCTCCAGCTCCGCATTCATGCTAGCCATCACCTTTGGCAAGTCCGTCAAAAAATGACTCAGTGCATGTGGATTCTCAACAAATTCTTTCTTAAAGAGATCCTTGTAGAAAGCAGCTGCAAAGCGACGGATCTCCGCAGACTCATGGATCGGCCGCCCGTCTTTGGAGCTAAGAGAGTGGATCATCCTCCTCTGACCATTCTTCCTCTCCAGACCAAAGAAAAAATGAGATGGAGCATCCATTAGTGCGATGTTCTGGAACCTACTGCGTACCACAGCGCCCCTGGCAGCCACACGTAGTAGGTCAGTTAAAACAGACTTTTTGCCATTGAGGGCCTCAAAATGTCCTCTTTCTCCTGTGGAGCCTGCCAAAGACTGCAGCTCCACTACTTCTCTCTCCAGGTCCCTGACAGACCTGGCCAAGTCTCCAGAGACATTGCGAGTATACTGTAGGCACAGATTCTTTATTTGGCTCTTCCCTACATCCCACCACTGCTGCAAAGAACTAAAATTTGATTTTGTTAATTTAAAATTACTCCAAAAAAACATAAAAGCAGTTTTAAAACTGTTATCCGATAAAAGTGACGTGTTAAAATGCCAGTATGCACTACTGCACTTTATATTCTTGATAAAAACACAACACTGAACCAGGGAATGATCTGTGAAGCCAACAGGGACTATAAAAGCACTTTTAAAAATGCTAAAATGGTGCTTAAAACTGTAAACCCTATCCAGTCTAGCAAAGGACAGAATATTGTCCTTTCTATGGCTCCATGTGTACTGTCTAGCCTTGCCATGAAAATTTCTCCACACATCACACAGATCATGAGCTTCTATGAGACCTTTTAAAACTCTCTTGGATGCAGCATGTGGCTCTGGGTGATTCCTATCCATAAGAGGATTTTCTGTACAATTAAAATCACCTCCCACAAATAAAAAGTCATCATTACTGCAATTTTTAATTGTGTCATCTAAAATATTTAAAAAGGCCAATCTTTCTGTGCCTACGGTTGGAGCATACACATTTATAAAAACAACTTTCACATTCTCAAAAACAGCTCAAACTTTTAAAATGTGGCCTGCAAGTATCTCATCAATGTCATAAGAAAGTGGAATAAAATCTCGAGAAAATAAAATACCCACTCCACCACTGCTGCTGCTTTTATGACTAAGAAAAATTTCCCCTCGAAATTCCCTCCTCCAGTCAGCAGCATTGTCCTCAGAACTATGAGTCTCCTGAACAAACAGAACATTAATTTTCTTGCATTCTGCAAGAGTAAAAACACACACTCGCTTGGACATTTCTCTTGCCCCATTGATGTTGAGTGTGCCAAAATTAAAACTACACATGTGTATAAGAGGGCAAAGCCAATACAAAAACAGAAAAGAAAGAATGAGCGATAAAAGACTAATCATCCTGGGCAATTTGGTTCTTAACTTTTAGCACAAGCTTTTCTCCTGATCAGTAAAACTTTCCTGCTCAAGCTCTCCCCTATTTTTCATGTAGACCCGAGCAGAGTCAACAAAGCGTTTTAGATCGGGGAAGAAGTTTCCAACTTTAACCATTCTGGATCCCTTAGTGTCCTGCAAAAACTTCTGTATTTTTGTGAAGGGGTAACCGCCTCCACTGGCCACATCATCACTGCTTTCA
This sequence comes from Pholidichthys leucotaenia, assembly GCA_020510985.1. Classification (NCBI taxonomy): domain Eukaryota; kingdom Metazoa; phylum Chordata; class Actinopteri; order Cichliformes; family Pholidichthyidae; genus Pholidichthys; species Pholidichthys leucotaenia. The sequence goes on along the minus strand of CM035840.1, from coordinate 379,321,461 downwards.
CCATCACTCTCTATCTCAGACCCAGCATAAGAATCTGGTTGAGATAGAGAAACCTCAGAACTGTCTTTGACAACCCTTTTTACTTTGCTCCTCTGCTGTTTGGTTTCCAAATTCTTCCGCTTGATAGAGATTTTACATAACTCTTCATCTATTTCGATGTCATCCTCATCCTCCAACACTGACTCAGCCACCCTGGTAGCTGTCTCTTCTTGCTTCTCGCTCACCCTGTGCTGTGCTTTTATATTCATCTTTCTGGTCCCACCATCTACCTGGGCCTCATTTGGCTCATCTGTCTGATCCTCAGCGTGATCCCTCTCGGTAATCTCACCCTTGTCCGCAATGTTGGTCTGTGCAGCAGCCCTGCGATGTGCTTTAACTTTTGCTGCTGTTTCATTTATGATCAACAGGCTGGCTGCGGAGGGTGGCAAAGCCGCCCTGCCACCAGACGGCCTCGCAGCCTCGGCCGAAGTGCCGCCACCAGACGGCCCCGCGGCCTCGGCCGAAGCGCCGTCAGTTTCAGGAAGCGGCGACGCCGCTCCGTCGCCAGACGGCCCCGAGGCCGCACTAGCGGCCTCCCCCGAGTGATCACCCCCCACTCCCTGAGGGCATGATCGAATCAAATGTCCCTCCATTCCGCAGCCGAAACACTTCATATTATCGGAGGTGACGTGGATGGTATAATCAAAGCCGTCAATCCGGTATTTAAATACGAGGTTGAGGCTTTCCTTGCTATTCTTTAAAATCATGAGCACCTGTCGCCTAAAAGACATGACATGTTTTAAATGCGGGGACTTACAACCGAGAGGGATGTGCTTAATGGGGGACAAAAGCTGCCCGTGTCTCGACAGCTCCTTCTCCAACAGCTCATTCTTTAAAAATGGTGGGACATTTGAGATCGTAATTCTCTTCGCGGGATTCACCAGAGACAGAACAGGAACCAGTGTGTATTTAATCACAACACCGCTCTCCACTACCTGGTTAACTTTTTCAACACTATCAAGGAAAATCACCACGGCACTATTCATTCTCGAAGCTGATCTAATTCTTTCATAACCGACCAGTTCCCCCACAGCCAGACTACACTCCTCCACTGAGCAGCTGACAGCCGGTGTCAGTTTGACAGCATGCCGGCGTGTCAGCTTCTTGAACCCGGAGCCTCGCTCCAAAACCATGCTGACCAGCAGAGCTGGCAGCAGAAACCCCCCTCCCAGAACGCCTACCCCACCCCAGCTACAGAAAACAACAAAAATTAAGATTATTTAGCAGAAAAAAACCCTTAAACACAAAAAGATAGAGAAAAGTTTTAGATAAATCACTCACGCTGTCACACGCTCTCAGCTCGCACTCACGACCACGCCCACTCAGAGAGAGAGAGAGAGAGAGAGAGAGAGAACCGGCAAGATACAAGTATAATGTGATGACAAATAAAGACAAGTAAACCCAAATATGTAAATAACAAAACTACAATGAATGTAAACAGGAAAATAAATCTCACCAAGAAACAATACAGAATATGTGTAAACCAACCAAAGATAATATAACAGGAATAAAACTCAAAAATACAACACTATGCAAATATGGAAGAAAGGCAAAGAGACAGAGCACGGCGGAATCCCCCCATGCTCAGATCGTGAGAGAGCCCCCCCCCCTCCAAGGGGTGGATACCAGACACCCCGGGCAACATCGAAAGGGAAGACAAGGACCCACCCACACAGAGAACCCACCACCACAAAAAAAAGAAAACAACCCCACCCCGGGCGGGAGGAGGGGGACCCAGGCACAGAGGGACCAAAGCAAACCAGAGAAAATAAGAAAAAATGCTCATGACTCACACCCGAGCAACATCCAGGCTAGGAGGGAGGAAAAAAAAACCCTCAGGATCCACACCAGGCAGAACCAGGCACCTAGGCCCCCTGGACAGGAGAGCTGGACAGTTCAGGTGGCCGGCTAAAGTCCCACACCTGGCAGATGGTGTGGTGGTAAGAGTTGGGTAACCTGCCGGAGAATGTGGGCCACCCAACCCAACGGCACAGTCTGTCAGGTGGTCTGCCAGAGTTCTTTAACCACCCAAACAGAAAAGGTGGTCCAGGGGTGGCTGCCCAAAAGGGACAACCAGCAATGAGGGTTGGAGCAAAACTGCATCCGTGGTGGCTCCAGGCTGGAGCAAAGCTGCACCCGCGGTGGCTGTGAGCTGGAGCAAAGCTGCAGCCGCAGTGGCCGCGGGCTGGAGCAAAACTGCACCCACGGTGGCTGCAGGCTGGAGCAAAGTTGCACCCGTGGTGGCTCCGGGCTGGAGCAAAGCTGCACTCGCGGTGGCTTTGGGCTGGAGCAAAGTTGCACCTGCGGTGGCTCCAGGCTGGAGCAAAGGTGCACCCATGGTGGACCAGGACTGGGCCAGAACTGCACCCACAGTGGATCCGGACTGAGGAGGAGCTGCACCCACGGGGGTCCTGGACTGAGAAGGAGCTGCACCCACAGAGGTCCCGGGCTGGGACAGAGCACCCCCGACAACCTCAGCTGACGGGAGAGCTGCACCCTCAGAGGCCCCAGGCTGGAACAGAGCTCCTGTGAAGACCTCAACCAGAGGGGGAGTAGCACCCACGGAGGTCCCGGGCTGGGACGGAGCACCCGAGAAGACCTCAGATGACGGGGAAGCAGCACCCCCGGAGGCCCCAGGCTGGGACGGAGCACCCGCAATGACCTCAGTAGGAGGAGCTGGACCCACGAAGATCTCCAGCAGTGAGATTGGACCCACGGAGACCTCTGGCGAAGCTGGACAAACCTCGGAGAACCTGGGAAAAGGCTCAGACAAGGGGAACAGAGACACAGGATTAGGGTCAGGGTCACTGGCAGAAGCAGAGCCCGGTGAGGTGAGCTCAGGTGCAGCTGACAACTGTACTTGACTCTCCCCACCAAGAGCCAGGCAAGATCTCTCCAAAATAGAGACAGAAAAGACAAAGAGGGGCACTTGCCTGAGCTCAAGCTCCACCACCATCCAGGACTCTATCAATCGAGGCAACAACATCTCCTGCCCGGTCCTCTGGAGGTCCAGCTTCAACTCTGCTGTGGCAGCCCCTGCTGCAGGCATGGTGGTAGGTGCAGTCCCGGGACCCCCCAGTGAAGCTACCCAAGCAGGTGGCTTGTCCGGTGTGGATACAGGAGGTTGGCTCCCTACTGACACTGGAACCTGCTCTGCTGAGGCCAGGGGATGCTCCAACGTCAGCACAGGCTTCAGCTCAGTCACAGCACTCTCCCTCCATCCAGACTGTGGCTGCGGGGCTGGAACCAGGTCCTCCAGAGCCGCAGTCTCCTCCATCATCCGGCGGCTCAGTCCTAAGACTGGCGGACACTCAAAGGGAAAAGGAGGAGACACGGAGAGAGCAGGTGAACAGTCTATGGCTGCAGCAGACTGTGAGGACTCAGAGGACTGCCTAGTCTGAGCCTCACCACCAGGAATCAGGCAAGATAATTCATGTTAACTTGAATGAGAGTGAAAAAACACTTGCCTGACTTCCCAGGGTGCAATGTCTTCTGCTGCAGCTGGTTAGAAGGCAGCCCTCTCCGTGACTTCAGTGGTTGTGGGCCCCTCAAAGGAATGTGGAGGAGCTGCCCCTGCAGACACAGTGATGGGCAGAGCTGGGGAAGAATCGGCCAAACCCTCTGCAGCAGGAGGACATGTCGAGGAGACAGGGATCACAGCAGCAACAAAGGGAGAGGAGGCTGACAGGACAGCTGGTGAAGGAGAACTAGAATGAGGAACTGCTGCGGGAATTCTCGGGCCCAGCATGGGAGAAACTGCTGTCTGAGAGGTGGAGGCATTCCTCCGGCAGGATTTCCCCGGGCAACGGAAGGAAGTGGGAAGCGGAGACATTGGCTTATGGTGAAGTGGGGGAGGCCCCGGAGCCAGGGGACGCTCACTCGTCGGCTCTAACTCCAGGCCACCCATTGAAACCTCATCCAGCTCCTGGGCAAAATCCAGGAGGAGCCATGGCTTACATTCTAACAGCAACTCAGTCTCCGCTAATGTGACCCACCTGTGCTCTTCCAGCTCCTCGGTCGATGGTGCAGAACTGTGTTTGGCAGGAGGAGGCAGAGCTGCCTCCAGAGAGCAGCGAGAGGCTGGAGGCTTCCATGTATGCAGACGCTTGCTCTTCGTCAGCGCAGGCTCAGACATCGGAGAGACCCTCCCAGCCTGTGACTTGTGGATGGTGGGGCAAGTATGGAGAGGCGTAGGTCAACGAGCTCCAGGTGGTCCCACAGGCTGGGGCATGCCTTGAGTACCTGCGCCGCACCCTCCAGACACTCTCAGGATGTCTTGGGGGTACGGGAGGCACGAGCCTGTGATAGAATGTCCTCCAATATGTGCACAGTCCACCGCTCAACTTGGTTCAGACCCAGAATTGGAGAAACCAGGGTGGCAGACATAATGAAACCCCAGGTGAAAAACAAAAGCTGAGGAGGAGTAGGGAAAAGGCAAGCCCTCGCTGCCGCTGGTGTTAAAATTGGCTGGGTTCCCCTTTTGGGCACGTCCTACTGCCAAGTATCGCCAAACCACAGGTGAGTGAAACCAAAAATAACCACAAACTGCAGCAGCTGGGTGTCTAACTGGCTGGAATCTACTGTCATGAATTGCCCCACGGGGCAGAGAGATGAGACCCAGATGCCGAACTGCAATTTGTGATATTTATTTACAAAACAGAAAAATCCAAACAGAGCACAAACACAAAGTCCAAACAGTGCACAAAGCAAAACTTACAAACTGGAGCGGCAACAGAGAAGACAGGATTCCACAGATAACAAACACTGGAACGGGAATAAGGTTCTGATGCAAATGACACTTTTAGATTCCAGCAATAAGAAAAAGAAATAACCATCCTTAAATAGGGCCAAAAACAAATGAACACAAATGAAAGCAGGTGTGGATCACATGAGCAGGCTGGAGGAGAAGGTAATGACAATCAGCTGTGAGTCATGAGGAGAGGAGATGGGGCTGACAGCTTGACAGGTGCACCACCCACAACCAGGGAAAAAACCTGGAAGTGCCTCTGGCAGCTGCAGCTCCGGGGAGAGAGAGAGAGAGTTTTATAAAATCCCTTTATTGCACAATTCAAAAATGTGAGAGTGAGAGTGAGAGAAAGAGAGAGAGAGAGAGAGAGAGAGAGAGACTTTTGACTTTTAAAAAATGCCTTTATTGCACAATTCAAGAAAATGTAAGAGCACCAATATTGTACAATTCAAAAATGTAAGAACACCAATATCATGCCCCCAAGTGTGTCACATCTCAAAAGTGCAAACATAACTCATCCCCCTGTCCCACAGAACACAAAACATTCCCTACAGTCCATCTATTGGTGAATGCCTCCAAATTGTCCACCATTTGATAGTAAGAGAACTCCACCTGGAGTCTGACTTTCAACAAGGCCTTGAAAGTAGACACAGGATCCACATTGCCAGCGTTGGTAGTCCGATTTTTTCTTGTCAGCCAGATGGCAAATTAAGCAGTACCAGATAGGAAGTTCATCAAAGTGTGTCAGACTTCTTTGCCACTTTATACTTTGGACCGTAAATGAACAAACCAAAAGAGAAACATTCACCCAAAGCCTGAAACCACACTCGCAAAAGATCAAAAAGGCCAGATAAACGAAAACATTGAACAAACAAATGCTCCAGGGTCTCAACTTGGGAACAAAGCAAACATTCCCCCCCCCCCACAGTTGGATCCAGGCTTGCTCTGTATTTATTCATAGCTATTGCCCCATGAACAATCCTCCACTGGAGATCTGCCGTCCGTTTCTCAATAGGGAGCTTGTACATGCACCGCCAGCTGCCTTTCGGGGAGACCTCTGGCCCCAAAAAACCCACCCACTTCGACTCTTTCACGTCCATCAGAGAGCGCAGATTCAGAACCTTCACACAGACACAGACACCGTCTTCGGCCCCACAAACTGGAACCTGGCTGACGAGGATTTCTGAAAGCCAGCAGGTGATCCTCTCCCCCCTGCCACTCCCCCACAGCTGGACTTATGGAAATGGCAGGAAAGTTGGACACAGTGTCGTCATCCCATTGAGTGGAAAGAGTGCGGTTTGTCGCAAATGCTCGAAGTGGTTGTGGCAGGGCGGCGCACACTTCCCCCACCACCCTCTGCAGCAGTCTGACAGATGTAATGTTGGCACTCCGCCTCAGCGTTTCCATCGATGTGGTCGACATCTTCATAAGATGACCAAGCTTGGTACAGCGTGCCTCTCGTAAACAAGTCCGCAGACTGATCGACTGCAGCACCTGAGTGTCGATGAATTAATTGAAAAACAGTGGTTCGTCAAACAGCCACATGCCCGGTGTCTTGTCAGGGAAGCGGGCTACGGGGAAGACTTGCCATGCATGCAAGACGGATGTGTAAAAAGCAGAAAGTCCAGTAAGGTCCACCTCCCCAGATGTCACGAGGAAGAGCTGCTTATCATAGCCCAAGCGGCCAACTCTCCTCAGGAGCAGTTTTGCAGTGTCCATCCAGCAGCGGTCGCATCCGTAAAGGAGGCGTTGTGCAGTCTGAAGCCTAAAGCAGGCGATCTTGGAGTGTATGTCCACCAGGCCCTGTCCCCCCTCGGCAACAGGCAGGTAGAGAACAGGCACACGGACCCAATGCCGACTAGACCAAAAGAAATCCACGATGATCTTCTGAACCTCCTCCACGAGGCTCCTGGGCAGTGTCAAAGCAACAAGCCTATGCCAAAGAGCCGAAGCGACCAGATTACTGGCGACCAGAACCCTGCCCCTATATGACAGCTGTGGTAGCAACCATTTCCATTTAGAAAAGCGAGCACACACCTTGTCCTTAACACCCTCCCAGTTCTTGCGTTCAAATGCCTCTGAACCCAGAAAAAACCCCAACACTTTGAGACCGGCCGTCCCCCACTGAAGACCGCCGGGTAGGCGAGGAACGTCCTGATGCGACTACTGGCCCACCAATAGAGCCTCACTCTTAACAGGAACGTCCTGATGCGACTACTGGCCCACCAATAGAGCCTCACTCTTGGCCCAATTCATCCGGGCAGAAGATGCCCTTTCATAAACAGACAAAGTGTCCATCAGACGCTGTACATCCCCGTGGGACGTGATGAAAACGCTGACGTCATCCGCGTAAGCAGACAAGACGATCGGGCGGCAACTGCTGGAGGGCCCCGGCAGAACCAGACCACCCAGCTGAGTGCGCAACCTGCAAAGCAAAGGCTCAATAGCCAAGCTGTACAGTTGACCCAAGATTGGACAACCCTGGCATATTCCCCGGTGTACAGGGATTGGCCGACTCAGCCCTGCCCCCATCTTTACCAAACACTCAGCTCCAGTATATAACAGATTGACCCACCTCAAAAACATATTGCCAAAACCGAACCCCTTCAGTGTGGAAAACAAATAGGAATGGTCAACCCTATCAAAAGCCTTTTCTTGGTCCAAAGACATAATACCGAACTGTAAGTCATAACATTTACTGAGCTGGAGAACGTCACGTATGAGAAAAATATTGTCCATAATGGTTCGGTCAGGAATACAATATGTTTGATCCCTATCTACGATCAAACCCAAGACATTGTTCAGTCTGTTTGCCAGGGCTTTCGAAAGCACCTTGTAGTCCGTGCAAAGAAGAGCCACGGGCCTCCAGTTTTTCAGCAGGGCCAAGTCCCCCTGCTTAGGCAACAGAGATAGCACTGCACGGCGGCAGGAGACAGGTAAGGTTCCCTTTCTGTAACAGGCAGTTAGAACGTCATAGAAGTCTGATCCAATAATATTCCAAAAATGTTTAAAGAAGTCAGAAGAAAGACCATCAAGTCCAGGTGCGCGTCCCAGAGCCATCTGATTAACAGCCACAGTTAACTCATCCAAAGTCAGGGCACAGTCCAGAGCGGCCCTGTCCTCCGGGCTGAGCACCGGAAGACCTTCGAAGAGCTGGTTCTGAGATTCCATGCAACACGGTCCCACAGCAAAGAGGGCCCCGTAGTAATCCACTGCATGGCGCCGCATCTCAGATGGATTTGTAGTCACTCGACCATCTGGGAGCGTCAAGCAAGCCATCAACTTCTTTTTCGCAGCAGACTTCTCCAGATTGAAGAAGAAAGACGTTGGGGCATCCATGTCCTGCAGGCGAGTGAAGCGTGACCTCACCAGCGCCCCCTTCACTCTTTCCTGCATGAATGTGCGCAGGGTCGATCTCTTCTCCTGCAGCAAAGGACCAGCGGTAGAATCCTGACCCGTAACCAAACTGTCCTCCAGCCTCTTGACAGTGTCCTCAAGTTCACTGACCTTGGCCTTGATGATGGAAGTGGAGTTCGCAGTGTACTGTTGACCAAAAAGGCGAATTTGCACTTTACCAAGCTCCCACCACTGTTCCAGGGAACTAAAACAAGCCTTTGTGGTCCTCCAGTGTTCCCAGAAACACACAAAATATTGACAAAAGGTGTTGTCCTGAAGGAGCTTGTTATTGAAGTGCCAATAAGATTTAGTCCCTTCCCCCGGTGAGTTAAGTAACACCGCAGTGGCCAGGTGATGATCCATGAAACCGACGGGACTTATGTTACTGTGGGGGATTCCGGGGCCAAAGGTTTTAGAAACATATAGCCTGTCTAATCTAGCAGCACTGACAACACCGTCAGTGACCCTGACCCAGGTATACTGTCTAGCGTTTGCATGTTTAGACCTCCATGTGTCCAATAAGTCGAATTGCACAGTGAAATTTTCTAAGAGTCGAGAAGACTGCAGATGGGGTTCTGCATTAGTGCGATCCACAGTGAAGTCCAAGGTACAGCTGAAATCACCAGCAACAATAAGTTGGTCTTGGTGATAGCTCTGCAATTCATTTGTCGGTGTATTGAAAAAGGCAACCCTTTCAGATCCGTGGTTTGGAGCGTAAAAGTTGACCAGGCAAAACACGGAATTCCCTATTTGGGCCCTAACAAGAAGCACCCTGCCCCTCACTATCTCCACCACCGATAAATACAACACTATACAAGTATGGAAGAAAGGCAAAGAGACAAAGCACGGCGGGAGATTATGAGATTGTGTGTAGAATTTTGAGGAATAAAATGAATTTAATCCCTTTTGGAATAAGGCTGTAACATAAAATTTGGAAAAAGTGAAGCGCTGTGAATACTTTCCAGATGCACTATTTTTTTTTTTTTTTTGTTACTTATTTGTACCCGTAGGTAGACTTGGTTTGCAGTCTGGTGACGGACGCACGATCGGGGAGACATTTCCTCGTGGACTCCGGCACACAGAGAAGTTTCATCCGGCTGATCTACGCTGACCGGCTGGCAGGAACCAGCGGCCCCGAGATGGCAGCAGTAAATGGCTCAGACATTAAGACCTTTGGTGAGAGGACTCTGCTCTTGTCTCTACACGGTCGTACATATGAATGGACTTTTGTTGTAGCAGCATTGGATTACCATATACTGGGGACTGATTTTCTATGTGCACACGGGTTGTTGGTAGATATCGCTAACAGGCGCCTGGTTAATGCACTGTCTTTTGACTCTCTCCCCTGTATAGCTCGAGTGACCCGGCCAACAGCACAAGCCAACGTCACAGCAGCATGCGGTAAGTTCCACACACTGCTTGCTCAGTTCCCAGCACTCACAGTCCCGACGTTTTCAGCAGCTATCGCTAAACATGGGGTGGAGCATTTTATCACCACCACCGGGGCACCCGTTTTTGCAAGACCTCGGCGTTTGGACGCAGCTAAACTGGCCATAGCGCGCGAGGAGTTCGCTAACCTAGAGAGGTTAGGCATCATCAGGCACTCAAACAGCCCATGGGCTTCCCCGTTACACATGGTCCCTAAAGCTGAAGGTTCGTGGCGACCTTGCGGCGATTTCCGCAGGTTAAACAACGCTACAGCGCAAGACCGCTACCCAGTTCCCCACATTCAGGATTTTTCCGCTCACCTCGCAGGAGCGCGCATTTTTTCTAAGATAGATTTGGTCCGTGGTTACGACCAAGTCCCAGTGCGCGCTGAGGACATACCCAAAACAGCGGTAATAACTCCGTTTGGTTTATTTGAGTTCTTGCGCATGCCGTTTGGGCTTAAAGGGGCAGCACAGACGTTCCAACGCATGATGGATGCAGTGCTGCACGATCTCCCTTTCGTGTTTGTCTACCTGGACGATATCTTGGTAGCCAGCGCGTCCGAAGACGAACATGAAACCCACCTCACGACGGTTTTCCGTAGGTTGGAAGAGCACGGTTTAATAATCAACCCAGCGAAATGTCAGTTCGGGGTGATGGGGATTGATTTTTTAGGGCACCGCGTCTCTCCCGAAGGAGCGGTTCCGCTGCCTGACAAAGTGCGCGCAGTGACAGATTTTCCCCGACCACAAACGGTCAGGGTGCTACAAGAATTTTTGGGAATGGTGAACTTTTATAACCGTTTCCTTCCCCACGCAGCGCAGCTCATGCAGCCATTGTACGCTGCGCTCAAAAAACAGAAACCCGCGAATAGGGTTGAATGGACCCCGGAACAAGAGCAGGCGTTCTCGGAAGTTAAAGCAGCCATGGCAAACGCCGCATTGTTGGCACATCCAGACCCAATGGCCCACATAGCCCTCACCACTGATGCCTCAGAAGTGGCCATAGGGGCTGTCATGGAGCAGCGCGTCGCCGGGGCTTGGCAGCTGCTTGCCTTTTTCAGCAGAACCTTGCGCGACAATAAACGTAAATACAGCGCGTTCGACAGAGAGTTACTGGCTCTCCACCTGGCCATTCGCCATTTCCAGTTCTGGCTGGAAGGGCGCAATTTTACTGCGTTCATTGACCATAAGCCACTAACATTCGCGATGGCCAAAGTTTCAGGACCTTGGTCGGGCCGGCAGCAGAGGCAGCTGGCCGCGATCTCAGAGTTTACTACCAATATTCAGCATGTGTCGGGCAAACTGAATGTAGTGGCAGACTGTCTCTCGCGCGCCGTTGTGGCCCCGGTCTGTGTAGGGTTGGATTACGCAGCCATTGCCGCGGAGCAGGCTAGTGACGCGGACGTGTGCGCGCTCCAGTCTGGACCAACAGGGTTAAGGCTGGAGAAGAGGGCGCTGCTTAACGGCGTTCCCCCCTTAATCTGCGACGTCTCCACGGGTCGCCCACGGCCTGTGGTTCCAGCCGCGTGGCGCTGCCGCGTGTTTGACTCGGTTCACTCTTTGGCACACCCAGGGGTGCGCGCGTCGGTCAAAATGGTAGGAGAGAAATATGTGTGGCCGGGCCTTCGCAAACAGGTGATAGAGTGGGCGGCAGCCTGCGTGGCGTGCCAACGAGCCAAGGTTCACAGACACACGAAGGCTCCTTTAGAGCCGTTTCGCATCCCGGCTAAGAGGTTCGACCATGTCCACGTGGACCTCGTAGGCCCCCTTCCGCCATCACAGGGGTACATGCATCTCCTGACAATGGTGGACCGCACCACGCGGTGGCCAGAAGCGGTTCCGCTGGCGGCAACCACGGCCGAGGAGGTGGCGCGCGCGTTTTTAACAGCATGGGTGGCGCGTTTTGGAGTTCCGTCAGACATTACGTCCGACAGGGGCTCTCAATTTGTTTCCGAACTCTAGTCAACCATGGCCCGCAGCCTAGGTGTCTCAATTCATCGCACAACCGCGTACAACCCACAGGCTAATGGGTTATGCGAACGTTTTCATAGGTCGTTAAAAGCGGCTCTGAGGGCTTCACTGACGGATGCAAATTGGGTAGACAGGCTACCATGGGTTTTATTGGGGTTACGTTCTGCGCCTAAAGAGGATCTGGAAGCTTCCCCGGCAGAACTCGTTTTTGCACAACCACTCCGGCTGCCTGAGGAGTTTCTGCCAGATAATCCTGCGCCGGGCAGCTCCCCGTCTCAGCTGCTGCAGCGTTGCATAGACTCAAGCATGCTGCCGGGCCCTGCCCACCACAGTTTTCCACACGTTTTTGTGCCTAAAGCTTTGAAAAATGCAGAGTTCGTGTTTGTCAGACACGACGCGCACCGCCCCCCACTGTGCCCACCTTATGATGGACCGTTTAGAGTGCTGGAAACAGAGGATAAGCATTTTTTGCTAGACTTGGGGGGTAGGAAAGAAAAGATTGTCACAGACAGACTCAAGCCTGCTTTCGTTGTGGCTGATGAGCAAGTGCTGTTGGCGAGGGCCCCTCGGTGTGGAAGACCCCCACGGGGCGCTTCCCAGAGAAAAGATTCTCCAGAGCACCCACACGGACAGTCAAAAAGTTTTCACCCCCAGACATCAGCCCCCCATCATGGCAGCGCCATGGAGGCAGTGAATCCTGGCTACAGCAGATACGGCAGAAGACTGAAGCCCAAGCAGCATGTGGACTGATGTTAATGGTTTTATCACAGCATGTGGACTGTTACTCTCTTGTCCTATCTAAGTTGCTGGGGGGGGTGGCAACCTGGGGAGTACATAATGGTTTACCACCTTAGACAGGAACAAAGGATGCAAAGTTAACCTTTTGTGTGTGAGAAGTTTCTAGATGCCCTAGTAAGATAACAGGGAGGTGTCAAGGATGAATGGACTGACTGCAGTCGGACGGGGGATTATCTTTTGTGTGTGAGAAGAGTCTAGACGGGGATTATCTTTTGTGTGTGAGAAGAGTCTAGAAGGATGTCATGTTATATAAGGGAAGAGTTCCTACTTGTATGCCATTCTGTCTATGCTCCTTGTGTGAGTCATGTAATAAACCGCCTGAACCAAATCAGCCTCATTATTTACACGCTCCACAATTTATATATATATATATATATATATACTGCTCAAAAAAATAAAAGAAACACTTTTTTAATCTGAGTAAGCTGGACTAGCCTGCCACAGTTTCTTCACTTTAAGTTTTGGAGTGTTTTCATTTCCATCAAAAGACGTGGCATCTTTTCATTCTTAACACATTATCCAGTCCATATCAGTGTAGATATCCAGCTTATTTTTTCCCATTAAAATCTGATGTCTTTTCACAGTGTTCCTTTTATTTTTTTGAGCAGTATATATATATATATATATATATATATATATATATATATATATATATATACTGTATATATTGTAGAGAATGTAAATGATGAGGCAAGTTTGTCTCAGGCAGTTTATTATACATTCTCTCACATGAGCATAGTAGAAAAGAGGACATCTCACACAGAACTCTTCACTTAAATACTCAGGTCCTTCTACATATCAAAAGGCCACATTGCATTCACATAAAAGATCACATTGCATGCACTTCCTTAATCCTTTAACATCCCCCTCAAGGTCTCTGGCACACCAAGCCGTCTCTGCATACAAAAGATCACATTTCACAGCTTCCTGTTATCTCCAAGGAAACTCTGCCCTTTGTTCTTATCAGAGATGCTGCTCATTATGTTTTGGCCATGTGCGGCCACACCACCACCCCCGAGCATATTGGATCGAACAAAAGAATAACAGTCTGTATGCTGAATCATTACACATCAATCCACATGCTGCTTGGGCTTCAATCTTCTCCCGTATCTGAAGTAACCAGGATTCACCGCCTCCGCGGCGCTGTCATGTTGGGGAGCTGCTGTCTGGGGGTGAAAACCTTTTGTCTGTCCCTGCGGGTGTTCTGGGGAAATTCTACTCTGGGAAGCTCCCCGTGGGGGGTCTTCCACGCCGAGGGGCCCTTGCCAACAGCACTTGCTCATCCGCCATCACAAAAGCGGGTTTGAGTCTGTTTATGCCAACCTTTTCCCTCCTACCCCCCAAATCTAGCAAAAAATGCTTGTCCCCTGTTTCCAGCACTCTGAATGGTCCATCATAAGGTGGTTGCAGTGGGGGGCGATGCGCGTCATGTCTGACAAAAACAAACTCCGCGTTTTAGGCACAAAAACGCGTGGAAAACTGTGGTGAACGGGGCCCGGCAGCATACCTGTGTCAATGCTACGCTGCAACAGCTGAGACGGGGAGCTGCCCGGCGCAGGATTATCCGGGAGAAACTGCCCGGGCAGCCGAAGTGGCTGCGCAAAAACAAGTTCCGCTGGGGAAGCTTCTAAGTCTTCTTTAGGCGCAGAACGCAACCCTAATAAAACCCACGGTAGCTTGTCTATCCAATTTGCATCCGTCAGTGACGCCCTGAGAGCCGCTTTCAATGACCTATGAAAACGTTCACATAACCCATTAGCCTGAGGATTGTACGCGGTTGTGCGGTGAATTGTGACACCCAGGCTGCGGGCCATTGCTGACCAAAGTTCGGAAACAAATTGAGGGCCTCTGTCGGACGTAATGTCAGACGGGACTCCAAAACGCGCCACCCATGCTGTTAAAAACGCGCGTGCTACCTCCTCGGCTGTGGTTGACACCAGTGGAACCACCTCCGGCCATCGCGTGGTGCGGTCCACCATTGTCAGAAGTTGCGTGCACCCCTGTGATGGCGGAAGGGGGCCCATGAGGTCCACGTGAACATGGTCGAACCTCTTAGCCGGGATGTGAAACGGCTCCAAGGGAGCCCTCGTGTGTCTGTGTACTTTGGCTCGTTGGCACACCATGCAGGCTGCTGCCCACTCTTTCACCTGTTTGCGAAAACTCGGCCACACAAATTTCTCTCCTACCATCTTGATTGACGCGTGCACTCCCGGGTGCGCTAAAGAATGAACCGAGTCAAAAACGCGTCGGCGCCACGCGGCCGATACCACGGGACGCTGTCGCCCAGTGGAGACATCGCAGATTAGGGGGGGCATACTGTCTTGCAGCACCCTGCTCTCCAGCCTTAACCCTGTTGGTCCAGACTGGAGCGCGCGCACATCCGCGTCACTAACCTGCTCCGCGGCCATGGCTGCGTAATCTATTCCCACGTGGACCGGGGCCGCCACGGCGCGTGAGAGGCAGTCTGCCACTACATTCAGTTTACCCGAGACATGCTGAATATCGGTAGTAAACTCTGAGATCGCGGCCAGCTGTCTCTGCTGACCAAGGTTCTGCTGCCTGACCAAGGTTCTGAAACCTTGGCCATCGCGAATGTTAGTGGCTTGTGGTCGACGAACGTGGTGAAACAGCGCCCTTCCAGCCAGAACTGGAAGTGGCGAATAGCCAAGTGGAGAGCCAGCAACTCCCTGTCAAACGCGCTGTATTTACGTTCACTATCGCGCAAACTCCTGCTGAAAAAGGCGAGCGGCTGCCAAGCCCCGGCTACACGCTGCTCCACGGCCGCCCCTATGGCCACATCTGACGCGTCAGTAGTGAGCGCTATGCGGGCCGTTGGGTCTGGATGTGCCAACAACACAGCGTTTGCCAGGGCTGCCTTGACTTCCAAGAACGCCCGCTCTCGCTCCGGGGACCATTCAATCTTATTCGCGGGTTTCTGCTTTCTGAGCACGGCATACAGTGGTTGCATGAGCTGCGCTGCGCAGGGGAGGAAACGGTTATAAAAATTCACCATTCCCAAAAACTCCTGTAACGCCCTGACCGTTTGTGGTCGGGGAAAATCTGCTACCGCGCGCATTTTGTCAGGCAGCGGAACCACTCCTTCGAGAGAGATGCGGTGCCCCAAAAAATCAATCTGTGTCACCCCGAACTGACACTTCGCTGGATTGATTATTAAACCGTGCTCTCCCAACCTCTGGAAAACCGCCATGAGGTGGGTTTCGTGTTCGTCTTCGGACGCGCTGGCTACCAAAATATCGTCCAGGTAGACGAATACGAAAGGGAGATTGCGCAGCACCGCATCCATCATGCGTTGGAACGTCTGTGCAGCCCCTTTAAGCCCGAATAGCATGCGCAAAAACTCGAATAGACCAAACGGAGTTATCACCGCTGTTTGGGGTATGTCCTCAGCGCGCACTGGGACTTGGTGGTAACCGTGGACCAAGTCAATTTTAGAAAAAACGCGCGCTCCTGCCAAATGAACAGAAAAATCTTGGATGTGAGGGATTGGGTAGCGGTCGTGCGCTGTGGCGTTGCTCAACCTGCGGAAATCCCCGCAAGGTCGCCACGAACCCTCAGCTTTAGGGACCATGTGTAGCGGGGAAGCCCATGGGCTCTTTGAACGCCTGATGATGCCCAACCTCTCCAGGTTGGCGAACTCCTCGCGCTCTATGGCCAGTTTAGCTGCGTCCAAGCGCCGAGGTTTTACAAAAACGGGCTGCCCGGTGGTGGAAATAAAATGTTCCACCCCGTGTTTAGCGACGGCTGCCGAAAATGTCGGGACCGTGAGTGCTGGGAACTGAGTGAGCAGTGTGTGGAACTTACCGCTTGCAGCTGTGACGTTGGCTTGTGCTGTTGGCCGGGACGCTCGAGCTGTACAGGGAATAGAATCAAAAGACAGTGCATTAACCAGGCGCCTGTTAGCGACATCAACCAACAAACCATGTGAGCACAAAAAATCAGCCCCCAATATATTGAAATTCAATGCTGCTATGACAAAAGTCCACTCAAATGTACGGCCATGTAGAGACAGGAGTAGAGTCCTCTTACCAAAGGTCTTAATCGCCGAGCCGTTTGCTGCTGCCATCTCGGGGCCGCTGGATCCTGCCAGCCGGTTGGCGTAGGACAGCATGATGAAACTCAACTGGGCACCGGTGTCCACGAGGAAATGCTTCCCCGAGCGTGCGTCCATCAAGTAGAGCAGCTTGTTCTCCTCCCCGAGGGCCGCAGCTGCTACGATCCCCGGTCTTGGCGTTTTCCCGAGCGCTTGAACTGGCACGGTGGCATACATTTGCGTGCCCTCTCTGCAAAGTGGCGGTGGTAGAAACAAAGGGTGTCTCCTCCGCGTTCCTTGGCCCCCGCCGCTGCCGTCATCGGTGGTTCTTCGCCGTCTCCGGTCGTCGCGCTGAGCTCCGTCGCCACCGCCGTGGTCGCGAGCTCTCTGCTGGCCATAATGATCCGGTGTGCCTCCCGGGCCAGTGCACAGTAGTCCCGCTTGGCCAGCAATGGCGAACTGGCCAGGGCCGCTCTCGTCGCTGACAGAAGGTTCCGGAGGAAAAGGTGGATAAAAATGAAGTGGTCGTCGTCCGAGCCCTTCAATCTCAGCATCCCCTCTATGAGGTCAATAGCCATGCAATCTCCCAACCCGGTCCGCATCAGGAGTCTCTCTGCTCTCTCCTCAACCGAGAATGTGTAGTGCTGGGTAAGTGCGGCCTTCAATGCGCTGTATTTGTTGCTGGCTGGTGGCTGATCCAGCAGGCTCTCCACATGCTGAGCCATGTGGGTGTCGAGCTTTGCGACCACATGGTAGAATTTCGTGTCATCCACCGATATCCCCCGGAGGACAAACTGCGCCTCAACCAGGTGGAACCAGGAGCGCGGATTGTGCTGCCAAAAATCCGGTAGCTTGATTGCAAAGGTATACGCTTGGCTGGGGGCTCCCAATGAGGCTGGCTCCGGGGAATTCTCTTCGTGTTGCATGCTTCGTCTTGGGTCACCAGTGTAGAGAATGTAAATGATGAGGCAAGTTTGTCTCAGGCAGTTTATTATACATTCTCTCACATGAGCATAGTAGAAAAGAGGACATCTCACACAGAACTCTTCACTTAAATACTCAGGTCCTTCTACATATCAAAAGGTCACATTGCATTCACATAAAAGATCACATTGCATGCACTTCCTTAATCCTTTAACATCCCCCTCAAGGTCTCTGGCACACAAAGGATCCTCCAAGCCGTCTCTGCATACAAAAGATCACATTTCACAGCTTCCTGTTATCTCCCTTTGTTCTTATCAAAGATGCTGCTCATTATGTTTTGGCCATGTGCGGCCACAATATATATATATATATATATATATATATATATAAAGCAAAACACAGAATCCAGCTTGGTCTGTTGGACTTGTAATGGGCCTTGTTGTTGGTTACAGTGCTCAATCTGTGCTTGCAAAACACAAATACAACAGAGAATAATTCCTATCAAATTTATCTGGGCTGAGGCACGAAGAGGGTAGAGTAAATGTTTATTTTGTGATTCCTCCTCATTTGCCATGGCTGCTCCCCTCAACCTCTGCGCTAATCTATGAGTATCTGGTGTATACTCCAATTTAAATTGCTGTTTATTCTATTCTGTGGGTGTCAAAGCTTCTGCCCAATGCTGAATGCTATCAGGGGAATGAAGGTCCCGGGATGCTCAATGCTGCTGCTGACACAACACAATTCCTGAAAGACCCGCCACTTGATTTACCCAAGCAAAATGTCACAGTAATTGTTCAGATTTATATCAATGGGAAAGAGCTGACGAGGTCCCACAGCCATCAGATCTGACAGACCTAATATGTGCTCAAATGTTGTCTGCCACACTATAAAGGCTTGCAGGTTGACCAGTTTTACCCGGAATGTTCCACCTCAGCTGTTATTGACCATGCCGCCGTTTTTCACTTCTGTAAATTGAGTGTGAAGTGGAGCTTTAAGGTTGTGAAATTGTGTTTCTGATAAACTGAAATTACTTCAAAATATTTTATCACACATTTTAGCCAGAGGTGTGTAGAGAAGTCACTAAACTGTACTCAGGCCTTGTGATATTAATGGTAAGTATGAGTAATCACCAAAAAAAAAAAAAATACTCATGTAAGAATAATAAAGAATCAAACTTTTTTTAAGTTAATTAGTACGTTTGATCAAACTTTTGCTTTTAAAGAATGAATAACATTTTCACATAGAGGGAATAACTACTATAAACCATTTTCTTCATGATTTGAATAAAAACATGAAACTTTCATACATTCTACATTTATTGCACATAAAACAAAATATTTTGAGACTTTTTTGCTCCAGATTTGAGGATTATGGCTTAAAGCTTTTTGAAATTAATTAGGATGCAGCTGTATATCATATTTTAAAAAAACAAACAGATGGTAATAGAGTAAATGTTTCCTTTACCACAAAAGGGACCATGCTTTCAATCATGATTTCAATTCAATAAATTTATTAACCTGAGCAAAAATGTCATTTTAAAAACAAGTTATTACAGTATAAACAAGCAGATTTCTAACCTGTGAAATCAATTATTAGCTCAATGAGTATGACCAAACATAGTTAAGAAAAAATACAATTTTCTTCTCAAATGTACTCAAGTAGACACAAATTGCATCCTGCAGTTACTTGATTAAATGTATTTCATTATTACCCTCCTGTGGTTTTTTTGTGTTATCTCCAGTGCTTGACATTAACACCCACCAACACGCCACTGGCGGGTGGATTTCACCGGTGGTTGGTAAGACAGCCACTCCCACTAGTCATTTTGGCGGGTGTAGTTTGCTCATGCAACATCTAAATAATAAGCCTATTGCAGTGTGAGACTATGAAACTACAATTCTCATAAGCATTATCTGCACACACACAGTGTATAGAGAGCTTAAGTCACGCCCCCTCTACTTCCGCATATGGGACCTTAAATCGGAAAAATTCTCCATCGAAATGAATGACAAAAGCGAAATTATCTTTTGATCCCGGTCGAACTTTGTCACGAGCTACACATATGATGTTTGTCAATTTAAGATAAGATAAAATAAGATAAGATAAGATAAGATGAGATAAAATAAGCCTTTATTAGTCCCACAGCGGGGAAATTCAGCAGCAGCAAAGGGATAGCAGCACTCAGAGCAATTGTCAACAAGATAATAAAAACTGGTAAGCCAAAGCAGTAAATGAATATACATACGTATGTACACAGATATATACACAGTGCAGGAGCACTGTAGCTAGATGGAAAAAAAAAACAGTATTACAGTTTGTTAAGTTACCCTGCAGAATATGAATACGTACCCAGACAGTATATTTCGTATTTGAATCAACAGTGTTGTTGCCACCCTCCGTAATGATTGTTATTTTCCTAGATGTGTATTGGAGGGGACAGTCTTTATTGTGCAAAGTTGTTACATTTAATATGACCTCTACGAGCAGCCCTGGTTAGGTTATAAAGTTTGACAGTCGTAGGTAGGAAGGACCTGCAGAACCTCTCCATCGTGCACCTAGGATGACACAGCCTACCGCTAAATGAACTCCTCAGTGTGTTCAGCGTGTCCTACATGGGGTGGGACTCGGACTCCAGCAGAGATGACAGCTTAGCCACCCTCCTCCTCTCACCTAATTCCTCCACTGGGTCGAGGCGTCGCCACAGTACAAAGCTAGCTTTTTTGATCAACCTGTTCAGGTCTCTTCCTGTTGGCTGTTGTGATGCCACTGCCCCAGCAGACCACTCCATACATAAAGGCTGATGCCACCACCAAATCATAGAAGGTCTTCAGGAGTGCCCCTTGCACTCCAGAAGACCTGAGTCTCCTCAGGAGGAACAGCCTGCGCTGCCCCTTCTTGTAGAGTGCGTTGGTGTTATGTGACCAGTCCAGTTTATTGTTCAGGTGAATGCCCAGGTACTTGTAAGATGTCACCATCTCAATGTCTGTTCCCTGGATGTTTACTGGTGCTGTGGGGGGTTGTCCTCACCTGCAGCAGTCCACCACCAGTTCCTTAGTTTTCCTCGCATTGATCTGGAGGCAGTTCTGTAGGCACCAGTCCACAAAGTCCTGGATAAGTCCTCTGTACTCCGCATCATCCCCATCAGAGATGAGGCAGATGATCACAGAGTCATCAGAGAACTTCTGTAGATTACATTGTGGTGTATTGTGTGAAAAGTTAGCAGTGTAGAGGGTGAACAGGAAGGGATCCCGAACTCTTCCCTGGGGCCCCCCCGTATTGCAGATGACGGTGTCAGACACAGTCTTGGGTTCTCACAAACCGTGGTTGGTTTGTGAGGTAGTCCAGGATCCACAATGACAGGTGCTGGTCCACCCCTGCGCTCAACAGCTTGTCCCTCAGGATCACTGGTTGGATAGTGTTGAAAGCACTGGCAAAATCAAAGAACATGATCCTTACAGTGCTCCCAGGCTTCTCCAGGTGGGACAGGGAACAATGTAGGAGGAAGATCACTGCATCTTCCACCCCGATGCCATGCTGGTAGGCAAACTGAAGTGGATCCATCGCTGGTCCCACCAGGGTGCAGAGGTGGTTGAGGAGCAGCCTCTCCAGTGTCTTCATTAGGTGTGATGTGATGGCCACTGGTCTGTAGCTGTTCAGGTCCTTGGGGTGCAGGGTCGTTGGTACGGGTACCACACAGGATGGTTTCCACAGGTGTGGTGTCGTCCCCAGCTTCAGTCTCAGGCTGAAGAAGTGCTCCACAATCCCACACAGCTGGTCTGCGCAGGACTTGAGGAGCCTCGAGCTGATGCCGTCTGGGCCTGCAGCCTTCCTTGCCTTGATCTTCCTCAGCTCAGCCCTCACCTGGGTCTTAGTGATGGTCAGCTTGGGGCAGGGGGGCTGTGTGCTGGGGAAACAGTGGGGGATGTACAGAGGGGGGGTTGGGGAGGGCCGTGGACAGCGGGACTAGATGATTTAAAAGATAATTTTCCACGAAAAAAACGGTGTAGGTTGTTGTCTAACTGTTAAAGTATGAGGTTGTGAAAATACGTAAATTAAAGGCTACAGACAGACTTACCTTAAGTTACGTCATCTCTTTCAAAGCACACCCAGGGGAAAGTCCTACGGATCAGCTGCAACTCTCAAAATACAATACAATACATTTGAGTTGTTTTTCTCCTCTTGGGATCCTTCCTTCATCGGTCTGGAAGCAGGATGTGCGTTTGATGCAACATTATTAGAAAGCACTGTATACATTTTCATTGTTATGCAGATGACACACAATTATACCTGTCAATGAAGCCAGATGATAGTCATCAATTAGCCAAGTTAGAAGCCTGTCTTAAGGAAATCAAAGCTTGGATGACTTGTAATTTCCTGCTATTAAATTCAGATAAGACTGAAGTCATTCTTGTTGGTCCAAAAAACCTTAGAAATTCCTTTCCAAATCAAACTTTCAGTTTGGATGCAGTTACTCTTTCTCTTAATAGCTCTGTGAGGAACCTTGGAGTTATTTTTGATCGGGATTTGTCCTTCAATTCACATATTAAATTTGTTTCTAAGACTGCCTTCTATCATTTGCGTAATATTGCCAAGATTAGGAGCATCTTGTCTCAGAGTGATGCTGAGAAGCTGATCCATTCACTTCACTTCCGCCTCCCAAAGAGAGCAGATGCTTTTGCTCCAGCTCCGGCTCTTTATCTCTCTCCTCCCCTAACTGACTGGATCCCAGCTTGCTATCGTCTGTCTGCGTGTCTCTACTGCTGATTATCGAACGAAATTATGGATTTAATAAGCTGGGCTTTGAACACAATTGACACTATTTTTTCATCCAGGAAAAGTGCCCCGGGGGAGGCAGTTTGCCCCGCAGGAACAGCGGCCGCGGGCTATTTGAAAGACACAAGTAATTGGAAACTCTTGTGCCTGTGTGATCTCGATATCGAAGATGTTGAAGATTTATACCTCTTCGTAGCAATGGTCATCGGAATTCTACTGATTGGATCTGGGATTGTTCTGGTGTACCGTAAATTGATGAAGATGGACGGAGCCTATCAAAATGCTGACCCGGCGAGGCTTAACCATCAAATTGACCAATTGGGCAGGACTCTGACAGCGGCTAATGGAGAACTGTGTAGGAAAATGGATTACATCATGATCACGCTGAGAGCTGTCCATGATGATTTCAACGTCCAGCAATGAAGGATTTAAGTACTGAATCTGTAAGAGAATATAAAGTTTTTTTTTCTCTGAAGTCAGTACTATTTGACTCATTCGACCTGCCCTTACAACCACAGTCCCCCAGATTATCTGCAGTTTTTGTTTTCAAAACATGTGAGCAGCATTGACTTTCATGGACAGCCAGCTGTCTGGCAAACTTTACTATCTGCTGTGCAAGGACACAAGCCTTTGCCAGACGGTAGACATAACATCTCCTGCTGAAGAGACTTTGTTGTTCTTAACTGATATAAACACCCTCACTCAACACCTCACACACACTGACTCACTATACTGATGAAAAGATTATTCATTCACTGCTCTCTTTGTGTCCTTGTATAGAGTCTATTGTCTGCTACTTGTGCATTGAGAGCTTTTTTTCTTGTAATCATAATATTGATCATTTATGACCTGTATTCTGACAAACAATGCTTTTTTTCTCTCTCCTATTGTGTTTATCCTTTTCCTCCCTCATGCTTCCTGTTCCCCGTCTGCTGACAGGCGCGTCACTGATGCTGCCGCGTCACTGAAAATGTCAACTATGTCGTTTTCAGTGTCAAGTCAAATCCCTCGTATGTTTATCAGTTGTTTACTGTGAATGTACTTGGCAATAAATCTTTTCTGAGTTCTGAGTTCTGAGTTCTGAGTTCATGCTTTTGTTAGCTCGAGATTAGATTATTGTAATTCTTTATTATCAGGCTGTCCTAAAACATCTTTAAAAAGTCTTCAGCTGATCCAAAATGCTGCAGCAAGAGTTTTAACAGGTACTAGAAAGAGAGATCATATCTCTCCGGTTCTGGCCTCCCTTCATTGGCTTCCCATAGAGTTTAGAATTAAGTTTAAAATCCTTCTTCTTACTTACAAAGCTCTAAACAATCAGGCTCCTTTTTATTTAAAAGATCTGATACTACCGTATTATCCTAACAAAGCACTACGCTCCCAAAATGCAGGATTACTTGTAATACCTAGAATCTCCAAAAGTACAATGGGAGGCAGAGCCTTCAGTTATCAAGCTCCTCTCCTGTGGAATCAGCTGCCAGTCTGGATTCGGGAGTCAGACTCGATCTCTGTTTTTAAGAATAGGGCTAAAACCTACCTTTTTGATATAGCCTACAATTAGGGAGGGATCATGTGTTTCTGAACCCTCCCTTAGTTATGCTGCTAATAGGTTTAGTCAGCCGGGGGACCTCCAGTAATGCACTGGGCCTCACTCCTTTCCTCACTCTCTATGAAATATTTTTTTTTGCTGGTCATTAACATTTGCTTGTTCTCTCCCATAGATTGAGTCCCCATCGTGCTGTTTGCTCTCTACATGTCTGTTCTTTTCTTCTTCTCTATCCCCTCACCCCCCAGCCAGTCGCAGCAGATGACTGCCCCTCCCTGAGCCTGGTTCTGCTGGAGGTTTCTTCCTGTTAAAAGGGAGTTTTTCCTCTCCACCGTCGCCAAGTGCTTGCTCACAGGGGATCGCCTGATTGCTGGGGTCTTTCTGCAACTGTGGGGGTTCCCCCCTACAGTTGATAGTGCTATGAGATGACTGTTGTTGTGAAATGGCGCTATATAAATAAAGTTGAATTGAATTGAATTGAATTGATGATGGGAGATGATGAAGTCTGCTAAATCCATCCATCTTCTTCCACTTAAACCTTGTCGGGTCGCGGGGGTGGGGTGGGGTGGGCTGGAGCCTATCCCAGCATCTTTGGGCAAGAGGCAGGATACACCCTGAACAGATCACCAGTCCATCGCAGGGCCAACACAGAGAGACACACAACCATTCACTCTCACATTCATACCTAAAAACAATTTAGAATCCCCAGTTCAATGCCAGTTAAACTAATGTGCGTGTTTTTGGCATGTGGGAGGAAACCGAAGAAATCCCAGAGTAAACTCACGTAGACACGGGGAGAACATGCAAACTCCACATAGATCACTGTTGGTCGGGGGCTGGGATCGAACCCAGGATCCCCCGGCCAAGGGTGAGTTGCTGTGCTGCTGCTAAATGTATTCACAAAAACTAAATATTACTCTGTTATTATAAGACATTCGACAACTTTAATTATGTGGAAAATTATCTTTTAAATTGACAAACATCATATGTGTAACTCGTGGTAAAATTCAATCAGGATTAAAAGATAATTTTGCTCTTGCCATTCATTTCAATGGAGAATTTTTCCGATTTAAGGTCCCATGTGTGGAAGTAAAGGGGGCTGCTATGTCTGGAATTACCTGCTGCTGGACAGACGAGGCGAGGAGACAGGGAACACAGCTTTATTGACTCTGCACACACTGACAGCTATTGACAGCTACTGACAGATGGGAGGCTAAGCTCAGGCGAAAGAAAGTGATAAGATGGCCGACCCGGCTTTCTGTAGGGTGGGGCAGAGGCACCACCTGGCGGCGCGTGTCCATCTAGCACCTACATATTAAATCCATATCTCACAGGGGTGTGACTTAGGCTCTCTATTCTCATTGGTCCACTGTCGCCCACAGCAGCCCGGTACACAGAAAATGCGGACGGAGTCCTGCTGGGTACAGGTGAAGGCGCGGATGGTCTGCTCCGCAGGCTTGTTCTTTTTATGGCCAGTCTGAAGAAACGGCGATGAACAAACAGCAGCCGCTGTCAGCGATCAGATCACCGGGACAACTGCCCCTGGTCACCTGTTGTCCCAATGGTGAGAATAACCTGTGCTCTCCCCCCACATCAGCTCCTTCCTCTGTGGTTAAATATGATTATTTTTAGAACAAGAAGCTACCATTAACTGTCAGCAGTTGTGCAAATTTAAAGTGACACTCCAGCAAAAATCAAGTTTTTTCTGTTGTTAACATGTCTGTAACATGTTTTTTGAGTTACAAAACATATCAAGAACGAAATCACTGGAATGTCTCAAATCTCTGTTAAAATGTGAGTTTGGACAGAATGTTTCGAGCTACATAAGCTTAGCCTGATTGGTTATAACATTAATCAGGCTCAGCACTGAGACCCCTACTTGACTCTCTCAGGGGAAGAGGGAGGAGCCGAGGAGCAAGCAGGAGCTCAGCTTTTTACAAGTTGGTAAAGATGGCAGATTATGAAGGGGGGGCTGAAAAGTTCATAGTGGTCAAATTTCAGTATCATCATAGGTGAATCTGCGGAAAGATCATCATTCTCAGTAGAGTGGAGAGGCTGTCATTGGTCGGCTGGGGGGCTCCCCTTGCCTCACTGGGAGCACCTGCTGGTGTGCCCCGCCAGCAGCCTCACCTTTTCCGGGGAGAATTCTTCCCCCGATGGAGGGCTCTCTGGTTACCCACTCACCGCGGATCTCCTCACTGAGGGCTGGCGAGCAGTTTTCCTCGGAGCAGCTCGAAGCGAGGTGAGCTCAGAAGGAAGGAGGCCGGGGAGTGCCTCAGACGTGAGCTGGCTGGCAGGCGTACCAGACCGAGACAAACTGCCCACCAGCACCCAGTGAGGTGATCTGTGGTGAGTGGGTAACCAGAGACCAGCATGGAGGCTGGAAGGCTTCCCACCAGGCCGGGCAGCAACTCTTCCGTGGGTTCACCTACGACGGTACTTTCTCAAGTTCGATCACCTTCTCAGAGCCTTGTACAATGTCCTCATCTTCTTCCAGCTACTTGTGGGCGGGATTATGGGTGGAGCTAATTAGAATATTCATAAAGCCGTGCATATTTTTTATTTTTTTTTATTTTTATTTTAACCTTTATTTAACCAGGAAAATCCTATTGAGATTAAAAACCTCTTTTTCAAGGGAGTCCTGGCCAAGAAGCAGCAAAAAAATCACAATTACACTTACAATGACACACAAATCATATAAAACAGTTACAAATTAGTGAGGCCGTCTCAAGTGTTCTCAATCTGGATTTAAAGTCGTTCAATGAAACAAGTACCGTTAGTTTCCAGTCTTTTTGCAACATGTTCCATTTAGAGGGAGCTGAGAACATGAAAGCTCTTTTTCCCAGCTCAGTATGGGCAAAAGGAACAGAAAGCAACAAATGATCATTAGAACGCAGAATATAAGAATCAACACTTCTCAGTGTGATTAAATTACAGATGTAAGGAGGCAGCAGTCCAAGCATTTTTTTTTTTATTACTTATTTTGTTGCTGCCAGTCACTGCGTGCGCAAGCACCCCTTAACTCCCTAGCCTACATGTTTTTGTCATGTGGGAGGAAACCGTTGAAATCCCAGAGTAAACCCACGCAAACACGGGGAGAACATGCAGACTCCACACAGATCACTGTTGGCCGGGGGCAGGGATCGAACCCACGATCTCACGGTCCCCGTGATCCCCCGGCCGAGGGTAAAACTGTGCTGCCACAGTGCTAACCACTGCGCCACCGTGCATGGCCTTATAAATAAAAATGTACCAGTGAGTCAACCTCCTGGTGGACAAAGAGGGCCATCCCACTCTAGAATACAATTCACAGTGATGGGTCAAGGCTCTACAGTTTGTAACAAACCTCAAAACAGCATGATATACAGAGTCAATCTTACTCAGACACTGAGCTGAAGCGTTCATATACAAAAAATCTCCATAATCTAAAATAGATTAAAAAAAAGTTGCAGTAACAAGACACTTTTTAACCTCAAAAGAAAAACAACATTTATTTCGGAATAAAAAACCCAGCTTCAGTTTGAGTTTCTTCACAAGATTTAAGTATTTATTTTACTTTTATTTTTTAAGTATTTCACAAGATATTTAAGTAGGTCAAAGACATCAAAAGCTCGTTCCAAGCCATTCTAAGGCAATGAAAGTTTTTTTGTGTATGAAAAGCCACAATATACTATTTTGGGCAAAACACATTGGTTTTTGAGGTGGTTTTAGAGCCGCCAGAGTCTGTCTTTAAGTTTTCGTATGACAGTGCGAAAAAGTGACTACTTTTATATGTTGCTGTAAAGAGCAAATGAAGCTTCTTCTTAGGTGAACTTTTGTTTTTCTGTGATTATCTATAATATCTGTGATATGCAGCTATTTCATGGAAGTAAAATTTCTAATTATGTATTTTTAATGTGCTAGTCCAGGGGTGTCAAACATGTGGCCCGCGGGCCAAAAACAGCCCAACAGGGGGTCCAGCTTTTCCTCTGTGAATTTACATCTTTCTTTCTAGTAAATTTCTGACTTTTTCTACTGATTACAATTGTTCATGTAAATTTGAGACATTTTTGCCCTGAAAATGAGACTGTTTTCTCATCCGTTTTCTTTTTTTCTGGTGAAAACAGGTAGTGTCCATTTAGATTAAATCCATCAGCAATTATTAATGACATCGTGCAGCCCTGAAGGGGTGTCCCAATTCATAGGGGTAATTTTCAACCCCTACCCCTTGGCCTTTGATTTCAAAGACCAAGGGGTGGGGGTAGGCAAAGAGGAAGGGGTACAAATGAAAATTGGGACAGACCCAAAATCTACCTATATTTCACTCTCATATTGTAAATATTTTTTCTCGACTGTTTTACAGTATTTACTGTAAATAACTAAACAGTGTTTCTCTTACTATTTTTTAAGTATGTGTAAGGGTCATTTACATTTAAGATAAGATAAGATAAGATAAGTCTTTATTAGTCCCACAATGGGGAAATTCCAGGATTGCAACAGCACAGGGATAGCAACACTCAGAGCAACAATCAGAAGGCAAGAAAAAACAAGAGCAGCAAGTATACATATGTACATATAAACATAAATATATAGACACACGGTGCGGAGCATTGTAGCTAGATGGAATAAATATACAGATATATAAACACAGTGCGGAGCATTGTAGCTAGATGAAATAAATATATGAATATATAAACACAGTGCGGGGCATTGTAGCTAGATGGAATAAATATGTGAATATATAAACACACACAGTGTGGAGCGCTGTAGCTAGATGGAATAAATATATGAATATATGAACGCACACAGTGTGGAGCATTGTAGCTAGATGGAATAAATATGTGAATATACAGTATAAACACACAGTGTGGAGCGTTGTAGCTAGATGGAATAAATATATGAATATATAAACACACACAGTGCAGAGCATTATAGCTAGGTGGAATAAATATGTAAATATATAAACACACAGTGCAGAGCATTGTAGCTAGATGGAATAGATATGTAAATATATAAACACACACAGTGCGGAGCATTGTAGCTAGATGGAATAAATATGTAAATATATAAACACACAGTGTGGAGCATTGTCGCTAGATGGAATAAATATATAAATTTATATATTTATTCCATGTGTGTGTTTTCCATTCCACAATGTGTGTGTGTGTTTTCCATTCCACACTGTGTGTGTTTATATATTTATATACAGTATAAACACACACAGTGCGGAGCATTGTAGCTAGATGGAATGAAACAGCATAACCATCTACTTAGTTATCCTACATGGTATGATTATGTACCCATACATATTGTCACCCTCCGTAGCTACCGGTATTTTCCTAGTTGTATACTGGAGGAGACCATTGTGTCTATTGCGTCTTTTGCATTCAATACTATTAGGTCGCCACGTCTTTTTGCTATCTCTGCGAGCAGCCCTGCTTAGCTTATATAGTCTGACAGCCGTTGGTAGGAAGGACCTGCAAAACCTCTCGGTCGTGCACCTAGGACAGGGGTCGGCAACCCGCGGCTCCGGAGCCGCATGCAGCTCTTTCATCCCTCTGCTGCGGCTCCCTGTGGCTTTCGAAAATAAATAATGAGTATTTAATTAAAATGTATTTTATTTTAGTTCATTAGTTTTTAAAATGTAATTCTAAATTTGAAGATTATGGTGATCTTGTAAAATCTAAAAAAAAAACGTGTTAAAGTTTAATCACCGTCAGCGAAAATCAACACAATTACATAAGCGCTAAGCGCTTCCCCGGAAGTCATCTCCCGCGATAACCCGGATGTGTTGTGTTCAAGCTACTGCTGTAGTGCAGTAGTTTGACAGCCCTGCGATTGGTTAGTTGCAAACGATTGGACCAATCAAATGGCTTGTTGTATGCTTTTTCAAAGATTCATGGTGGCATGTTCTCAGGGATGTGATTTTCTGCTAATTCGCCGAATTCCGCTTTATTTTATCTTCCAGGAAGATAAAGTACGTTAAGTACGTTAGCGGCTTGTGGTCCACGAACGCAGTGAAGCTGCGCCCTTTCAGGCAGGACTGGAAGTGGCGTATGGCCAGGTGGAGAGCCATTAACTCTCTGTTACTGGCGGTGTAAAATGGCTGTATGAGCTGGGCTGGCACGAGGGATGAAACGGTAATAAAAGTTAACCATCCTCTTTTATGATTCCAAACAGTTTGAAATTGACAGTGCACAGTGGACATTGACTCATAACTTTTGAATATTTCTAAGACTTGGCTACATCAGTGATTGTGCAAAATGAACTGCTCAAGACTCAATGGAGATTGAAACTGGTGATCTGAAATGAATGCTGAAATTATAAAACGTAATGGTATGTTGGAATTTTATTTCTATTATGGAACAGATAAAATTAACTGATTTTGATTTGATCAAGTGTTAAAGCATGTGATGGATAATGCTTGTTGGAATATTTTAGGAATGCTATCTTCTTGGAACATAAGTCAATATTATACATTAATAAGTGGCATTCAGCTGTTTGTTTTATGTCATTTAAGCACAGTTCTGGTACTTAAAAATCATAAAAACCCAGGAGCTCCCAGACCCCCAGCTGAATTTTCAGATAATTTCCCCAGCCCCAAATCACATCCCTGGTTCGTGTTGGAATTCTGAGCTTTCGGTATTGTTTTCAGCGGAATTATGAGATTTTTATCGAAGGA
This sequence comes from Pholidichthys leucotaenia, assembly GCA_020510985.1. NCBI lineage: Eukaryota > Metazoa > Chordata > Actinopteri > Cichliformes > Pholidichthyidae > Pholidichthys > Pholidichthys leucotaenia. The sequence continues at coordinate 379,291,128 of CM035840.1, read as the reverse complement.
TCAGGAGTCATCAGTGCTAGAAATAGCACTCTCCTTTCAACCCAATGTCAACCTTCAACCCAATGTCTTTTTTTTTCGGAGTTCAAAATGTTTTTGTTGCATGCAGAAATGTAATTTTGTTTTCTCTGCAGGAGTTCCCTGATTTCATAAATGCAACACATTATAGTTTGTTTATACATAGCATAAAGGGAAAAAAGTTATATGCAGTGTTATTTCATTTTAAGTGTCAAAAGGGTTTTTGTGGCTCCCAGTGTTTTCTTTTCTATGGGAAACGGGTCCAAATGACTCTTTGAGTGGTAAAGGTTGCTGACCCCTGACCTAGGATGATGTAGTCTGCTGCTAAATGAGCTCCTTAGTGCATTCAGTGTGTCCTGCATAGGGTGGAACTCGGACTCCAGCAGAGATGACAGTTTAGCCACCATCCTTCTCTCTCCCATCTCCTCCACTGGGCCAAGGCGCTGCCCCAGGACAGAGCTAGCTTTCTTGATCAGTTTGTTCAGTGTCTTCCTATCGATATTGTCCTTGCCTGCGGCAGTCCACCACCAGCTCCTTAGTTTTCCTCGCATTGATCTGGAGGCAGTTCCGATGGCACCAGTCCACAAAGTCCTGGATAAGCCCTCTGTACTCAGCTTCATCTCCGTTGGAGATGAGGCCAACGATCGCAGAGTCGTCAGAGAACTTTTGTAGATGGCAGTGTGTTGTGTTGTGTGAGAAGTCCGCAGTATAAAGGGTGAACAGGAAGGGAGCCAAAACCATTCCCTGGGGGGCCCCCGTGCTACCGATGATCGTGTCAGACACACAGTCCCGGGTTCTCACAAACTGTGGCCGGTTTGTGAGGTAGTCCGGGATCCATGATGACAGGTGCTGGTCCACCCCTGCGCACAGCAGCTTGTCCTTCAGGATCATCGGTTGGATGGTGTTGAAAGCACTGGAGAAGTCAAAGAACATGATCCTCACTGCATTCCCGGGCTTCTCCAGGTGGAACAGAAAACGGTGAAGGAGGAAGATGACCGCATCCTCCACCCCAATACCATGCTGGTAGGCGAACTGGAGTGGATCCATCGCTGGTCCCACCAAGGGGCGGAGGTAAGCAAGGAGCAGTCTCTCCAGGGTCTTCATCATGTGGGACGTCAGGGCCACTGGTCTGTAGCTGTTCAGATCTTTGGGGTGGGAAGTCTTTGGTACAGGTACCACACAAGATGTTTTCCACAACTGTGGTACCCTCCCCAGCTTCAGGCTCAGGTTGAAGATGTACTCCACAATCCCACACAGCTGGTCTGCACAGGACTTGAGGAGCTTGTGGTAAAAAGGTGGTAAATTTAGTTCAAGTAAAATTTAGCATGTGATAGTCAAATTTGATAAAATTAAACATAATTTTCCAAACACAAAATTGTGGCTAGTGAAAAGGGTGAGTGGCTAGTAGCCTTGGAAAATCACTAGCCACAGTGGCCGATGAGCAAAAAAGTTAATGTCAAGCCCTGGTCATCTCAGATGTCAAGGAAATAGTTGGTTTGTATAAAAAGACAACTTTTTCTTAACATAAATACAAATCAAATATATCATGTATTTTGTATCATCTTCAAACAGGGAAACGGGTAGATGTTGTGATTTTGTGTTGTATCAGCAAATCGCTTTTGTGGCAATGTTAAAAATGTAAAGAAGTTACTGCAATTCAATACATTTATTCATGATTCTGTATTCTGTGACTGTTTCTCTGCCTTAAAAGCACTTCTGTATTTATTTATTTTTTACTTTACACATTAGATACACACTTTTCAGAAGTAAATAACAGGAAAAACAGTTGTTGGATGAGAATCCACTTTTAACACATTGCACTTCTAACCACCGCAGTGATTTTCACAATCACTTGATGTTGCTTTTTAAAAAATATGTAACTCTAGGTTATATTACAGCGAAAGGGGGTTGGTCCAGATGACATACCTGTGGAAGTATGGAGATGTTTAGGAGAGATGGCAGTGGACTTTTTAACCAGATTGTTTAACACAGTCTTGGAGAGTCAGAGGATGCCTGAGGAGTGGAGAAGAAGCATTTTGGCACCAATTTTCAAGAACAAGGGTGATGTGCAGAGCTGTAGTAACTACAGAGGCATAAAACTGATAAGTCACACTATGAAGATATGAAAAAGAGTTGTTGAAGCCAGGTTAAGAGGAGAGGTGACAATCAGTGAGCAGCAGTATGGTTTCATGCCAAGAAAGAGTACTGCAGATGCAATGTTTGCTTTAAGGGTGTTGATGAAGAAGAATAGAGAAGGTCAGAAGGAACTGCACTGTGTCTTTGTGGATCTAGAGAAAGCATATGATATGATACGGTACCAAAAGAGGAAGTGTGGTACTGTACAAGGAAGTCATGAGTGGCAGAGAAGTATGTGAAGCTGGTGCACGACATGTATGAGGACAGTGAGACGGTGGTGAGGTGTAACGCAGGAGTGACAGATGGATTGAAGATGAGAGTGGGAATACATCAGAGATCAGCTCTGAGCCCCTTCTTGTTTGCCATGGCGATGGACAGGCTGATAGATGAGGTCAGGGAGGAGTCTCCGTGGATGATGATGTTTACAGACAACATTGTGATCTGTGGTGAGAGTAGAGAGCAGGTGGAAGAGAACCTGGAGAGGTGGAGGTATGCTCTGGAGAGAAGCAGAAAGAAAGTCAGTAGAAGCAAAACTGAATACATGAATGTGAATGAGAGGGAGGCAGGTGTAATGGTGAAGATGCAAGCTGTAGAGGTAGTGAAGGTAGATGAGTTTAAATACCTGGGATCAACCATCCAAAGCAATGGAAAATGCAAAAGAGTTGAAGAAGAGAGTGCATGCAGGGTGGAGTGGGTGAAGACGAGGTGATTTGTGAAAAAACAATAGCAGCTAAAGTGAAAGGTATGATTTACAAGACGGTAGTGAGACTTGCTATGATGTATGGTTTGGAAACAGTGGCGCTGATCAAAAGACAGGAGACAGAGCTGGAGGTAGCAGAGTTTAAGATGCTAAGATTCTAATTGGGAGTGACTAGTAGGGACAGGATTAGAAATTAGTATAACAGAGAGACAGCTCAGGTTTAGCAGTTTGGATACAAAGTAAGAGAGTCAAGGCTGTGATGGTTTGGACATGGGCAGAGGAGGGATAGTGGATATGTTGGACAAAGGATGTTGAAGATGGAGTTGCCAGGTAGGAGGAAGAGAGGAACACCACAGAGAAGATTCATGGATGTAATGAAGGTGGACGTAGAGAGGGTGGGTGTTACAGAGGAAGATGCAAGGGATAGGGTGAGATGGAGGCAGATGATCCGCTGTGGTGACTAGTAAAGGGAGCAGCCAAAAGAAGAAGAAGAAGGTTATATTATATCTGGTAAAAACACCTTCTATTGTCAGTCTTTTGTTTTTCTTATTTTAGACAAGAATAAATAGGAGATGTTTTTACCATTACATGTTTCGACTGTTGGCTGCAGTCTTCCTCAGAAGTATCAGCTGATTGCTGTGAAATGTCATTTATCAGCTGTTTTTTTCTGTGGCCAGCCCAGAAGAACTGTCAGATCCACTGGGCTGACCACACCTTCTGCCATTCGATGGTCTCTGGAGAATGTAGTCCCAGGTGTGGGAAAGCATAAATGCCTCCTCATCCTGATTCATGCTGTCTTTTCCCTACTTCCTACTTCCTGATTTCTATAGCCTCCTTGATCCAGCGTTTGTGTCTGTTACTCTCCAATCCAATGATTTTGACAATGTCTGAGTTCATGATGTGACTATTTCTTTTGCAGTGATTTGATATTGCTGATTTTAATGTTGCTTGTTCTGCCTTTTATTTTTGCGATCTTGTGAGTCTTCCTTATGTTTCCTTCTCACATTCCTTCTGGTGTTCTTTTTTCCTTGTATTGAATGATCTTCCTGTTTCTCCGATGTAGGTCTTGTTACATGATCTTCATGATATTTCATATATTGCACTGCATTTTTGCCTTGTTCTATTTTGTCCTCGGGGTGTACTAACAGCTGCCTTAATTTTTGTGTGGTTTTACTGCTGTGTTTATTTTGTGTTTTTTCATGATCCTTTAAATTTGTTCTGTTATCCCTCAAATGTATGGTATGGTTATGATGTCCTTGTTTTTGATTTCGACTTTTGGGCTGTCTTTTTTCCCATTTGTTTTCTTTGTTTTTGACTTGCTATTTCCCTTTGTTTATGGCCTATATCAGATATTGGCAGCGTGTGAGTGCATGTCTTATGTGGTTTTGCTCCTCCTGTCTGTCTTCTTGGTTTGTGATGATGGTGGCCCGTTCGTACAGTGTCCTGACAACTGATAGTTTGTGTGCTGTGGGGTGTTCTGATGTCCATAGTAGGTACTGATCCGTGTGGGTTGGTTTCCTGTAGACTGAGTGGATCTGACAGTTCTGCTGGGCTGGCCCCACCTAGGAAAAACAGCTGATAAATGACAATTCAATTCAATTCAACTTTATTTGTATAGCGCCATTTCACAACAGCAGTCATCTCATAGCACTTTCAACAGTAGGGGAAACCCCCACAATTGCATAAAGACCCCAGCAATCAGACGATCCCCTGTGAGCAAGCGCTTGGCAATGGTGGAGAGGAAAAACTCCCTTTAAACAGGAAGAAACCTCCAGCAGAACCAGGCTCAGGGAGGGGCAATAATCCGCTGCGACTGGCTGGGGGGTGAGGGGATAGAGAAGATGAAAAGAACAGACATGTAGAGAGCAAACAGCACGATGGGGACTCAATCTATGGGAGAGAACAAACAGATGTTAATGACCAGCAAATAAAAATATCTCATTGAGAGTGAAGAAAGGAGTGAAGCCCAGTGCAATTACTGGACGTCCCCTGGCTGTCTAAACCTAATAGCAGTATAACTAAGGGAGGGTTCAGAAACACATGATCCCTCCCTAATTGTAGGCTATATCAAAAAGGAAGGTTTTAACCCTATTCTTAAGAACAGAGATCGAGTCTGACTCCCGAATCCAGAGTGGCAGCTGGTTCCACAAGAGAGGAGCTTGATAACTGAAGGCTCTGCCCCCCAATGTACTTTTGGAGATTCTAGGTATTACAAGTAATCCAGCATTTTGGGAGCATAGTGCTCTGTTGGGATAATAGGGTAATATCAGAGCTTTTAAATACAAAGGGGCCTGATTGGTTAGAACTTTGAAAGTGAGAAGAAGGATTTTAAACTTAATTCTAAACTCTATGGGAAGCCAATGAAGGAAGGCCAGAACCGGAGAGATATGATCTCTCTTTCTAGTAACTGTTAAAACTCTTGCTGCAGCATTTTAGATCAACTGAAGACTTTTTAGAGATGTTTTAGGACAACCTGATAATAAAGAGTTACAATAATCTAATCTAGAGCTAACAAAAGAGTGAATCAGTTTCTCAGCATCACTCTGAGACAAGATGCTCCTAATCTTGGCAATATTATGCAAATGAAAGAAGGCAGTCTTAGAAACAAATTTAATATGTGAATTGAAAAACAGATCTTGATCAAAAATAACTCCAAGGTTCCTCGCAGAGCTATTAAGAGATAGAGTAACTACATCCAAACTAAAAGTCTGATTTGGAAAGGTATTTCTAAGGTTTTCTGGACCAACAAGAATAACTTCAGTTTTATCTGAATTTAATAGCAAGAAATTACAAGTCATCCAAGCTTTGATTTCCTTAAGACAGACTTCTAACTTGGCTAATTGATTACTATCATCTAGCTTCACTGACAGGTATAATTGTGTGTCATCTGCATAACAATGAAAATGTATACTGTGCTTTCTAATAATGTTTCCTAACGGAAGCATATATAAACTAAAAAGAGTAGGGCCTAGCACAGATCCCTGTGGAACTCGATGACTGAGCTTTGAGTTGAAAGAAAACTCATTATTGAAATGAACAAACTGGAACCAATCAGATAAAAAAGATCTAAACCACTGCAACAAAGTTCCATTAAGTCCAACATAGTGTTCTAATCTATCAAGTAGAATATTATGCTCGATAGTATTAAAAGCTGCACTAAGGTCTAAAAGGACAAGTACAGAAAAAAGTCCATTATCAGATGTGATCAGGAGGTCATTAGTGACCGTCACTAAGGCTGTTTCAGTACTATGATGGATTCTAAACCCAGATTGAAACTCTTCAAATAAACCATTTCCCTGCAAGTGGTCAAATAATTGCGTAGCAACAACTCTTTCTAATATTTTTGAAATGACAAGGAGATTAGAGATTGGTCTATAGTTAGCTAAAACTCCTGGATCCAGCGTTGGCTTTTTGAGTAAGGGTTTAATTACAGCAGTTTTAAAAGCCTGCGGTACATGGCCTTTATTCTTCAAATAAAGCGACCAATAAATGGGAAGACTTCTTTAAATAACCTGGTAGGAATAGGGCCTAAAAGGCAAGTTGAAGGCTTGGATGAGGAAACTATTTTATCTAACTCTAAAAGGTCAATTGGAGTAAACTGATCCAAACAGATGTCAGTTGAAGTAGTTGTAGTAGTTACTGTATTTAAGTTAACGATGGAAAGAATCTGACTGATTTTATCTCTGATAGATGAAATTCTATAATTGAAAAAGTTCATAAAGTCCTGACTAGTAAGCTCTAAGGGAATGCTAGGATTGACAGAGTCTTGACTCTTTGTCAGCCTGGCTACAGTGCTGAAAAGATACCTGGGATTATTCTTGTTTTCTTCCATTAATGCAGAGTAATAACTTGTTCTAGCTTTTCTCAGAGGTTTTTTATAAATTAAAAGATGATTTCTCCAAGCTAAATAGATTTCATCTAAATTAGTGGAGCACCATTTTCTTTCTAATTGACGAGTCTTCTGTTTTAAGCTACGGGTTTCTGTGTTGAACCAAGGAGTTAGAAATCTCTGATTAGACTTTTTCTTTTTTAAAGGGGCCACCATGTCTAGAGTCTGATGCAGAGAAGCTGTAACACTATCTACCATACTATCAATTACAGAAGGAGCAAGCTGTCTATAGCTTATTTCCGTTGTGTTGACACATGGCATAGAGGAAGCAATCTTTGAATCTGAATGAAAAAAATATGGTAACAACATCATCTGAGAAGCATCTACTGTAGTAATATTTTTCCTTAGGAGCCAAATTCCTTAGGAGACACTACCACATTTTCTATTTCTATGCCATATGTCAGAACAAGGTCCAACGTATGGTGGAGATAATGGGTAGAATTTCCTACTTGCTGAGAAAACCCCATCGAGTCTAATATTGAATTAAATGCTATATTAAGGCAATCACTATCTACATCTACATGTATATTAAAGTCCCCTACTATAATTATTCTATCTGATTTCAGCACAAAATCAGCTAAGAATTCGGCAAATTCGGATAAAAACTCTGAGTAGGTTGATGGAGGACGATCAACTATGGCAAATAAAATTGGGTTTAGCCTAAAATTGCTAAAATGCCCAATTCTGAGGACCAGGCCGTCAAAGGAATTATAATGTGTTTTTTGCTTTACATTAACTAGTAATTTGGAATGGTAAATTGTTGCTACTCCTCCTTCATGACCAGAACTTCTGGGATTTTGACAGTTTAAATAACCAGAGGGAGTTGATTCATTTAAACCAACATAATCCTCTTGCCCTAACCAAGTCTATGTAAGGGATATTAAATAAATCTGATAATCAATTAACAAATCATGGACTAGCAGAGACTTGGGAGTTAGAGACCTAATATTTAACAAACCACATTTAATTTTTAAATTATGAGGAGGAACAGAGGCCAAATCATTAAATTTAGAGGCTTCATGTTTAATTTGAGTTTTACCAACTTTTTGTTTAATCATTTTGGGATGCTTATACATTGTATTTTTACGTATTTACTTTGGAGGGAGCAGACAATGATTCTCTGATGGGGAAGATAGGGGCTAAGCTGAGGGGCGGTGGATGAAGAGGAGCTGCAGAGAGGCGTGTAAGACTGTGACTCTGCTTCCTGGTCCCAACTTTCTAAAGCCCATCCAGGGACAAGAGTTGCAAATTAGCTAATTTGAAGTTTAAAATCCTTCTTCTTACTTACAAAGCTCTAAACAATCAGGCTCCTTTTTATTTAAAAGATCTGATACTACCGTATCATCCTAACAGAGCACTACGCTCCCAAAATGCAGGATTACTTGTAATACCTAGAATCTCCAAAAGTACAATGGGAGGCAGAGCCTTCAATTATCAAGCTCCTCTCCTGTGGAATCAGCTGCCAATCTGGATTCGGGAGTCAGACTCGATCTCTGTTTTTAAGAATAGGGCTAAAACCTACCTTTTTGATATAGCCTACAATTAGGGAGGGATCGTGTGTTTCTGAACCCTCCCTTAGTTATGCTGCTAATAGGTTTAGTCAGCCGGGGGACCTCCAGTAATACACTGGGCCTCACTCCTTTCCTCACTCTCTATGAAATATTTTTTTTTTTTTTGCTGGTCATTAACATTTGTTTGTTCTCTCCCATAGATTGAGTCCCCATCATGCTGTTTGCTCTCTACATGTCTGTTCTTTTCTTCTTCTCTATCCCCTCACCCCCCAGCCAGTCGCAGCAGATGACTGCCCCTCCCTGAGCCTGGTTCTGCTGGAGGTTTCTTCCTGTTAAAAGGGAGTTTTTCCTCTCCACCGTCACCAAGTGCTTGCTCACAGGGGATCGCCTGATTGCTGGGGTCTTTCTGCAACTGTGGGGGTCCTCCCTACAGTTGATAGTGCTATGAGATGACTGTTGTTGTGAAATGGCGCTATATAAATAAAGTTGAATTGAATTGAATTGAATTAATAGCTATACACTCTGTGCAACACATCAGATTGATTGTCATTGATTAATTGTCTATGTTTATTGCACTGTCCCTGTCAAATAAACAAATCTATCTATCTATCTAACTCTGAGTTGTCAAGGTTTTGGAAATTTGGATAAAAATGATGCCAGATTGTTAGATAAATGAGACACACCATCCAAAGTGGGATGGACACCGTCTCGTCTAATAAGACCAGGTTTTCCCCAAAATGAGTTCCAATTGTCTATGTAGCCCACACTGTTTGCAGGACACCACACAGACAGCCAGCAGTTGAAGGATGACAAGCGGCTAAACATGTCATCACTGGTCAGATTGGGGAGGGGTCCAGAGAATACTACAGAGGCAGACATTGTTTTTGCAAAGTCACACACCGATTCCACGTTAAGTTTTGAGACTTCCGACTGCCGGAGTTGGACATTGTTAATGCCGGTGTGGATAACAGTTGTGGAGTATTTACAGATACTTTTAGGCAGCATTCTCAAATTTGACTCGATATCGCCTGCTCTGGCCCCAGGAATGCATTTGACTATGGCCGCTGGAGTCTCTAGATTCATGTTTCTGACTACAGAGTCGCCAATGATCAGAGTTTTTTCCTCAGCGGGTGTGTCGCTGAGCGGGGAAAAGCGATTAGAAACATGAACAGGTTGGTGGTTAACCGGGGCTTTGCGGCTAGGCTTCCTTCTCACCGTCACCCACCTAGTCTCCTCGCTGCTGAGGAGGACCAGAGGACCGCTAGCAGGCCGCCCTAAGCTAGGGAGCTCCGCTGCAGCTAAGGGATGTCCGTCGTTATTAACTAGCGCAGACAGTGTTTCAGTACAGCGGAGCCAGGATTCCAAATCAGACAACCTCGCCTCGAACGCCTCAAAAAGACATCATTTATTACATTTACCATTATCACTAAAAGAGGCAGAGGTGTAGCTAAATATCTGACATAGAGTGCACACCATAGGAGGAGAGGAAGGAGAGCTAGTAGCCATAGCTCGTGGCTAACCAGAAGCTAACAAAAACAGAGATGAAAGGTGAACAGAAGGCTAAAGAGGGTGATTAGATGACACTGAGTGCGCACACAGGTGCAGCAGGCTTGATAAACAGAAGTGAGAGCTAATAGTAGAAGGAAAAAAGTGATTAAAATACAATTAAAGGCAAAATCTTCAGGAGAATGAGGAGAGCAAACCACAGACAGACAGCAACACAGGAAGTGACGATATGTTATGTTACCACAGGAAGTGACGATACGTTACCACACCGTGGACTGTTGTGACACTTCACAACAGTCAGCTGACATTTCTGAGGAAGACTGCAGTCGACAGTCGAAACATGTAAAGGTAAAAACATCTTTTTATTCTTGTCTAAAATAAGAAAAACAAAAAACTCATAATTGAAAAAGAAGACAAAATGAACCTACTCGAGCTACCTTCTATTGTCATTTTATATTAGAAGACCATCTCTTGTGTCTATTGAAAACTGGAAATCTCGACCCTGTACCACTGCTGAAAAATCAAACATTGTGTGTGGACAGTTGTTTCAATGCAGACTCTACCTTACAAGGTCAGCTCAAAGCAAATCTGTTCAAAAAAAACAATCAAGGTGCGTAATCAGTATCTTGATCATAATATGCTGTTTCATGCACATTGCACAAACATTTTGTGTTCTAGAATGTCTTATAGTCATCTCATTTTGTGAAATGTAATAATATAAAAAAAATCAACTATTCTTGGTCACATGGAATCCCATGAGGAAGTGCTAATTGCTTTATTTATTGTGCATCTGTTTAAGACCTGATTCATCACCAGTGCCTCTGATGTTTCTGCCCTATTGTATACTCAGTAACTAATTGTATCGCAACACAACAGAAATCCAATGTATGTAAATTGTTATTCAGCAATTAACTCTATATGTGACTGAGAAAAAGAAGTGTGTTTTCTCATAAGACATGGGACTTTTCTGTGAGTCTGAAAGGTTTATAAGGTCTTAACTTCCCAGATAACTACACACACACACACACACACACACACACACACACACACACACACACACCTAATATATTAAATGTGAGTTATCAAATGAGGCTTTAATGGGGAGGGTGGTAAAACGGTGGTTAGGACTGTCTTCTCATAGCCAACCGGTTCATAGTTTGGATACGCTAAGTCCACGAGAGTTTACACTGTAATGTCCCTTTCAAATAGACATTAAACTTAAACTTTGGGCAGCCTCTTCAACAGTGGAGGTGGAGAACATGCCACCATGAAGCCCTGCCCACACAGAGATGCAGACAATCACACCCACTCACATGTACTTGTACAAACAATTTAGAATCAGCAATTAACCTAACAAGCTTGCCTTTGCTAGGACAATAAAGGCATGGTTGTTAGGTTAATTGGTGAGCACCCAGAGAAACCCATGCAGGCACAGAAAGCACATACATACATGGACAAAATTGTTGGTACCCCTCTGTTAATGAAAGAAAAACCCACAATGGTCACAGAAATAACTTGAATCTGACAAAAGTGGTAATAAATAAAAAGTCTATGAAAATTAACCAATGAAAATCAGACAATGCTTTTGAATTGTGGTTCAACAGAATTATTTTAAAAAACAAACTCATGAAACAGGCCTGGACAAAAATGATGGTACCCTTAACTTAATATTTTGTTGCACAACCTTTTGATGCAATCACTGCAATCAAACAATTTCTGTAACTGTCAATGAGACTTCTGCACCTCTCAGCAGGTATTTTGACCCACTCCTCATGAGCAAACTGCTCCAGTTGTCTCAGGTTTGAAGGGTGCCTTCTCCAAACGGCATGTTTCAGCTCCTTCCACAGATGTTCAATAGGATTTAGATCAGGGTTCATAGAAGGCCACTTTAGAATAGCCTAATGTTTCACTCTTAGCCATTCTTGGGTGTTTTTAGCTGTGTGTTTTGGGTCATTATCCTGTTGCAAGACCCATGACCTGCGAATGAGACCAAGCTGTCTGACACTGGGCAGCACATTTCTCTCTAGAATACCTTGATAGTCTTGAGATTTCATTGTACCCTGCATAGATTCAAGACACTCTGTGCCAGATGCAGCAAAGCAGCCCTAGAACATAACAGAACCTCCTCCATATTTCACAGTAGGAACAGTGTTCTTTTCTTGGTATGCTTCATTTTTGCGTCTGTGAACATAGAACTGATGTGCCTTGCCAAAAAGTTCCAGTTTTGTCTCGTCTGTCCATAGGACATTCTCCCAGAAGCTTTGTGGCTTGTCAACATGCAGTTTGACAAATTCCAGTCTGGCTTTTTTATGATTTGTTTTCAACAGTGATGTCCTCCTTGGTCGTCTCCCAAGAAGTCCACTTTGGCTCAAACAACGACGGATGGTGCAATCTGACACTGATGTACCTTGACCTTGGAGTTCACCATGAATGTGTTTAGAGGTTGTTCTGGGCTCTTTTGTTACCATTCATATTATTCGTCTCCTCCTGAGGCCACATCTTTTCTAGGGGTACCATCATTTTTGTTCAGGCCTGTTTCATGAGTTTATTTTTTAAAGTAATTCCGTTGAACCACAATTCAAAAGCATTGTCTGATTTTCATTGGTTAATTTTCATAGAATTTTTATTTATTACCACTTTGACCATTTGACTGACCATTGTGGGTTTTTCTTTCATTAACAGAGGGGTACCAACAATTTTGTCCATGGCTGTATATATTAATGAACATTAATACAAATGTAAGTATGCCAGATTTAGCAATACTGCTAATTTGCATCTGTAGTCCCCCAGCGGGTCACAAAAACACACAATCATACACGAGCAGAACGACTGCAATGAAACTGTACAAAGTGCAGAGTAAAGATGTTACAAAACAAAATATTCAATTGTCACACACCTGAAGTGTTGTGTATGCATACACACACATGCACCCAAGCACCTCACAGCAACAACAGACAGCAACAAACAAGAGGCAGGGCAATGTGTGTGACGCACGGGCACATACTGTATGTGTATGCCGCAGAGCAACCACTAGTTATGGGTACAGTTTTGGTTGTTTAAAAGCCAGTTTTTACATTGCATTTTAAAAGTGTTTAATGTGGCATGTTCTCTGATTGCAGGTGGTATGTTATTCCAGATCTTGGTGCCCCTCACTGATAGCACAGATTGAGCAAATGTGGTGCATCTGTGGGGGACCTCACAGTCTCATCTAGTGATTGCTCTGGTGTTTGTACCGGTAACAGTTGTCAGTTTAACATATTCTCCCAGGGGTGGTGGTGCATAGCCATTTAATATGTTATAGACTGAACAAGCAAATTTGAGAGTTTTATTATTTTCAAAAGACAGAAGATTGTATTTCTTGTAAATGTGACAGCAATGATATGTAGGATCTTTCTTGTCAAGAATTTTATGGCTTTTTTGTATAAAGATTCAGTGGGTTTGATTATGGTTTCACCAGTGAGTGACCAGTTGGTAAAACAGTAATCGATGTGTGGGAAGATCATTGCATGCAGAAACATATTGGCCGCATTAACTGTCAACGATGGTCTAATTTGTTAAAGATTTTTTCGATTGAATGTGATTATGTTTGAGATTTTTTATTTTTATGTGTTTTTTTAAAGGTTAATGAGAAGTCTAAAATCACACCAAGGTACATAAATTCCTCCAATAGTTGCAGCACCTCCCCTTTTAAGAAAATGTTTGAGTTTGTAATATTTGATGATTGTTTGGTGAACATCATGCAAACAGTTTTTTTAGTGTTTAGTAGGAGACATGAATTATTCAGCCAGTCATTGTTTTGGGTCATTGGTGTTGTAAGAATACAGGTGGCTTCTTGCATGCTTTTTGCAGGTGTGAATATTACCGTGTCATCTGTATATATTTGGTAGATCATTTATGTACATTGGGCGGCACGGTAGCGGAGTGGTTAGCACTGTGGCAGCACAGCAACTCACCCTTGGCCGGGGGATCCTGGGTTCGATCCTAGCCCCCGACCAACAGTGATCTGTGTGGAGTTTGCATGTTCTCCCCGTGTCTGCGTGGGTTTACTCCGGGATTTCTCCGGTTTCCTCCCACATGCCAAAAACATGCAAGTTAGGTTAATTGGCATCATACTGGGGATTCTAAATTGTCCTTAGGTATGACTGTGAGAGTGAATGGTTGTCTGTCTCTCTGTGTTGGCCCTGCGATGGACTAGCGATCTGTCCAGGGTGTACCCTGCCTCTCGCCCAAAGATGCTGGGATAGGCTCCAGCCCCCCCGCGACCCGAAAAGGATTAAGCAGAAGAAGATGAATGAATGAATGAATGAATGCATGAATGAATGAATGACAATAATATTGGTCCAAATATGGAGCCTTGTGGGACACCCATTTGACATTTCAAATATGGCGATTTGACACTGTTGACCATTACACATTGCTGTCTGTTGGTTAAATAGAATTTCATCCATTTGATAGCATGTTCTGAAAAGTTAAACTGAGTAAGTTTTGTTAAAAGGATGTTGTGGTCAATGGTGTCAAACGCCTTCTTCAGATCTAAAACACAGCACCTACACAATTCCACTTATCTAACAAAGATTTAGTTTTCTCTAGGAACAAGCTTATTGCAGACTCTGTTGAGTGGTGGGCACAGAATCCAAACTGTGCGTGATGCAGTGGGGTGTTTCCATAATTCAGATGTTCACATAATAGTGTGGCCATCCATTTTTCGATTATTTTGGAGATGACAGGTAAGATGCTGATTGGTCTGTAGTTGTTTATATCAGTTTTACTCCCCGTTTTGAAAAGTGGTCTGATCACTCCTACCTTCCAGGCAGTTGTGTACATTAAAAACTGGTGGTGAGGGGTTAATGGGATTGGAGTTATGATCAGGTGGATTAAATGAATTGGATACAGAGTTTATGAAAAAGTTGTTAAACTCTGTAGCAATGACCGTGGGATTCTGTACCAATTTGTCATTAATATTAAGTTCCATGTCTCCGTCATCTTTTTTGTTCTGTTTATTAGTCAATTTGTTAATATTATTCCAATTTTTTTGCCATCTACTTTTGCATTTTCAATAATGGTTATAAAAAAGCTTGCCTTCGCCTTTCTCAGACAGAGATTGAAGCTCACTAAACCTGTTGTGAGCACTACGAAGATACGGACCAGTGAAGCTGAGGAGAAGCTGGAAACGTGCATGGAAATATCTGACTGGGGCATGCTTAAAGGAGCCACGCATGATCTGGATGAGTACACGGACACTGTGAACTCATATATCCACTTTTGTGAAGAGAACATTCTTCCATCACGCACCAGGGTGAGTTACTCTAATGACAAACCCTGGTTCACAGCTAAGCTCAGACAGATCAGGAAGGAGAAGGAAGCAGCGCTGAAAAGTGGAGACAGGGACTGCTACAGGGAGGTTAAATACCGGTTTAACAGAGAGCTGAAGAGGGCTAAATCTGTGTACTCAGAGAGACTCCAGCAGCAGTTCACTGCTAATGATTCGGCTTCCGTGTGGAGAGGACTGAGGCAGATCACCAACTATCGGCCTCAGGCTCCTAAAGGTCAGGATGACAAAGCCCTTTGTCAGAGACTGTCCCAACACTATGCCCGTTTTGACACCTCGTCATCTGTGTCCAACTCCCCCCCTCCCTCCAGCTCCACAGCCTCCACATTCCCTACTTCATTTAAGGCACCCCCCCCCACCTCCCCCCCTCCCCTTATCATCAGTGAGCAGGATGTGCTCAAACAGTTCTCCAGACTGAACCCGCGCAAGGCCCCCGGCCCAGACGGCGTGTCTCCCTCCACCCTGAGACTCTGTGCGAAACAGCTGGCTCCTGTATTCACAGACATTTTTAACACCTCCCTTAAGTTATGCCACGTGCCGTCCTGCCTCAAATCCTCCACCATCATCCCTGTCCCCAAGAAGCCACGGATCACTGGACTTAATGACTACAGACCTGTAGCGCTCACCTCTGTAGTCATGAAGTCCTTTGAGCGCCTGGTCCTGTCCCACCTCAAGTCCATCACCACCCCTCTCCTGGACCCGCTGCAGTTTGCCTACCGAGCCAACAGGTCTGTAGACGATGCAGTCAACCTGGCCCTCCACTCCATCCTGCAGCACCTGGACTCCCCGGGAACCTACGCCAGGATCCTGTTTGTGGACTTCAGCTCCGCATTCAACACCATCCGCCCCGCTCTGCTCCGGGACAAGCTGTCCCTGCTCAACGTGCCTGACTCCCTCTGCAGGTGGATCATCGACTTCCTGACGGACCGGAGGCAGCATGTGCGGCTGGGAAAGACTGTCTCAGACTATACTAGCATCAGCACCGGATCACCCCAGGGCTGTGTACTTTCCCCCCTACTCTTCTCCCTTTACACCAACTCCTGCACCTCCAGCCACCAGTCTGTCAAGTTGATCAAGTTTGCGGACGACACCACCCTCATCGGGCTCATCTCCAACGGCGACGAGTCCGCCTACAGGAGAGAGGTGGCCCAGCTGGCGTCCTGGTGCAGCAATAACAACCTGCAGCTGAACGCTCTGAAGACAGTGGAGATGATTGTAGACTTCAGGAAAGTCACTACTCCTCTGCCCCCCCTCACCCTCTCAGGCTCTCCCATCACCACTGCTGATTCCTTCCGCTTCCTAGGCACTACCATCACCAGGGACCTCAAATGGGAGCTGACCATCAGCTCACTCATCAAAAAAGCCCAGCAGAGGATGTTCTTCCTGCGGCAGCTGAGGAAGCTCAAGCTACCCACCAAGATGTTAGTGCAGTTCTACACAGCCATCATCGAGTCCATCCTCACCACCTCCATAACCGTGTGGTACGCAGAAGCCACTGCCAGGGACAGACTAAGGCTGCAGCGCGTCGTGCGCACTGCTGAGAAGGTGATCGGCTGCAAGCTCCCATCTCTCCAGGATCTGTACATCTCCTGGACCCGGAGGCGTGCTGGCCGGATCATAGCCGATCCCTCACACCCTGGTCATGTACTGTTTGCCCCCCTCCCCTCTGGTAGAAGACTTCGGTCCATCCAGACTAAAACCTCCCGTCACATGAACAGCTTCTTCCCCTCTGCCATTAGACTGCTGAACACTAAGTGACTCTCGTGCACCATGTACAGCAGCTCAACCAGACTCATGTCAATCATCACTGTTTTCTTCCTGCATTACCGACTGCACTATATAGTTCTCCACAGTATCTGCTGCTGGCTAATATATATTTTAACTGTTGACCAGTATCACTTAGTCTTATCCTACACTTTATTACATGTATAGTTTATTTCTCTTATCTTATCATGTTTAATGTTGCAGCATTGTACCGAGACAAATTCCTAGTTTGTGTACTACATGAACAATGGCAATAAACCTGATTCTGATTCTGATTCTGATTCTGATTCTGATTCTCAGAGTTTGTGTTACCTTATTTCTAGCAGACGTAAAATTTTTGTCTGTCTGTTGTTAAACCTGTTTTTAGGGCTATTTTAAGAAGCTGATCTCTGGTCTTCATTAGCTGTAGACATTTGGAGTTGAGCCATGGTAAACTGATTCTTCTTCTGTTTCCTTTATTTGAAAATGCCGCAATAACCTCTTTGATTTTTGTTATCAAAAAGTCATTGCTGTGATTTGTCATTTGAGGTGATGATTTCCTTCTGTTCAGTTTCATTTATTACCTCCGCCAAGAGGAGGAGGTTATGTGATCATCAGCGTTGGTTTGTCTGTCTGTTTGTTTGTTTGTTTGTCTGTCTGTTTGTTTGTTTGTTTGTTTGTTTGTCTGTTTGTTTGTCTGACGGATTTTCATTAAATTTTCACAGATTGTCAGAAATGGGGTATCCTACAGATGATTGGATTTTGGTGCTTACTTCCGCCAAGAGGAGGAGGTTATGTGATCATTAGCGTTGGTTTGTCTGTTTGTTTGTTTGTTTGTTTGTTTGTTTGTTTGTTTGTCTGTCTGTTTGTTTGTTTGTTTGTCTGTTTGTCTGTTAGCAAGATAACTCAAAAACTTATGGACGGATTTTCATTAAATCTTCACAGATTGTCAGAAATGGGGTATCCTACAGATGATTAGATTTTGGTGCTGATCCGGATCACCGTCTGGATCCAGGAGTTTTTTAAAGGATTCTTTTTTTTTTTTTTTTTTTTGTCAAAAAGTTATGGACAGATTTTCATGAAATTTTCACAGATTGTCAGAAATGTGGTATCCTACAGATGATTACGTTTTGGAGGTCATCCGGATCACCATCTGGATCCAGGAATTTTTTATTTAAAGGATTCTTTTTTTTTTTCTTTTTTTCAGGTTCTATAATATATAATATTACGAAGACTGATCCGGATAACCCATGGCAGTCTGTCTACCCAATACGGCCATTTTCAACATGTGTGCTGGGGCAATAGAGGGCGCTGGTCGTCATGTCTGATGAACACAAACTCCGCCTTCTTCAAAGTTTTAGGCACAAAAGCACGCAGAAACCAGTGGTGGGCACGGCCCGCCACAGTGCCTGTGTTTGCGCTATGCTGCAAAAGCTGACACGGGCAGCTGTCCGGCGTCGGATTATTTGGCAGAAATTCCCCGGACAGCCATAGGGCCTGCGCAAAAACCAGCTCTCTGCCGGGGGAGGCTTCCAAATCCTCTTTTTTCCGCGGAGCGCAAACCCAATAAAACCCACGGCAACCATTATCGCACCTTCTTTTGTCTTGCGGCTCAGCAACAGAGAGGAATCCTGGCGCCAGTAATGCTGCACCTGATATGTGTGACTCTAATACTAAAAGTGACTGCATCAGGGATTTTCGACCTGAAGTCGCACTTTGCTACACAGCGCAACAAAAACTGTGTAGCCAAATTCCATCGATGGATGAACATTTTCAGCCAGTGACACAACCGACACCTTCCAAATCCAATGCATTACTAGCAGAAGTGATGTTTTGTCATTTTGTGGCAGAGCACAATCTACCCCCATTGGTGGCAGATCACTTCAGTGATTTGGTGCCAACATTGTTTCCTGACAGCAAGAGCACTCAATTTTTTGGTGCTACTTGGCTTATTATTTTCACATTACCAAAAAGTTATGGCTCAACATTGTGTCCATATAAGTGAACATTTGAATAAATATGTTTGAAATAGTTCATGTTGCAGTTGCTGTTTCCTTAGTTTTTCTTTGTTTGTTTGATTGTTTTTGCTTCAGTTTTCTTTCATCTGCCGATAAATACAGTTTTTAAGTACTCAGTACAGGTGTGAAAGCCCCCCCCCCAATAAGGGAGGCATGAGGTCAGTACAGGTGTGAAAGCCCCCCCAATAAGGGAGGCATGAGGTATGCCTTGACAGGTCGCAGCCTGGCACTTTGCAGATGGAGGACATGGACACAACAGCAACACTTCAGTTTATTACCTCCGCCAAGGAGGTAATGCTTTTACTACTGAACCACTAATCCTATCATTGGGAATCCAATTGCTAGTCATATGTTTTCATGGTCAAGGAATCCAAAAACCTACACACAAACACTGTATGGGGGGGAACTGTGCCGCTTGGCAGAGGTCTGCGCTCTCCGAGTGCTTTTCTAGTTGCCATTGTTATATTTTGTTGTTGTTTTGGGGAGATTATATAGTCTACTGTGTTACCTGATGACTTCTTAATTGGATTTGAAAGCTTTTTCTGTGGAAGTTTTCTTGATGCAAGTATTTTATTGTGGTCAGACAGTCCTGTTAAAAGGTTATAAGTCTGGGAGATTCTTTCAGGTCTTTTTGTAAAAAGTAAATCAATTCTGGCTTTTGACTGGCTTGTGACTCCGGTTGGTTTGTCTATTAGTTAAGTTAAGTTATAGTGATCTGTAATGATTTTTAGATTTTTTTTGTGATCCCAGTTTATATTAAAATCACCCAATAAGATTAATTCATTTTTAGGATTGCATTGATTAATAAGTGCTTTGAATTGGTCATAGAAATCTGCTTTAGAGGAGGGTTTGCGGTATAAACAAACAACAGAGAAGGTCATATTGGCTGACAACTCAGTGTTAACTCCTACACATTCTAGATTCATATCTTTTGATGATTCAATCTGATTACATTTTAAGGTGTCTTTGACATATAGTAGAACTCCACCACCTTTTCCTTGCTCCCTGTCTTTCCTAAACACATTATAGCCAGGCATGGTAACAACAGTTTCAGGTGACGAGGATGATAACCAGGTTTCAGACACACCCATAAAATCAATATTGGAGTTTATCAGCAGATGTTCTAGTTGTTCCCGTTTGGAGATCATACTCCATACATTTATGTGCCCCCCAAGCAGGCCTTTTTTTTTAACTTTGAGGGTCCTAAATTCATTTTGCCTGGTTCGGGGTTTGAAAAACTTTTAGTGATCTGTTTTTTTTAACACAGGATTTCTCTGATGAGTTTTACACTCACCGCCAGCTGGTTGTTGTATTGCCACTGCGGTGGAGTCCATGCGCTGGGCTGCTGCAGCAGTGACCAATCCAGCAGCAGAGACCAGCTGTTGGGTCACACTGAATGGCCATCTGGTGATGTGGGTTCTCCGCTGCACCGTGGTAAGGAGGGCGTGTTGTTGTGCTATAGGGACGAGGGTCAATTGCCGGTCCATCCCGGCCCTGTTCCGCTGTTGGTCCATGACGGTGCCATCAGGCTGCCCCATCACGGCTGTGGTAGGCTGCAGGGCAGCAGCAGTGCTGGTTGGTGTGGGTCGCCTTAGCGCAGCCAGTACTGATAGTGGGTGAGGTATTAATTCCACTGGCAAAGGTGCTCATGTCCATGTTGTTCCCGTAAACAATTGTGGTCTCGATGTGTTTGTTGTTGATGGCGGCATGAGCCGCGCTAGTCCTGTTAGCATTGGTGGCACCGTGGTGAGGAGGGCGCATTGCTGTGCTACAGGGACGAGGGTTGATCGGCAGTCCATCCCGGCTCAGTTCTGCTGTTAGTCTGTGACGGTGAAGTTGGTGAAGCGTGGCATTAATTCAGCTGGCGATTGTGCAGCTCGTGTCCAATCTGGTCCTGTAAACAATTGTGGTCTCATTATCTCCGCTGATGATGGAGCCGCTGTGGCCGCAAGGTTGTCGGTGCATCTCATGGTGGCAACCCCTGAACCAAGTGGTGGACACTGGTGTTGAAGGGGGCCATCAAGCTGAAGGAGGAGTCCTATCGAGCTTGGTTGGCTTGTGGGACTCCTGGAGCAGCTGAGGTGTACCGGAAGGCCAAGCGGAGTGCGGCTCGGGTGGTTGCTGAAGCAAAAACTCGGGTGTGGGAGGAGTTTGGTAAGGCCAAGGAACAAGACTTTCGGTCAACCTCAAATGGATTCTGGCAAACTGTCTGGCGGCTCAGGAGGGGAAAGCAGCTCCCTTTCCACACTGTGTATGGTGCAACTGGGGATATCGTCGGGTAGTGGAAGGAATACTTTGAGGATCTTCTCAATCCCACTGACATGCCTTCCACAGAGGAAGCAGAGCTTGAGGACAAGGGAGACGACACCCATCACAGGGGTTGAGGTTGCCAAAGTAGTTAAAAAACTCTTTGATGGCCAGGCCCCAGGAGTGGACAAGATCAGAATCAGAATCAGAATCAGAATCAGAATCAGCTTTATTGGCCAAGTATGCACAACACATACAAGGAATTTGACTTTGGCTAAAAACTTGCTCTCGTTGTTCAGGTGGAGGATTTAAATAAGGATTCAATTGACAACAGAGTATGTACAGTAAATTACAGTCTGTCCACGTTTCTATAAAAGGATGCAAATATATACAGGAATATATGCAGTTATTTACTCAGACTAACCACACTTTGCAGAAATATATGAAAAAATATACAATCACACAGTATTTCAATGTGGACTCAGATTCAGTGATATAATGTGAATGAAGTAAAAAGCAGTGTGAGAGTTATGTGCAATGTAATAATGGATGAAAAGTCATGAGTACAGCAAACAGGTAGGACTAGGTGAATGTTAGGAGTTCATCAGAGTGATGGCTTGAGGAAAGAAACTGTTCCTGTGACGGGTGGTTTTGACCTTCAGTGATCTGTAACGACGACCAGAAGATAGAAGTTCAAACAGTTTGTGGCCGGGGTGTGATGGGTCAGCACAGATGTTTCCCGCCCGTTTCCTGGTTATGGACCGATATAAGTTCTCAATGGAGGGTAGG
This sequence comes from Pholidichthys leucotaenia, assembly GCA_020510985.1. Lineage (NCBI taxonomy): Eukaryota > Metazoa > Chordata > Actinopteri > Cichliformes > Pholidichthyidae > Pholidichthys > Pholidichthys leucotaenia. The sequence continues at coordinate 379,269,245 of CM035840.1, read as the reverse complement.
TCGGTACCAATGATCCTCTCCGCAGACTTAATGATCCGCTGCAGTCTGGTCTTGTCCTGTTTAGTGGCAGATCCAAACCAGACAGTGATGGAAAAGCAGAGGACAGATTGGATGATGGCGGTGTAGAAGACAACCAGCAGCTCCTGAGGCAAATCAAACTTCTTGAGCTGACGCAGAAAAAACAACCTCTGCTGGGCCTTTTTCCGGACAGTGTCTATATGGGAGGACCACTTCAGGTTCCGGGAGATTGTGGTACCCAGAAACTTGAAGGAGTCCACAGTGGACACTGTGCTGTTGAGGATGGTGAGTGGGGGGAATGAAGGGGGGTGTCACCTGAAATCCACAGTCATCTCCACCGTTTTGGCTGGGTTAAGTTCAAGATGGTTCTGGCTGCACCAGAGGATCAGCTGCTCCACCTCCCGCCTGTATGCAGACTCATCATCATCCCGGATCAAACCGATGACTGTGGTGTCGTCCGCAAACTTCAGGAGCTTCACCGAAGGGTCCTCTGAGGAGCAGTCGTTGGAGTAGAGGGAGAAGAGCAGTGGGGAAAGGACACATCCTTGGGGGGCGCCAGTACTAATTTTTCGGGAGCTGGATGTAAATCTCCCTAGCTTCACCTGTTGCCACCTGTCAGTCAGAAAGCTGGAGATCCACTGGCAGGTGGAGGGGGGCACCTTGAGCTGGAGGAGTTTCTGATGAAGAATGCCTGGGATGATGGTGTTGAACACTGAGCTGAAGTCGACAAACAGGATCCTGGCGTACGTCCCTGGGGAGTCGAGGTGTTGCAGGATGTAATGTAGTCCCATATTCACTGCATCATCCACTGACCTGTTTGACCGGTAGGCAAACTGCAGTGGGTCCATCAGGGGGCCTGTGATGACCTTCAGGTGGTTCAGCACCAATCTCTCCAAGGATTTCATGACCACAGAGGTCAGGGCAACAGGTCTGTAGTCGTTTAATCCTGTAATAGAGGGTTTCTTGGGAACTGGAATGATGATGGAGCGTTTTTCACTCTGATTCACCCTGAGTACCTCAAGGCTCTGGATGTTGTAGGACTGTCATGGTTGACATGCCTCTGCAACATTGCGTGGAGATTGGGGACAGTGCCTTTGGCATGGCAAACTGGGGTGGTGGTTCCTCTGCTCAAGAAGGGGGACGGGAGGGTGTGCTCCAACTTCAGGGGGATCACACTCCTCAGCTTCCCTAGGAAGGTCTATGCCAGAGTACTGGAGAGCAGAGTCCGGCCATTGGTCCACCCTCAGATTCAAAAAGAGCAATGTGGTTTTTGTCCTGGCCATGACATATCGGACCAGCTGTTTACTCTCTCAAGAATCCTTGGGGGTTTGTGGGAGTTTGCCCAACCAGTCCACATGTGTTTTGTGGACTTGGAGAAAGCATTTGACCGCATCCCTCATGGTCTCTTGTGGGGGGTGCTGTGGGAGTATGGGGTATCGGGTTTGTTGCTAGGAGCTATCCGATCCCTATACAACCATGGTAAGAGTTTGGTTTGTATTGCCAACACCCGGTCAAACTAATTTCCAGTTAGAGTTGGACTCCGCCAAGGCTTCCTTTTGTCACCAATCCTGTCAATAATTGTTATGGACAGGATACCTAGGCACAGCCAAGGAACAGAGAGTGTCATGTTTGGTGACCACAGGATCTCATCTCTGCTGTTTGTAGATAATGTTGTCCTATTGGCTTCATTGAGCAATGACCTACAGGTCTGGGTTGTCCTCTCCAGGTTAGGGAAGAGCTCCTCCCCCAAGTGGAGGAGTTTAAGTATCTCAGGGTCTCATTCATGAGTGAGGGGAGAATGGAGCAAGAGATTGACAGATGGATCGGAGCAGCATCTGCAGTGATGCGAAAGTTGTACCGGTCTATTATGGTGAAAAGGGAGCTGAGCTCTAAAGCAAAGCTGTCGCCTTACTGGTTAATCTACATCCCTACCCTCATCTATGGTCATGAGCTTTTGGTAATGACCAAAAGAATGAGATTGTGGATACAAATGGATGAAATGAGCTTTCCCCGTAGAATTACTGGACTCACCCTTAGAGATAGGGTGAGGAGCTCAGTCATTCGGAAGAGGCTCAGAGTAGAACCGCTGCTCCTCCACATCAAAAGGAGCCAGTTGAGGTGGTTTGGGCAGCTGATCAGGATGCCTCCTGGATGCCTCCCACTTGAGGTGTTTCAAGCATGTCCCACTGGGAAGAGACCAGGGGCAGACCCAGGACATGCTGGAGAGACTATGTCTCTCCCAGCTGGCCTGGGAATGTCTTGGTATCCTCTTTGAAGAGCTGGAGCAGGTGACTGAGGAGAGGGAAGTGTGGGCTTCTCTGCTTGAGCAGCTGCCTCCGTGGCCCGGACCTCCAGAAAAGCGGTAGAGGATGGATGGATGGATGGCCTCATGATGTAGCATGCCAACAGTTCAAGGTAAATCTTGAATCAAATCCTGCATGTGTCATCATCTTCATCTGTTGTCTTTGAATATGAATGAATTACAGCACAGACTGTGTCTTATGGCAAGTGTACAGAGGATGGAAACAATCCTTTGCTTACAGAGTTAAAGGTCAACACAAAAGAAAACCGAAATATGTAGGAATCAGATTACAGTGGTAGCTAGCTTTTCCACCACTGTTCTGAATCGGAGTGACATTTCCAAAAACTCTGAGAACCACTGAGCACTGCATGGTTTGCGACATAACAGAAAGCAAGAGAACTAAACACATACTTTGATCATCCATTGTTCTGAGGTTGTCAGTGTTTTAGAAGCTTTGGTTACTGCATCTTTTATTTAAGTTCACCTATGAGGGCTCTTGTCTGCTAAAATGACTGTGTGATGCGTACAGTGTGTGTGTTTGTGTCTGTCCTTGTCACGCTCACGTTCAGCACCACCCTTGGCTAGCACTTCACTGTGAAACAGAAGTAGCATATGTAAATCTTCCCTGCCAGGTATAGCCTTCACACAGTTTGACCTATGTGGCATAGATATGGGATCGTCCTCGAGGTAGCAGATGGTAATTGGGTACCTTGCAGCCCCAAGCTAAACCATAGGGTCTTGGAAGAGACTAGGCCCCTAAATACACGGCATGCATGGCCCACCGGTGTGTGGCTATGCCCTGATGCCTGCAATCCTAGTCCCCAACTATGGGTTAAATAGTATCACTGCCTTGTGGTAGTCTTGGGAAAGTCAAAGGCTAAGAGAGTAAACCCTGATAGAAAATTCGGGTAGGTGACACTCATGAGCATGGTAACCCAAGCATCTATGGGAAGGACAATCCAGAAAGAAAACCCAGCCCACCAGAGTGGAGGTTTGACATGGGGCCAACTACCGCATCCCAGAAAACAACATATAGTTACAGAAACCACAATAAGCAATGTTAAATCTAACCCTGTTACTGGTCGAATGGATGACTCTAGCTGTGATGAAGAACATAGTCATATGACATCTCCTAGTGAAAGCCCATGTAGGGAAGCTAGAAGATTGAGTGAGAGCCTTCTCCAACCAAAAAGCAAAACCTGTGGTAATCCACTCTGTGTGCCTGTTGCCCTAGTTGTCTCCACAGCTGCACGCACACCTGCTCCTCCAATTAGGCAGCCTTCTAAGGAGTGCTGCCTCTCATTCTGCACGGAGTCATCAACGCTCCATTTGGATGAAAGAACTCTGAGCAAGAGTCTACTTCTCCTTTTGCTAGGGGGTATCACCTCCCTCATCTTTCCTGCACGCCTGATCATCTGGAAGTTTTGTCTCCCCAACACAACGTAAGCTTCTCGAAGAAATTCATTCTATCTGCTCCTTCCCTCTATCTTCCCTGTGCACAGGTGGATTCCTCTGGGCATACTTCCTCCTTCTGGCAGTGGACCGGGACCTTCACCAGCATTCTGAGGAAACGCTGGTTTCTATGAATGAACTATTCCCCTCTGAAGCACCTGTATCATCAAAAATTACACGAGCACTCGACGGGCCAAGGCACTGGCATACGGTGCTGTTTGGATGCTCTTCAGCGCTTCAACTTCTCACCTGCACCGTAAGACTGATTCATCACTTGTTTATTCAATCAGTTTACAGAGAGCTCATACTCTTGTCTCTCCTCTCTTCTAGGGTTGCAAGACTTGTCCTCGCTCTGCTCAACCTCCTTCACTCATTCACATTTACACTCCCACATACAGTAACACTCACACATGCATTTAATAAAGATTATTGTGTTTATTCTGAGCCTGTGTCTGCACTTGGGTTTGTCCGAATCAATTCAAAATCAAAGTTGGGGCTTGCAATGTTCATACCATGTATGAAACATCAAAGGCCGTGCAGATAATCAAGGAAATGCAACGTTATGGAATAGACATTCTAGGTGTTTGTGAATGTCAATGGACAGATAGCAGAAAAATGAAATTGAACGGTAGCCATACTATTCTTTACTCAGGAAAGGAAGTCAGTCACATCAATGGGGTTGCTATCATTATCAGCAAAAAAGCAGCTAAGATTTTATCAGTGGGAGCCAATAAGCGATCGAATAATAACAGCTAGATTCAACTCAAAATTTTGTTACCTCACCATCATACAAGGTTGCGCCCCAACCAATGACTATGAAGAAAATGGTAAAGAGGAATTCTATGAGCAACTACAAACTAATTTTTCAAAAACACCACAGCATAACATGGTCATTATTATGAATGCTAAAGTTGGAACAGCAAATGCCAACACAGAGCAAGTTATGGGGAAGCATGGCTGCAGAATAAGAAATGAAAATAGTGAACACCTGATGGATTTCTGCCTAAACAACAACTGTGTAATAGGAGGTACCATCTTTCCACATAAAGCCATCCATGAGCTGACATGGAAATCACCAAATCGAATAACAACAGATCAAATAGACCACCTAATTATCAACAGAAAATTGTCAAGGTCTTTGCAAGATGTTTGTTTTGAGAGGAGCCGATGCCAACAGTGGCCATTATCTGTTGCAAGCCACCCTTAAGCTCAAACTAAGAAAACACCTAAACAAACACAAGGAAGGAAAAGGCTTGATATCCCATGTCTTAAGCATTTGTACTAGAACTGAAGAGCAGATTTAATGCTCTAGGACAACTACAGAGTGAAGAAAATACCATCCAAGAGCAGTGGAACAACATTAAAGACATCTATATTAAAACTGCTGAAAACACATTGGGATACCAGACAAAGAAAAACAAAGATTGGCTCTCTGAAGAAACCTGGCATAAAGTCAAGGAAAGGAAGACAATCAAGAAAAAGATGCTCAATACGAAGTCTCCAAGATTATTGGAGCAACTTTAAAACGCCTATTAAGTAAAAGACAAAGAAATCAGAAGAAATGCTAGGAAAGTTAGATGGAACTATGGGGAAAACATGGCTGAAGAAGCAAAACGTGCAGCCACCCAAGGGGAGATAAGTGTCGTATATAAAACCTCAAAACAACTGTGTGGTACTTCTTACATACAGACAACAAATATAAAAGATAAGTCAGGAAAGCTTCTAGTACAAGAGAAAGAACAAGCAGATCAATGGGCAGAACACTTTAGAGAGGTACTAAACTGCCAAGATCCACCAGAAGTGGCATCTCCAACAGCTGTATGTCATGATCCTGAAATTGATACCAGTCCACCCACTATGGAACAGACCAAGAAAGTCCTCATATCCCCAAAGAATGGAAAAGCAGCTGGCATTGATACCATCCATGCTGAGATGCTAAAAGCAGGTATCACATTATTAACAAGGGATTTGCACAATCTCTTCAAAAAAATATGGGGTGAAGAAAGCCTTCCATCTGACTGGAGTAAAGGACTCATAGTAAAACTACCAAAAAAGGAAGATTTACTGTCATAAACCTCCCTGTGTGCTTTTCCACAGTGCACAGAGGAAGAGAAGGATAGATGAGGATTTACACGCAGGGTTCACCAGACACACATTTATTGATAACACACAGTTCAAAAAGTAAAGACTTACAGGAATGTAACAAATGTGCACATAAGGGCTGACACAAATAGCGTACAGCAGGCAGACCACTGTGCACCGTGGCCACAAACACTAACAGGACAAAGTGCTTGTGTAAATTTGGAGTTCTCAAGGATGCTCGACTGGCACGGGAGAAGAGCCGGGCAGCAGTGCCCCCCAGCGTAGCAGTTGTGCTGCCAGAGGAAACGCTACAGACAAGTGCCGCAGCACAACTGCAAACAGAAATGCAGAGAAGCTCTTACTCACCATGCAGGAGCAGTCCAAGTCTTCCAAGGCAGACAACGAGCACAAACACAAAAAGATCCTTCGGGATGTGATGGTTAGACAGCGGAGAATAAGCGTCTAACCTGTACAATGGTCCAGTGGTGTTTGTCTAGCAAAGATCCGCTAAAATACAAAACACCGCTGGCCACACAAATTGGGCACACCTGGGTGAGGCGCGGGAAAGATAATTACCGGGGCTGGGAACAGCTGATGGAACCAGAGGGAGAGCGAGGGGGCGTGGCTGGACCGACAGACTGTCAGCAGCGTGGGAGAAAGTAGGTCACCGAGGCTGACTAACAGCTGCCAGTCAGGGAGTGGCAATGGCTAAGGAAATAAGTACAAAATATACATACACAGTAAAACCAAAACCCACAGAGAGATCGAGGCCGAGCCAGGGAAAGTCAAGCCGGCTAGGCTCGTGACATTTACAATCCTGTGATAACTGGAGAGGAATCAACCTTCTCTCTGTTCCACATAAGGTGGATAACTCTGGGAAGGATTGATGAAGCAATACATAAAAAGCTAAGAGAAGAACAAGCTGGCTCTAGGAGAGGAAGAGGTTGTATTGACCAAATCTTTGCATTAAGAAACATCTTCAAACAAAGCATTGAGTGGAATATGCCTCTTTTCGTCAATTTTATAGATTTCCGAAAAGCTTTTGATAACATCCACAGAGACACCTTGTGGAAGATACTAAAGGCATATGGCATTCCATCAAAGATAGCTTCACTCATAAAGATCGTTTATACTAGCTTTGAATGTAGCGTCATCATGGGAAACACCATCTCCGAGTCATTTGAAGTAAGGTCTGGTGTGAGGCAAGGTTGCATATTGCCACCCATACGATTCCTGATGGTTATTGACTGGATACAGAGGAAAACAACAACCAAAAGAAATGGTATCCAGTGGACACTGTTCAATCAGCTTGAAGACCTTAATTTTGCAGATGACCTAGCTGAAATCTCAACAACTAGGCACCAACTACAAGAAAAAAACAGCCATTCTGAATAAATATGCGCAAAGTACAGGCCTAAATATAAATGTAGCAAAAACCAAAACAATGATCATAAACACAGATATACAACATCCTATCACCATCAGCAACATGCCCATAGAAAATGTAGAGGATTTCACCTACCTAGGAAGTATTGTCTGCACAGACAGTGGCGCTAAAAAGGATATCAGAGCAAGACCAGCAAAAGCAAGAGCAGCATTTGCCAAACGTCAGCTCATCTGGAAGTCAAACAAGTACAGCACAAAAACCAAGCTCCACCTATTTAACAGCATTGTTAAATTTTTTTTGTTATATGGATTGGAATGCTGGCGAATCATACAGTGATATGCAAAAAATAAAAGCTTTCTGCAATACCTGTCTCCGTAAGATCTTGAGAATTTACTGGCCCAACAAAATTTCAAATGAATAACTTTGGAAAAGATGTAATAGTAAAAGAACTTCTATAAAGATCAAACAACAGTGATTCAGATGGCTAGGGCACATGCTAAGAATGTCAAATAACTGAATACCAAAAGTTGCTCTAAACTGGACACCACCAAGGAAAAGAAAGCCAGGCAGACCACAAATCACCTAGAGAAGAACAGTCCAAGCAGAACTACAGAAGATGGGGTACACCTAGTGACAAGCTTAGCGTGTTGCAAAGGACAGGGCAAAGTGGGGGTTGCTTGGGCCTTATGTCCCACCTGGTACAAAGAAGATAAGTAAGTAACTAAGTATGAGGGCTCTTAAAACAGAATAATAATTGAATTAAGATACACTCATGCTTTCCATGTCAGTGTTTTAACTTGTTTGTTGGAGGGCCATATTATAGTGCGGAAGTTCATAATTAGTTGTCACATGGGGGGGGGGGCACATTTATGTGTGTTTCCAAGATCATTTCACTATTACAGCAGCACAAAACTGAATTTGGTGCCAAGGCAAGTGCAAAGAGGCTGTCCTAATACTCTTAATTATTCAGAGGTGTATTTGGGGCATGATGTGAAATAAACCAATTGCCGTCTTTACTCTCATTCCCATTTATAAACAGGGATGTGAGATCAAATGATTAAAAGTAAAACAACTGTGCTTAAATGGGAGGACAGCGGCGGGACTAGAAGCCCACCGACTCACTCTCACTCATAAAAATATGCAGTAGTTAAGACTCTGAATAGGAAGGACCACAGCCTTATAATGGTGAACCTGTCACATCACTGAGATCAGGAAAGTAGGAGGATTAGGAGAAATAATGACTACAAGCAAGAAAGTCTTTGGTGTGAAGAAAATCAGTTGAAGAACTACACAGCTTTTATGGTGAGTTGTTCAGATCACATTTGTAAACTTATGATAGTTAATACTGTTTTTAAAGAATAGATGTTTCCCTCATTTTATGTAATATGTTGCATTTTGGGATAAAAGCTGTTGTAGGAGCAGGGATGAAAACTGACTCTTTAAATCAAGATTTATGCCTTTAGGTACTGTAAACTAAAATTAAACCTCTACTAAAATTTATCAATCAAACAAACTTTATTTGTATAGCACTTTTCAAACATTAAATGCTGCACAAAGTACTTTACATAGATAAAAGCAGTAGACAAATTTAAATACATATATTTGCACAATACATCCCACACCTAAAACACACACACACACACACACACACACACACACACACACACATGCACCACTCCCTATTTCTCACACACACATACAAAATAGAAGAGACATACAGTAGCTCAGTGCTGAGGCACCATGGAAGGAACACTATCCTGTGGAGCCCCCCACGTCAGGAGACCACATAGCCCATGACCACAGGGTGTGCCATAGAGGCCACCCTGACCAGGACAGACCGGGATACATACCACAGCTGTAAGGTAATGGCATAGAGCTCCCATCTATCATAACCAGAGCGACCCACGAGACCAACACCCCTGCAGAAGGTGAAGCAGCATCCAGCATGAGTCAACCTTCTCTCTGTTCCACATAAGGTGGATAACTCTGGGAAGGATTGATGAAGCAATACATAAAAAGCTAAGAGAAGAACAAGCTGGCTCTAGGAGAGGAAGAGGTTGTATTGACCAAATCTTTGCATTAAGAAACATCTTCAAACAAAGCATTGAGTGGAATATGCCTCTTTTCGTCAATTTTATAGATTTCCGAAAAGCTTTTGATAACATCCACAGAGACACCTTGTGGAAGATACTAAAGGCATATGGCATTCCATCAAAGATAGCTTCACTCATAAAGATCGTTTATACTAGCTTTGAATGTAGCGTCATCATGGGAAACACCATCTCCGAGTCATTTGAAGTAAGGTCTGGTGTGAGGCAAGGTTGCATATTGCCACCCATACGATTCCTGATGGTTATTGACTGGATACAGAGGAAAACAACAACCAAAAGAAATGGTATCCAGTGGACACTGTTCAATCAGCTTGAAGACCTTAATTTTGCAGATGACCTAGCTGAAATCTCAACAACTAGGCACCAACTACAAGAAAAAAACAGCCATTCTGAATAAATATGCGCAAAGTACAGGCCTAAATATAAATGTAGCAAAAACCAAAACAATGATCATAAACACAGATATACAACATCCTATCACCATCAGCAACATGCCCATAGAAAATGTAGAGGATTTCACCTACCTAGGAAGTATTGTCTGCACAGACAGTGGCGCTAAAAAGGATATCAGAGCAAGACCAGCAAAAGCAAGAGCAGCATTTGCCAAACGTCAGCTCATCTGGAAGTCAAACAAGTACAGCACAAAAACCAAGCTCCACCTATTTAACAGCATTGTTAAATTTTTTTTGTTATATGGATTGGAATGCTGGCGAATCATACAGTGATATGCAAAAAATAAAAGCTTTCTGCAATACCTGTCTCCGTAAGATCTTGAGAATTTACTGGCCCAACAAAATTTCAAATGAATAACTTTGGAAAAGATGTAATAGTAAAAGAACTTCTATAAAGATCAAACAACAGTGATTCAGATGGCTAGGGCACATGCTAAGAATGTCAAATAACTGAATACCAAAAGTTGCTCTAAACTGGACACCACCAAGGAAAAGAAAGCCAGGCAGACCACAAATCACCTAGAGAAGAACAGTCCAAGCAGAACTACAGAAGATGGGGTACACCTAGTGACAAGCTTAGCGTGTTGCAAAGGACAGGGCAAAGTGGGGGTTGCTTGGGCCTTATGTCCCACCTGGTACAAAGAAGATAAGTAAGTAACTAAGTATGAGGGCTCTTAAAACAGAATAATAATTGAATTAAGATACACTCATGCTTTCCATGTCAGTGTTTTAACTTGTTTGTTGGAGGGCCATATTATAGTGCGGAAGTTCATAATTAGTTGTCACATGGGGGGGGGGGGGCACATTTATGTGTGTTTCCAAGATCATTTCACTATTACAGCAGCACAAAACTGAATTTGGTGCCAAGGCAAGTGCAAAGAGGCTGTCCTAATACTCTTAATTATTCAGAGGTGTATTTGGGGCATGATGTGAAATAAACCAATTGCCGTCTTTACTCTCATTCCCATTTATAAACAGGGATGTGAGATCAAATGATTAAAAGTAAAACAACTGTGCTTAAATGGGAGGACAGCGGCGGGACTAGAAGCCCACCGACTCACTCTCACTCATAAAAATATGCAGTAGTTAAGACTCTGAATAGGAAGGACCACAGCCTTATAATGGTGAACCTGTCACATCACTGAGATCAGGAAAGTAGGAGGATTAGGAGAAATAATGACTACAAGCAAGAAAGTCTTTGGTGTGAAGAAAATCAGTTGAAGAACTACACAGCTTTTATGGTGAGTTGTTCAGATCACATTTGTAAACTTATGATAGTTAATACTGTTTTTAAAGAATAGATGTTTCCCTCATTTTATGTAATATGTTGCATTTTGGGATAAAAGCTGTTGTAGGAGCAGGGATGAAAACTGACTCTTTAAATCAAGATTTATGCCTTTAGGTACTGTAAACTAAAATTAAACCTCTACTAAAATTTATCAATCAAACAAACTTTATTTGTATAGCACTTTTCAAACATTAAATGCTGCACAAAGTACTTTACATAGATAAAAGCAGTAGACAAATTTAAATACATATATTTGCACAATACATCCCACACCTAAAACACACACACACACACACACACACACACACACACACACACACATGCACCACTCCCTATTTCTCACACACACATACAAAATAGAAGAGACATACAGTAGCTCAGTGCTGAGGCACCATGGAAGGAACACTATCCTGTGGAGCCCCCCACGTCAGGAGACCACATAGCCCATGACCACAGGGTGTGCCATAGAGGCCACCCTGACCAGGACAGACCGGGATACATACCACAGCTGTAAGGTAATGGCATAGAGCTCCCATCTATCATAACCAGAGCGACCCACGAGACCAACACCCCTGCAGAAGGTGAAGCAGCATCCAGCATGAGGGGTTCCATTGAGGAAAACACTGGAGCTAAAACACCATCCATCCATCCATCCATCCATCTTCTTCCGCTTAATCCTTTTTGGGTTGCAGGGGGGCTGGAGCCTATCCCAGCATCTTTGGCCAAGAGGCAGGGTACACCCTGGACAGATCGCCAGTCCATTGCAGGGCCAACACAAAGAGGCAGATAACCTTTCACTCTCACAGTCATACCTAAGGACAGTTTTAGAATCCCCAGTTTGATGCCAATTAACCTAACGTGCATGTTTTTGGCATGTGGGAGGAAACCGGAGAAATCCCGGAGTAAATCCACTCAAACACGGGGAGAACATGCAAACTCCACACAGATCACTGTTGGTCTGGGGCTGGGATCGAACCCAGGATCCCCCGGCCAAGGGTGAGTTGCTGTGCTGCTGCAGTGCTAACGACTCCGCCACCACGCTGCCCGGGGCAGCTAAAACACATAAAATACAAAATAAAACTAGAAAAGCACTCGGAGAGCGCAGATCTCTGCCAAGCGCCACAGTTCCCCCCATACAGTGTTTGTGTGTACGTTTTGAGATTCCGTGACCATGAAAACATATGACTAGCAATTGGATTGACAATGATAGGATTAGTGGTTCAGTGGTTATTCACGAAAATGACATTTTCCGTAATAGCGGCCACAGTTCCGCCCATACAGTGTTTGTGTGTACGTTTTCAGATTCCTTGACCACGAAAACATATGACTAGCAATTGGATTGACAATGATAGGATTAGTGGTTCAGTGGTTATTCACGAAAATGGCATTTTCCGTAATGGCGGTTTTCTTGTGGACGGTGATCCGGATCATCCTCAAAATTTAATCCCATAATGGCGGTTTTCTTGTGGACGGTGATCCAGATCATCCTCAAAATTTATTCAGTTCTTCCTTGTACCATTTCCAACAACGCCTGAAAGATTCATGGAAATCCGTCCAAAACTTTTTGAGTTATCTTGCTAACCAACAGACAGACAAACAGACAGACAAACCCCGGCAGAAACATAACCTCCTGGCGGAGGTAACTAAGAACACAAAACAAGAGGAACTAAAACCTCATACTTACAAACTGAGCAAAAACACATCAAAATAAAAAAAGATGAGAAAATCTTAAAACAAATGGAGCTAAGAAGAACATAAAACAACAGAACATAAATGACTACTTCAATAATAGTTAAACAGGTTTGTTAAAGGCCAAATTGAAAAGGTGGGTCTTGAGCCTGTTCTTTCACTTGGTGCCGAGATGGAGCTGTTGTGCATAAACACTGTTCTCCATTGGTGAGGTTTATGATCATCAAGTGCCGTCTTTTTTACAAACTGAGAGAATTTACATCTGTCCTGCTAGTCACCATGTATGTACCGCCCACCGCCATCACCAAGATGAGTAAAGCACTTAAAGAATTCTATCAGGCTATAAGTGAGACACAAACAGAGCATCCGGATTCCTCATCACAGCAGGAGACTTCAGCCATGCAGATTTAAAGGCTCTCCTACCAAAACTACACCAACATGTGGACTTTCCAACAAGAGAAGACAATTTACTGGACCTGGTGTACACAACTCACAAGAGAGCATACAGAGCCTCCCCCCTTCCCCACCTGGGTCTCTCTGATCACATCACCATCTTGCTGAGGCCTGCATACAGACCCAGAGTGAAAACAATCAGATCGACAAAAAAGCAAGCACGTGTGTGGCCAGAGGGGGCATCTGAAAGACTGCATCAGCACTACAGACTGGGACACTTTCAAGCATGCAGCCACTCACAATGGACACACAAACATAGAGGAGTACACTGAGGTTGTTGTAGCATACATAGCTAAATGCATTGATGATGTCACTCACTGCAAAACCATCACTGTTCATGCTACCCAAAAGCCATGGATGACAGCAGAGGTCCACAGGCTCTTGAAGGCTCGATACGCAGCCTTCAGAGCCAGCGACACTGCAGCACTAACAACAGCTAGGGCAAACGTGTCCCGTGGCATCAAGGAAGAAAAACGACAGTGCAGCAAGAAAATATCCGGACACTTCAGCAACACCAGAGATGCACGTTCTCTCTGGTGTGGCATACGGACCCTCACCAACTTCAATCCTCCACCTCAGACCTGTGCAAGTGACATCACACTGTTTAACAACTTAAATGACTTCTTTCGCCGCTTTGAAACACAAAACAGCACATGGGCACAGAAGACCACTCCTCCCCCAGACGAACAGGCCATAAGTTTGAATCTGGCTAGTGTGAAGAGAACCTTCTCCAGGATCAACCCACACAAAGCAGCTGGACCAGACAACATACCAGGTTGCGCTCTGAAGGACTGCACAGAGGAGCTGAAGAATGTCCTGGCCAACATCTCCCTGAGTCAAGCTGTTGTCCCCACATGTTTCAAAACTGCTACCACAATACCAGTCCCAAAAAAGCCCGTCCCATCCAGCTACAATGATTACCAGCCCGTAGCACTGACCCCCATCATAATGAGGTGCTTCAAGCGGCTGGTCATGCAGAACATTAAGTTCATCCTATCCCCTCCCACAACCCATCTCAGTTTGCATACAGGTCAAACAGATCCACAGACGACGCCATCTCTGCTGCTCTCCATCCAGCCCTCACCCACCTGGACTCAGAGAACTCCTACGTACGAATGCTGTTCTTGGACTTCAGCATTCAACACAATCATCCCCCAGCACCCAATACAAAAACTCAGACACTTGGGATTCAAAATCTCTCTCTGTAACTGGGTGCTGGACTTTCTCACAGGGAGGCCACAGAGCGTGCAGGTTGGCAGCAACACTTCCAAGACCATCACACTGAGCACAGGGGCTCCACAAGGGTGCATGCTCAGCCCACTGATTTTCACCTTGCTGACCCATGACTGTGTATCAGCCGACAGCACCAACAACATCATCAAGTTTGCGGACGACACGTTGGTAGTGGACCTCATCACCAATGAGGAGGCCAACTGCAGAAATGAGGTGAGTCAACTGGTCCAGTGGTGTAAAGACAATAATCTCTTCTTAAATGTGGAAAAACCAAGGAGATTGTGGTTGACTTCAGGAGGGGACACACACAGCATCCCCCTCTGATCATCAATGGAGCAGCTGTGGAGAGGGTGAGCAGCACCAAGTTCCTGGGGGTGTACATCTCTGAGGACCTGTCCTGGTCCAACAACACCACATCACTGGCCAAGAAAGCTCAAACTCACTTCTATTTCCTCCGCAAACTGAGGAGAGCATGAGTCCTACCCCCCATCATATGCCCATTCTACCGGGGCATCACTGAGAGCATCCTCACCAGCTGCATCATGGTGTGGTATGGAAGCTGCACCGCCTCCTGCTGGAAGACACTACAACAGACAGTGAAAGCAGCCAGCAAGATCATCAGTGCCCCTCTGCCCACTGTAGAAATGCCATATCTGCTAATGTCTGTTATTGCAATATTGATCATGTGCAGTCTAATCTGTCACTGCACCGACACTACCGCATCAAACTTGCAACTACGAGTATTACTGCTCTACTTTTTCTGTATATAGGATTGCTGGGTTTTATTGTTTATCTTTATTTACACTATGGGATGTCTGGGTTGCATCTTTTGTCACCATTTGCACTACGGGTAGCATTACTGTACATAGACTGCAGTTATTTTTTTCCAACCTTATTCCTTTTTTTTATATTGTGCACATCACTGAAGAGAGAGAAACGGCATTTTAATCCTCTGGTATGTCCTGTACGATTTGTAGTATTGACAAATAAAATCTTTAAAGGGCTGATGACACGATTTTGACATTTTTTGGGATGTTGTGTAAACCCAAAAGTCATTGTCAATGATCAATATAACATTTACAACCACGCCTGCATAAACTAGTTATCATCAAAAAACAGCAGCTGCTGACTGGACTGTGGTGCCGCCCACCGAATTAAGGGTGGAACCTTCATGACGTAAGTGACAGAACGGATGCTGGTGTTGACTGGAATGACAGCAGCTTTGTAGCTCACAGTTTCTCTGGTTTCTTGTTTTAATTTTATGGCTGTGCCTTCGCATTGTGTCGCAGGCTTAGATAAACAGCAAGCAGCAAAAGACCACATCACACGCTTCAACTCCAACTGTCATAAGCCTCCTCCACTCCTCGTGCGCTTTTATGCAGGGGGAGCGCACGAGGAGGGGAAGGATTAATGGATTTACGCGCAGCTTTGACCTACTTTCTGTGATCCCATGCTGACATCTCGCCGGTCAGCCACGCCCCCTCTATCATTATCACCAGCTGATTCAAACTCCCGCTGATCATATTTCCCGGTCCTCGCCCAGGTGCTTCTTATTACACCATCACCAGCAGTGCATGCCAGTCCTGCACTGATGGTCCATAGTATTGTCATCTGTGCTGTTTGTCTGTCAGTATTTTCAGCACTCTCACGACGTGCTAGTCACTCCATGTTCACCGTGGCTCTCGTGTGTCCTTGAAGCGATGTCGGCTCTGGGGCGCACCTGTGGCAAACACGTCTCCTCTCATTCGTTTGCTGGGCGATGCCGGCCCCCGAACGCCATCAGCAAGTGTGTCTGTGTTTCTTGTACGTCTTCACCTTTCAGGGAACTGTCTGTCTTTCTGTATTAAATGTGCTGTGGTGAATCCTGCATGCAAATCCTCGCTATTTCATCCTCCCTCTCCCTGCCCTGCGTAAGAGCGTACGGAGGGTCACGATGAATGGATTTACGCGCAGAATTCACCACAGCACATGTATTGAACATAAGAATGATGACAACAGTTCCCAAAAAGGTGAAGACCCACAAAAATAAACAGAAACACCCACAGTTGGCGTTCGGGGCCGACATCGTCCAGCGAACATGGAGAGGAGACATGTTAACCACGGTTGTGCCCCAGGGCCAACATCACTTCAAGGGGCGCAACAGAACCACATCTGTGTGGAGCGGCCAACACGTCGTGATAGCGCTGGCAACATTGGCTGGCTGACAACACGGCAGATGATGCACACAAACCATGAACAGCTGACTGTCAAAGAGAGAGGGCACGTGTGTTCAGACTGGCGAATCTTGGACAGTGCCCACTTGAAAGTGGCTCAAAATGCACATAAAACACATGTACAAAACAAAAACAACAAGAACTCAAAATATAATCCATAATAAACCCAATGCCTGAGCCACAGAGAATATACTGTTATGATTTTATTGAAAAATCGGGTTTAAATAAATTATATTTATGAACAAATAATTTGTTGCAATATCTGTAACAAAAGAATAACACTGGTGTTCCCCTGCTGTGTGTTTGTAGCTGCTTCTGCGATGGGCATGTGTGCCTCTCTACCCGTCACTCTCTGAGTGTGACTGGCTTGGCACAATGCCCGCTTGGCACAGCTCAAACCTATACGGTCTGATGCCCCAGGTTCTTGATTATCATCTCATTCTTCGGAGCTATAATCATCTGAAGATTGGACAACACAAACCAATTCCACACTACATGTGCTAGAACCATCATGTTTTCAAACGCTTCCATCCTGTGTGTACAATGAGCAGCCAAGTGCTGTGTTCTGTCGATGACGTGACTACATGGCAGTGGGGTATTCCAGCCACTGACGTAATTGGTGACGTGGCGCTCATGAAAACATCAGATATTCGCATGAAAAAAAGCCTGTTTGACTTAGAACTACACAGACCAACCTATTTTGTCATATTGTATTGTGTGTTGGAAAATTAGAGGAAGTCAAAAACGTGTCATCAGCACTTTAAACCTTGAATCTAAAAACATCTATTGACTCTGCGGCCCTGAGGCTCTCTGGCAGGGTGTTCCACAGATGAGGACCATAGTAATGAAAGGTTTCACCATAGGTCTTGGTCTTGACTTTGGGAGCCATTAAAAGGCCAGTACCAGAGGACCTCAGGGCCCATAAGGTAAATAGATAAGATAGATAAGAAGGCCCAAAACCACTGAGACATTTAAAAACTATTAAAAGAAGAAGAAAGAAAAGATTGATCCTAAAATGCACGGGGAGCCAATGCAGTGATTTTAAAACTGGTGTAATATGCGCCCGCCCCTTGGTCCTCGTCAGCACTTGTGCTGCTGAATTTTGGAGCAGTTGGAGATATGATATCCTTTTTTGAGGAAGACCAGAGAGCAGGGCAGAGACCTTGCCAGTCTAATCCCAGGCTTTTTCACACCATTGTATCTAAAATACAGTTCAAAACCACTGCACGGTAGCGCAGTGGTTTAGCACTGTGGCAGCACAGTTTTACCCTCGGCCGGGGGATCGCAGGGATCATGAGATCGTGGGTTCGATCCCAGCCCCCGACCAACAGTGAGCTGTGTGGAGTTTGCATGTTCTCCCCGTGTTGCGTGGGTTTACTCCGGGATTTCTCCGGTTTCCTCCCGCATACCAAAAACATGTAGGTTTAGGGCGCTCGCGCACGCAGCGACCAGCAGCCGGTGGCTTGTCACCAGACTGCAAACCAAATCTACCTACGGGTACAAATAAGTAACAAAAAAAAAAAAAAAAAAAAGGACATTAATTGTTTTTTTGTTGGGTTTTTTTTTGTCATAGAGAGACATGGCAATGTGTGTATGATCAGCATAGCTATGAAAATTGATGCCATGTCTCCTGATAATGTCCCCAAGTGGTAGCATATAAAGATTAAAAAGTATTGGGCTTAAAATTGAACCTTGGGGTACCCCACGCTTGATTTCATGGATTCCCAAAGAGCATGTATCCATACTTACAAAATAGCGACAATCTGTGAGATAGGAATGAAACCAATCAAGAACAGTATCTGAGAGGCCCACCAGGTGTTTGAGTCTACTTAATAAAATGTGGTGATCTACTGTATCAAAGGCTGCGCTGAGATCCAGCAGCACGAGGACTGTGGGAATCCATATTACGCCTGATATTATTCACAATTTTTAGAAGGGCTATCTTGGTACTGTGGTTTGTCCTAAAACCAGATTGAAATCTTTCAAAAATTTTGTGATCAGTAAGAAAATTGTTTAACTGGATAAAAAATATTTTTTTCTGAAACTTTTCTTCAAAACAATAAGTTGGACACAGATCGATAGTCACTGAGGATGTCAGGATCTAAATTAATCTTCTTCAAAAGGGGCTTCCCCACAGCCATTTTAAAGACAGTGGGGCAGACACCAGTCCAAAGAGAGCAATTTACAATATTTAAAATCTTGTAAGATAAGATAAGATAAGATAAGCCTTTATTAGTCCCACAATGGGGAAATTCCAGGATTGCAACAGCACAGGGATAGCAACACTCAGAGCAACAATCAGAAGGCAAGAAAAAACAAGAGCAGCTAGTATACATATGTACATATTAATATATATATATATATATATATATATATATATATATATATATATATATATATATATATATATATATATATAGACAGAGAGAGAGAGAGAGAGACACACACACACACACACAGTGCGGAGCATTGTGGTTGGTGGATGTGCAGCAGAAAGTCTAAGCTCTCTCTCCGTGGATGTGGCGGGCCAGCTGGATGTCTTTGGGCATGATGGAGACCCTCTTGGCGTGGATGGCACACAGGTTGGTGTCCTCGAAGAGACCCACCAGGTAGGCCTCGCTGGCCTCCTGCAGAGCCATGACGGCGGAGCTCTGGAAGCGCAGGTCGGTCTTGAAGTCCTGAGCGATCTCCCTCACCAGACGCTGGAAGGGCAGCTTACGGATGAGCAGCTCCGTGGATTTCTGGTAGCGACGGATCTCTCTCAGAGCCACGGTACCAGGCCTGTAATGGTGAGGCTTCTTCACTCCGCCGGTGGCCGGAGCGCTTTTCCGAGCAGCCTTGGTGGCCAGCTGCTTCCTGGGGGCTTTTCCTCCAGTACATTTACAGGCAGTCTGCTTGGTTCTTGCCATCGCTCTTTATTATTGATTGATTGATTTTTATTTGAACATTGTTAAAGAAAGAAAAAAGAGAGTTCAAAACACAACAAAAAAACAAACCAAAAATAAAATGTTCAAAAGGAGTGGGAAGAAGCCAACGCTTATACAGTCCCACCCCTTCTCCACACCAAACAAATTACAGTATTACTCATAATCATCATTATCCCACAACCACATTCACCGTAATACACCCATAGTCAAATTATACAACAAAAATGACACAACAATGACAGTCCATATCCAACAATATTACAACAACAATAAACATACAATTCTGGCATGTTCAATGCAAACACAAACAACACCATCACCTTCACAATCACCATAACACACAACAACCTTCCCTCACTGAAGACACAATGTAACATCACTGCCCTTCATTCTCATACTGTTCAAAAATCATTTCTTTATATGTTGATTTAAATATATGGATGTTGGGACATTGCCTGTGTTTCTCCCCCAACCCATTCCACAGTTTTACCCCACACACAAACACACAAAAACTCTTCCTTGTAGATCTTACTAAGTGAATTTTAAATTTTGTATTCCCCCATAAATTATATTTCCCTTCTCTCTCCCTAAATAGATTCTGTATATTGTGTGGCAAGAGGTTTTTACTAACTTTAAACATTAATTGTGCTGTGTAATAATGAACCAGATCTCATAATTTCAATAACTTCGAATGTAAAAACAATAAATTAGTATGTTCGAGGTACCCAACTTTGTGTATAACACGGACTGCCCTTTTTTGTAATATTAACAATGAATTAAGTTTACTTTTATAACTGTTACCCCAAACGTCTATACAATAAGTCAAGTATGGAAGTACTAATGAACAATACAAAATATGAAGTGATTTATAATCTAGGACCTGCTTAATTTTATTTATAATTGCAATATTTTTTGCAACTTTATTTTGTATGTATCTGACATGTGGTTTCCAACTAATTTTATCATCCAGTACTACACCCAAAAACTTGATCTCCTTAACTTTTTCAATAACTACATTATCTATATGAATGTGTATATCTTCTTTATTTTTACAATTACCAAATATCATTACCTTAGTTTTATCTATATTTAGTGATAGTTTATTACAATCCATCCATTTTTTTAGCTTATTTAATTCATTATTTACAGTATGGATTAGTTGATTATAATTATTTCCAGAATAAAATAAATTAGTATCATCAGCAAATAATATTATTTTTAATAATTTAGAAACTTGGAATATATCATTTATATATATGTTAAATAATTTGGGGCCCAAAACTGACCCTTGGGGGACCCCACAGGCAATTCCCATACACCCAGACAGATATTCTCCCATTTTCACAAATTGTTGTCTCTCAGATAGATAACTTGTAACCCATTTCAGAGCAATTCCCCTAATACCATACATTTGCAATTTATTAAGAAGTATTGAATGATTTATTGTATCAAATGCTTTTCTAAAATCTATAAACACACCAACTGCATATTTTCCTTGATCTAATGCATTTATTATTTCCTCTGTTGCATCCATTATCGCCAACAATGTTGTACTCTTGGCTCTAAACCCATATTGGTTCTGATTCAGCACATCCTGTTTATTTAAAAAGTTTTCTAATCTGTTGTTGAAAAGTTTTCCCAGAATTTTTGAAAATTGTGGGAGAAGTGATATTGGTCTGTAGTTTGTGTATTGGTGTTTATTTCCTTGCTTAAATAATGGAATTACTTTTGCTATTTTCATTTTCTGCGGGAATGAACCAGTTTGAAATGATAAATTACAAATATATGTGAATGGTTTTAATATACCATCAACAGTTCTTTTTATTAGTGCCATATCAATACCATCACAGTCAGTAGATCATTTATTTTTACACTTTTCAACAACAGATTTTACCTCTAGTTCATCCACCGCTGTAAGAAAAATTGACCGAGGGTTACTTCCAATTGAAGTCTCACTCACAGTGTCTTTTCCTTGATTTGGAATCTTTGCTGCCAACTCTGGGCCAACACTTAAGAAAAATTTATTCATTTTATTTACTACCGTATTCTTATCATAAATATCACCACAATTATCAGTAAAATACTCTGGATATATCATTTTCTTAGTTCCATTTTTCCTTAATTTGTTTAATATATCCCAGACTCCTTTTATATTATTTTTATTTTCATTTAACATTTTCCTATAATATAATTTTTTACTAGTTCGTATTATATCAGTTAATTTATTTTTATATGTTTTATATCTTTTTTCAGATTCTTTAGTTCTTAATTTAATAAAATTAGAGATAATTTTTCTTTTTACAAGCATTTTGTAACCCTTTGGTTAACCATGGGCAATTTTTGTATATATATTTTGTATATACATATTTTTGTATATGTATTTTGTATATATATATTATTCTGTCTTATATTTCTTGCATGCCGCCTAAACTCCAGCCCGGCACCCGCGTCGTTTTCGCTTCAGTTTCTCCCGGTATGTCGAGTTTCTCCGTTAGCACCGGGTGGCGGTTGAGTGCTAGCTGGCTCTTCCCTGCTGTATCGTCTCCTGCTGTAAACAGTGGCTCCGTTCGCCGACTCGGGAGACCTTTGGGGCGATCTGTGTGTCCGTGTACTCAAAGAATCCATAAAATGTTTTTAAAAAGGATGTGGAAATCAGATCTAAAAGGCAGGAGGTCAAGTTTACCTTGGAGAATACTCTGCCAAGTATCTTAGCATCAACCAGGGCAGAACAGTCCAGTGTTTCCTCAACTAAAAGCAAGCTTTTAACGGGGAAACTCCAAGACACACTGTGAACAAATGCTTGCTTGTTTGTTTGTTTTTTTAATTAGTCTGTGATGGTCACTTTAAGATATAAACGATGAGAAGCACACCAGCATGTATCATACAGAGTCACAACAGTTTGTGGGAGCCTGATTATCTTCACTCAAAAATATATTTTAATCATTCATTACAATACCTGGAACATTGAGCACAACAAGCAAAACTATGCAGCTTTGCGTAGTTTTTAAGACTAGAAGTTTAAATTTCCAGCTATCAAAGATGAGTGCTCACCCTGAATTGTACTCTAACACGTGTGTAAAAGTCATTATTTATGTCACAGCTGGACTGGAAAGCAGTAAGGATCCTGTGTGTAATAATACGTGAGCTTGATATATGGATTCAAAACAAACATACACAGAGACTTAAATTTTCAATGAAATAAGGGAATGCATCCAGCAGAATTTAAAATGAATGTTATTTGCATTTTTATAGACTTTGATTTGCTTTTTACTGATGGAGGAACAGAAGTAATATAAAGTTGCATGTCTTAAAACATGCCTGAGCCAACCTCTAAACTCCTGTCCTTAGAAAACTTTGATTCCTTCCTCTTTTCTTTCTGTTTGTGCACAAGTGCAAATTATTTTCATTTTATAAGACTGATCTTTTTATGCAGCAGCTCTGTCTTCTCAGATTTTGTTTACTACCCCCATTTCTGTTTCAAACTAACAGCAGCAACAGAACCAGAGAGACAGTACTTGAATGATGCTTCGGATACCAATACAGAAAACGTAAATTGTACCAACATGGTGCATCAGCACTCATACATTTATATAATTATTTATCACCTACAAATTTTAGGTTCTTCACGCAGGAATCATTGGGTTGTTTTCATCCAACTATAGGATGTAATTTATTCAACAGAGGGGTTTGTCTTTCAAGCTATTATTTGTGGTTTCTCCACCTTTGAAATGGGAACAGGCAGGCGGGAGAGACATCTGCCTTGCTTTTAATGGGTATCACAAATGTTTCTGAAATTCCACTCCATCTGAAACTTCCCTCCCCTACAGTACACTCCCAAATTACACCAACAGAATGAAGCTGGGGCCTCTTTTTCTTTTGCAGAGCTTTAGTGTTTTCCCCCATCCAAGAGGATCGGAAAGATTCCTCCTGAGAGCTTCCATCATGGAGAATAGCAATCAGTCCAGCAGCCAGCAAATGCTTTGGAAAGATGTGAGTTGGTTTACTTCTTATCTGTATGTGATTTGTTGTACTTAACTAAGACGTGAATAAATATAACCTGCTTTATTAATCAGATTTTTGTAAGCTCTTTGAAAAGTCTTCTGTTAAGTGCAGGTGGAAATAGCAGTGGGTTTAAAAGTTATGCTTATGATGTGATATTTCAGTGGAAGTTAAATGTGTCAGAAGTCTGACCCTTTTTGAAACAATAAGAGCGATGGTTTGATCTCTTGCAGTGTGACTAAAGTTTTCCCCAGAATATTAAATTTCCCATCCAAATCTTTCTGGCTTTTCGCCTTCCAACTTCCTACTTTTATTTCAACTCTCACAGTCTCACCTGGACCATTTTATTTATTTTATACCTATAACATCATCCCTTCTAAAATGAAAGCAGCATACAAATACACACCAAGAGTTTGATATCAGAATTTATTACAGAGGACAAGGAAAGGAAACATTTTCTGCCCTGAAATCTTTTTTCCTTCTCACATAATAATTTTGATGGAAAAATCTTTTTTAAAGAAGGGTAAAAATCAAAGAGGTGAATAACTCTATTGCAATTTTATCTTTGTTCTAAAAAAATATTTTATTGACTACTTCTGAAGGTATTCATCATGAATAAAGCGTACGTGATGAAATATGAAAATATAATTGAGAAATTTACCTGTGGCTCAGCCTGATAAGCTGCAGCCGCTGCTTGTTGGTTATGTTGGTTACACCTGTGCTTCTATTATTTCCTGAAGTGCCCCTTCTTTACATGATAACAGTAGTGGGTCCCCTGGAGTCTTTCTGTCACAGCTCAGGGGGTATTGCCTGGCTGATTCAGAACTTCTAAACCTTTAAACACTGGTTGCCAGGCGCTGCAGACTCAGACTGCTTTACCCCGGCTCCATCCTCATCCTTAATTTCTGCCTCTCTGTCTGTCTGCGTTTCAATCCCACATTTTCCCTCAGAGCATTCATTGTTCAAAGCACAACTGCAGTGAGGTTTGTCCTCTAGTTAAATTTCCACTGCTTATGCAGCCTGACACAGGAGAGCAGAGGGTTTCAGCCAGCACTTTCCCCCCCTTCACTCTAAGAAATTCCAAGTGCAAGAAATTTCTGGCTCACTGATAGTAACTCTCTTTATTGCTGTGCTCTGAAATTCCTCGTTATTTGTGATTACTGCCCCTAATATGTCACATAGTGACAATACATTTTAAAGGCAAAAGTATATTTTTTTGTATTCAGTAATATATAAGATAAGATACGATAAGCCTTTATTAGTCCCACAATGGGGAAATTCCAGGATTACATCAGCTAAGGGATAGCAGCACTCAGAGCAATAGTAAATAAGATAATAAGATAATAAGATAAAGACTGGTTAGCCAAAGCAGTAAATGAATATACTGTGGAGAGTTGTGAAGGACGAGACTGAGTGTATTCCTCAGGTTCAGCTTTATTCACAATGTCATTCTCCAACATTCAAAAGCAGAAAAAGAGGATGAATCTTCTCACATCTGTCCTTTTATACCAGGACATCAAACATACAATCACATGGTGCTTAATCAAACATACAGTCACATGGTACTTAATCCCAGTCACAATGTAACTTCCCCCGATCTTAACACCATCCACCTCCTAGTCTCCGGTGGTCAGGAAATCTCTCAAGGCCATCTCCTTGAAACAAAAGGCCAGATCTCACACCCTCCCGTTACCTCTGGAAGGCTCAGTCCCTTTGTTCCCCTGAGACGTGAAGTATACAATAAGCATACAGTGATATATCTGTGGAGCATCTGAAACCAACATATTTTTTTTTTTTTTGTTTTGTTACTTATTTGTACCCGTAGGTAGACTTGGTTTGCAGTCTGGTGACAAGCCACCGGCTGCTGGTCGCTGCGTGCGCGAGCGCCCTACGCGAGCGTACATATATGCACATATGTGCATATATGTGTGCCACAATACATATGTACATAGTTATATACACAGTGCAGGAGCATTGCAGCTAGATGGTGTAAACAGCATTATGGTTTGTTAAATTACCCTGCAGAATATGAATACAGTGGTGTGAAAAAGTGTTTGCCCCCTTCCTGATTTCTCATTTTTTTGTATGTTTGTCACACTTAAGTGTTTCAGATCATCAAACAAATTTAATTATTAAACAAAGATAACACAAGTTAACACAAAATGCAGTTTTTAAAGGAAGGTGTTTATTATTAAGGGTAAAAAAAAAAATTCAAACCTACATGGCCCTGTGTGAAAAAGTGATCCCCCCCTCCCCCCGTTAAAACATAAATAAACTGTGGTTTATCATGTTTGGAAAACTGAGTTCAATTTCACTAGCCACACCCAGGCCTGATTACTGCCACACCTGTTCTCAATCAAGAAATCACTTAAATGGGACCTGCTTGACAAAGTGAAGTAGACCAAAAGATCCTCAAAAGCTAGACATCACACTGCAATCCAAAGAAATTCAGGAACAAATAAGAAACAAAGTAGTTGAGATCTATCAGTCTGGGAAGGGTTATAAAGCCATTTCTAAAGCTTTGGGACTCCAGCGAACCACAGTGAGAGCCATTATCCACAAATGGCAAAAACATGAAACAGTGGTGAACCTTCCCAGGAGTGGGCGGCCGACCAAAATTACCCCAAGAGTTCAGCGGCAACTCATCCAAGAGGTCACAAAAGACCCCACAACAACATCCAAAGAAATGCAGGCCTCACTTGCCTCAGTTAAGGTCAGTGTTCATGACTCCACCATAAGAAAGAGACTGGGCAAAAATGGCCTGCATGGCAGAGTTCCAAGACGAAAACCACTGCTGAGCAACAAGAACATAAAGGCTTGTCTCAATTTTGCCAGAAAACATCTTGATGATCCCCAAGACTTTTGGGAAAATACTCTGTGGACTGATAAGACAAAAGTTGAACTTTTTGGAAGGTGTGTGTCCCATTACATTTGGCATAAAAGTAACACAGCATTTCAGAAAAGGAACATCGTACCAACAGTAAAATATGGTGGTGGTAATGTGATGGTCTGGGGCTGTTTTGCTGCTTCAGGACCTGGAAGACTTGCTGTGGTAAATGGAACCATGAATTCTGCTGTCTACCAAAAAATCCTGAAGGAGAATGTCCGGCCATCTGTTTGTGACCTCAAGCTGAAGCACACTTGGGTTCTGCAGCAGGACAATGATCAAAAATACACCAACAAGTCCACTTCTGAATGGCTTAAGAAAAACAAAATTAAGACTTTGGAGTTGCATAGTCAAAGTCCTGACCTGAATCCGATTGAGATGCTGTGGCATGACCTTTAAAAGGTGGTTTATGTTCAAAAACCCTCCAATGTGGCTGAATTACAATTCTGCAAAGATGAGTGGACCAAAATTCCTCCACAGCACTGTAAAAGACTCATTGCCAGTTATTGCAAATGTTTGATTGCAGTTGTTGCTGCTAAGGGTGGCCCAACAAGTTATTAAGTTTAGGGGCAATCACTTTTTCACACAGGGCCACGTCAGTTTGGATTTTTTTTTCATTAATAATAAACACCTTCATTTAAAAACTGTACTTTGTGTTTTCTTGTGTTATCTTAGTCTAACATTGAAATTTGTTTGATGATCTGAAACATTTAAGTGTGACAAACACCAAAAAATGAGAAATCAGGAAGGGGGCGAACACTTTTTCACACCACTGTAGGTACTCAGACCGTGTATTTCACATTTTAATCAACAGTGTTGTTGCCACCCTCAGTAATGATTATTCTCTATTTCCTGGTATGTAGTAAGCATAGCCTAGCTTTTTAACAAAATAAGTAATGTAGTTATTGGAAAATTTGGGGCATCTTCACTCTTTTGTGAGAGATAAGTAAACGAATCGTACAAAAGCTGGAAATAAGTTACATAAACTGATGGTGACTACAATCTATGAAAAGAACAAAACAAACTGACCCTCTGTTATGTCTGAAGAACGGGCGGACACAACCATGTGCTGAGGTTAGCTTTATTGGGCTTATAATAAGTGAACAGAACACAGAGCAGCGTGGAGAGGAGTGCAGGAAGAGGCAAGAAACCTCATGTTGCAGCGCTGCCTGTCATGAACCGGGCTTAGGATCCTCCCGATCTCGGTTTCATGGCTTTTTCCTGTTTCTTAGTTATCTGTGTTTCATGATACCTTCTGAGTTCCATATTATGCTTCATTTCTCCCTTGTCATTGTCTAGCCTGTTGCCATGTTGTTGTATTTTTGGTGCCTATTATTTGTCTGTTTTTGCTCTTGGTCATTTGATTATCTTTTGAGTTATTTGTAGTTATTCCTTAGTTTGCTTTTGGTTTTGTGTTTATTTATTTTGTGACTGGCAGCCACTCCCCCCTCTCCTGTCAGTGCCTCACAGGTGATTCCAATCTGTCATTGCTTCTCCTCTCTGCTGAGGTTCACACACGCACACTCACGCACACATACAGATTCCTACACACATGCACACACTCACTCACACTTGCAGTCACTCAGTTTATCATGTCTTGTATTATTTAAGCTCCATCTGTGCGCTTTTGAATTTGTTGGTTTATTGGCTTGTCACCCCTCACCTGAGCAGAGTTTGGCTCAAGTGACTCCTGCTATGTAAGTACCTACACCTGCCTGTTTCTGGATTGTTAGGTTATCTCTGTTTTTCCCCGGCGCTCCCTTGGTGCAGCTGTAGAGCCTTGGGTTGCTTGGCTCCGGTCTGCATGCACTTTTGTCTCAGGAGCGTTCTGGGGTAATTTATCCCCCCCCCCCCCCCACTCGCCATTTACGCATGGGAGCGTTTGGGTTCATTGTGCATTGCTGTCCAATGCCATTTCGTTTGGGGACAATTACTCTGACTGTTTACCGTACTTGTTCACCTGTCTACTCTTTGGATTTATTGTTTGGGACACTTTATGTTAATGAACACACAACATCCTCCTGCAAGTGGGTTTTTTCGTCTCTTCTGCCTCTAAAGCAGCAGCAAATCGTGACAGCTGCCTGTTATATACCCCCGACATGCTGGCATCACCTGTGCATGTCTGCAGTGCAGCACGTTTCATCGTGTTGCATACACTACATTTAACCCCCCCTCCCCCTTTTTGAAAACATAAAACTGTTACCCTTCTACTTTGAGAACTCAGAGCAGATTAGCCCAACAGAACAACATCACATTGTAACTGGGCAACCGGGTAGACTGCTGGTGTGCCCGCATGGCCTTGTGGTGTATTCTGCCACATGCCAGGCCATGCCCTAACTACAAACATGTACTTAAACCAGTCACATAGTCTCCATCGGGTTGGGACCAGGCGGACATTAATCACGCTGGCTCGGGTGGTGCCGGCGGGCACCCCACCGGAGTTGCAGGCCGTGCATCAGCGAAGTCCCAGTATTGATGGGCCGGCTTGATTGCAGTCTCTTGGTCAGAAGTGGGAGGTGTTGTTACCCTTCTGAGATGGCTGCCGTGCCAACGTGACCCATCAGCCAGACAGAAGGTGGCTGGTCCTAGCTAAGTGATGATCTGCATCGGCGTTGATCAGAATGACTGCAGCTTGTGCGAGTCATTGGGTTGACGGATCCAGACATAGTTGAGCACCGTGAGTGAGGGGCACTTCTGCTTCACGATGTGTTGTTGCTCTTCTCTCCTGCTGCCGGAGAAGGGCGCCATTACTGGAGTGTCATTTGATGGAGGACATGAGCGGTCTAGGGAAAGGTGCAGAGGCAGGCCAGTCTTGCCATTGACGGGGCAGGCCCTACCTTCTTCCGGGTCCTGCATGGATGTGAACCAGAGCTCCTGCAGTGAGGCAGCAGCTTGAGGGCGCTCACACCACATGAGGATCGGCTCCAGTTCTCCGGGGTTCTGCTCGGTGTGCAGTGCGGAGCAGGAAGTGGCTTCATCCACATCTGAGTGCAGTGGACTTGGGCCGTCAGCGGTCAAATGGAATCCCATGTGGTCTGTGATGGAGAAGCCCAGTTTGTAGAACAAGTCACACCCCAGAATATTGTCGCTGTGACGTGTCACTTGGAATGTGAATGCCGAAAGGATTCTTGAATCATAGCGTACCGAAAAGGTGACAGTTCCTATTACGCCGAGCTTCATGTGTCCGTAGCCAATCAGTTCCACCTCATCTGCCTAAATTGGTTGCTTGGGAAAAAGCCTCCTAACAGTTGACTCATTCATCAGGGACCTTGTAGCAGCAGTGTCCAGCAGCAGCGGTAGACTGACACCATCCAACTCTACTGTGCACCACTTAAATGGCTGTTGCTGGAGCCCACAGAATGAATGGTGGTCGGGCTGGGACGACTGGGCAAGCGCGACAGCAAGCTTGCAGGAACTGAGTGACACACTCTAGTGAAGTGATTGAGCTTACTGCAGCGTTGGCACCTCTGTCCTGTGGCTGGGCAGGCATGTGCACATGCGGTGTGTGAGAAAGAGCCACAGTTACGGCAGGGTTGGCGTGCTGTGGTGCCTTGTCGTCCCGAGATGTTTACCTCTGAGCCGTCGTGAAGAGACATGGAGCCATTGTGAGGAGACATGGGGTTGAAGGGCTGAGCAGCCGGGGTAACAGCTTGTGCCACCGGAGCTGATTGTGGGGAGTGCAGGTTAAGGGCCACTAGCTGTGCTGCTAACTGGGTAGCCTCTTCTAGCTGGGATGCTAATTCCACCGCACTGGCTAATGGCAGGTCGCCCAGCGCCATTAACAGCTTCTCCCACAGCTTCAAATCTGTGGTATGCTCCACTAGCTGGTCTTGTACCATCTCCTCCTGTAAGTGTCTGAATCTACACTTGCTAGCCAAACAGCGGAGATCGGCGACATACTGTTGTACCAACTCACCCATTCGCTGTCAGCACTGGTGAAACACAATTCTTCTGACCATTATGCCCTGTGGAGCAGTGAAATGCCCAGTCAATAAAGCCACATATTCATCGTATGGGCTGCACGGTGGCGCAGTGGTTAGCACTGCGGCAGCACAGTTTACCCTTGGCCGGGGGATCGTGGGTTCGATCCCAGCCCCCGACCAACAGTGATCTGTGTGGAGTT
The DNA here is from genome assembly GCA_020510985.1 of Pholidichthys leucotaenia. Lineage (NCBI taxonomy): Eukaryota > Metazoa > Chordata > Actinopteri > Cichliformes > Pholidichthyidae > Pholidichthys > Pholidichthys leucotaenia. The sequence continues at coordinate 379,238,629 of CM035840.1, read as the reverse complement.
TGCATGTTCTCCCCGTGTATGCGTGGGTTTACTCCGGGATTTCTCCGGTTTCCTCCCACATGCCAAAAACATGCAGGTTAGGTTAATTGGAGACTCTAAAGTGGCCCTTGGTGTGAATGTGTGTGAATGGTTAAAAAGGGATGGCGCCGTATTGTGGCTGCTTCAACCATCCAGGTGGTGGATGACCCTTAATTTCTGTAAAGCGTCTTTGAGTGTCTATGATAAAGCGCTATATAAATCTGATGCATTGATTGATTGATTGTATGTGTTCCCGGGTCCAAGAGTCCAAAAGATACGATGTCCCTCACTGACGAGGTTATGAATTAGCATGGCCCTTAGCCCTTGCTAGCTTTGGTTCTCAAGATGTTCTCAAGATCTCAAAAGATTCATATCAGCTGGCCCATGGAATCAGCGGTTCACCAGGCAAGGCGAGGAACAGCTGTGGAGGTGCAAGTAAAGTCTCCATCCCTGATGCTGTGTGGGTCATCCTCGTAGCCAATGTTGTGTCTGAAGAATGGACAGACACGACAATGTGCTGAGGTTAGCTTTATTGGGCTTATAATAAGTGAATAGAACACAAAGCAGTGTGCAGAGGAGCGCAGGAAGAGGCAAGAGACCTCATGTCACAGTGTTGCCTACTATATACCCCCGACGTGCTGACGTCACCTGTGCGTGTCTGCAGTGCGGCACGGCACATCATGTTGCATACACTACACCCTCATTACAGCCAATGCCTTTTTTTCAGCCTGATATTGATTGCTGATAATCTAGGAGGCCAATTTGGAAGCAATCCTCACTTACAGAAGATATTTAAATACCATTACAGTATTATGAATATTACACACGTGGACAAAATTGTTGGTACCTTGGAGTTCACCAAGAATGTGTTTAGAGGTTGTTCTGAGCTCTTTTGTTACCATTCGTATTATCCATCTCCTCCTGCGGCCACGTCCAGAGAGGTTGGCTACAGTCCCGTGGATCTTAAATTTCTGAATAATATGTGCAACTGTAGTCACAGGAACATCAAGCTGCTTAGAGATGGTCTTATAGCCTTTACCTTTAACATGCTTGTCTATAATTTTCTTTCTAATCTCCTGAGACAACTCTCTCCTTTGCTTCCTCTGGTCCATGTTTAGTGTGGTACACACCATGTCAACAAACAGCACAGTGACTACTTGTCACCCTTTAAATAGGCCGACTGACTGATTACAAGTTTGTAGACACCTGCGATGTTAATTACAGGAAACATCTTGGTTGAACATGTCCCTATGGTCACACTATTTTCAATCTTTTCTAGGGGTACCATCATTTTTGTCCAGGCCTGTTTCATGAGTTTGTTTTTTAAAGTAATTCTGTTGAACCCCAATTCAAAAGCATTGTCTGATTTTCATTGGTTAATTTTCATAGAATTTTAATTTATTACCACTTTTGTCAGATTCAAGTTATTTCTGTGACCATTGTGTTTTTTTCTTTCATTAACAGAGGGGTACCAACAATTTTGTCCACGGCTGTATCAAATGGTCATTGCACCCCACAAAGATGTATTTACTCCCATTACAGTAAACCCATGTCGGGGTTTCTAAATGTATTGATTCCGTCGTATTCGTATGCTAAAAAGATTTGTCAAAATATTTGTTCACCAAAATAACTCAGTACTGTACTACAGCTACAACTGCCTACTACTCACTGAGCTGAAAAACAATGCTGAATGGAGCAGTTGGGGTTTGTTCGGTGCTCAGGTTACTGCAGCATTAAAGATGTGCAACTGTGTTCATCTGGCTTTGTAGGTGTAACTATCTCATGTTATCTCTCTAATATGCTAAACTTGAGCTCAGTTGAAGTCCCCCAGCCAGTGATTTCGTACAAAGCAGGCAACAAATCAATATGTGGCTTTCTCCCCTCCTCTTCCTATTTGTTGTCTATGTGAAACACCGGGCACGTTGCAGTGTGTTTTTTTGGCAAAAAACTTTTAATGAGCAGATGTGTGTGTGAAATAAAAAAACAGATTCAACAACTAGATCATACATTTCTCAACTCAGATGTTTTCAGAATCACTTTTTGCTTCTCCGTTTTAAAGATATTAGAGAAAGTTTATTGCTGAGGTGGCACTGTGTTGGATCCATTTACATCCGGCAGGACCCGCCTTTGGTGGACGAGTTGAACAATAAAAGCAGCTTCAGGTTTATGTGGCTGTAAAAGGCTGTAGATGGGCTAGGAGAGCTGTCCATCAGTGAAGTCTACAAGCTCTGACTTTTCAGAAGTGATCTAGTAGAGTTATGGTAAGTAATTCAATACAGTGTGTTCATCCTTAAGAAGCAGAACATTCTAACAAATCGATCACAAACGTTACATCACTATTGTGTGGGTGTTGTGAACATTTCGGTTGCCATTGTTAGTAAGAGGAGATGCTACCTCACTGTGATACAGTGTGTGCTGCTGTCCACAAACCAAAACCTCAATACAGCATCCTCAGCACACATCACCCTTGACTGGGTGTCTACAATTCTTCTTTTATCCTTAGTTCAGGCAGGACCTCCATCTGTCGGGATGGCTGGTCCTTGCATCAGCACCTCTTCACATTTGGACATTTTAGCCTTTGCATGTGACAGAGAAAAGAAACAAAAGCATGCTTTTCTTGAGGGGAAAACTAGACATCTGTTAGTGGCATCTCCCAGCTCCCATAACACAAGATTTCTTCTCGTCTTATCTGAATCTGATCTCAGCGATTCCATCCTACAAATGACAGCTCTTTATTTTTACTCTATATTCTCCTGCTATCACATACTGTATGCTGTGGTTCAGCATTTTATTACTGGAGTCAAAGTTGGGCTTGTTTCCCTTTAAATGTTTTTGGGTCTGTCAGTCACAGCCTTGCAATTACCCATTAGCTTTAGTCATTAACAAAGACATCTTCTTAAATATGGACATGTTTTTACAGGATACACGTCTCTACTGGAGAAACATCTGCACATTAGAGGTGATGGTTAAAGTCTATATTAGTTAAGAATTTGCTGTGACTTCATCTCATAATATGGCAGGTTTGTTAGCAGTAGAGCTGTGCTGATCAATCCTAAACTATCAGTACTTACAATAGTAAGCGTGTCTGTTTTAGGATCGATTTTCAGATTAGTATATTGATAGATACACTTTACACATTTGTGGCAAATGTATGGGGTTTTTTTTCCATCACTGTAGAAAGTTACTATCATATTTTACAGGACCTTTTTACTTTTCTTTGTCAGTTGGCTGGAACTTGGGGAGACCAGGGCATGTTGTCGCATTTTTCATATTTCTTACATTGAATCAGAATCAGATTTATTGCCATTATTCATGTAGTACACAAACTAGGAATTTGTCTCGGTGCAATGCTGCAACATTAAAGACATGATAAGATAAAGAGATAAACTAAAAAAACTAAAAAACTAAAAAACTAAAAACATGCAATAAGTGTAGAATAATGAGTAATAATAATAATAATAATAATAATAATAATAATGAGTAATACTAGTCAAAGCAGTTTTAAATAAATTAGCAAGTAGCAGATAATGTGGAGTACCACATAGTGCAGTCGATAATGCAACAGAAAAACAGTGATGAATGACATGAGTCTGGTTGAGCTGCTGTATATAGTGCACGAGAGTCAATAAGTCACTTAATGTTTAGCAGTCTGATGGCAGGGGGGAAAAAGCTGTTCATGTGCCGGGAGGTTTTAGTCTGAATGGACCGAAGTCTTCTACCTGAGGGGAGGGGGGCAAACAGTACGTGACCAGGGTGTGAAGGATCGGCTATGATCCGGCCTGCACGTCTCCGGGTCCTGGAGATGTACAGGTCCTGGAGAGATGGGAGCTTGCAGCCGATCACCTTCTCAGCAGTGCGCACGACGCGCTGCAGCCTTAGTCTGTCCCTGGCAGTGGCTCCTGCGTTGGTACGCAGGTTATGGAGGAGGTGAGGATGGACTCGATGATGGCCGTGTAGAACTGCACTAACATCTTGGTGGGTAGCTTGAGCTTCCTCAGCTGCCGCAGAAAGAATATCCTCTGCTGGGCCTTTTTGATGAGGGAGCTGATGGTTGGCTCCCATTTGAGGTCCCGGGTGATGGTGGTGCCCAAGAAGCGGAAGGAATCTGCAATGGTGATGGGAGAGCCTGTGATGGTGAGGGGGGGCAGGGGGGTTGTGACTTTCCTGAAGTCCACAATCATTGACCGGGCATAATACATCACAGTGGTATAAATGTGAAACCAAATGAAAGATATGAGTCTTACATATTTTGTAGTCATCACATCTTCATATCTCATTTCAGTACACAACTATAGATGGTTAAATACAGTGAGTGTACTTGTAACAACTTGCCCCATCAATGGGTAAGTTGTCACACGGTGTGGGGTAAGTTGTCACATGATCAATAACAGCTACAGTAAAAACACAGCTTCTTAACTGTCATATTAATTTTTCTTATCTTAGTTTGCTTTTATTGCAAATTATAAACGAAATTCAACACCAGAAAATAGCACTAAACACTAAACAACCATCAGGAAATGAAAACTTTAACATTCATGTCATAGTCATCATACTCATCCTCTGATCTACAGTTCTGTTGGACATAAACTGCTTCAGTACATTGATCCATCCGTTAATCCACTACCAATGTGTGTATTTTTATAATCATTCTACTTAATGTATGCTATTTTATACAAATGTGTGTTTGTAACTCTGTTTATATATATATATATATTTCATACTTTACCTTACTGCACAGTAGCCTGGTGGAGCACCCACAATTTTGTTGTACTTTACAAATGTACAATGACAATAAAGCCTATTCTATTCTATTCTATTCTAGTCTATCACAAGTTAGCAGGACTTCTAGTGCTACCTTTAGCTTAGCTTTTTTTATCATACTAGAGTGCATTATTTAGATGTTTCTGTTGTGTAATTGGGAAACTATGGAAATGGTTCAAAAGAGGTCATGAGTTCATGTTATTATGACGTCAATGTCTAAAGCAACTTAACATATAGCTGTCAGTACTGACACACTGTCTTCTACCGCTTTTCTGGAGGTCCGGGTCGCGGAGGCAGCAGCTCAAGCAGAGAAGCCCAGACTTCCCTCTCCCCGGCCACCTTCTCCAGCTCTTCAGAGAGGATACCAAGATGTTCCTATGCCAACTGGGAGATGTAGTCTTTCCATCGTGTCCTGGGTCTGCCACAGGGTCTCCTCCGAGTGAGACGCACCCAAAGCACTTCAAGTGGGAGGCGTCCAGAAGCCATCCTGATCAGATGCCCAGATCACCTCAACTGGCTCCTTTTTATGTGGAGGAGCAGTGGTTCTACTCTGAGCCTCTCCTGGATGACTGAGTTCCTCACCCTATCTCTGAGGGTGAGTCCAGCAATCCTACAGAGAAAGCTCATTTCAACCACTTGTATCCGCAATCTCATTCTTTTGGTCATTACCCAAAGCTCATGACCATAGGTGAGGGTAGGAACGTAGATTGACCGGTAAATTGACAGCTCTGCTTTAGAGCTCAGCTCCCTCTTCACCACAACAGACCCGTACAACATCCACATCACTGCAGATGCTGCTCTGATCCATCTGTCAATCTCCTGGTTCATTCTCCCCTCACTCATGAATGAGACCTCAAGATACTTAAACTTCTCCACTTGGGGCAGGAGCTTGTCCCCAACCCAGAGAGGACAATCCACTCTTTTCCAGCTGAGCACCATGGACTCGGACTTGGAGGCTTTGATTCTCATCCCAGCTGCTTCACACTCAGTAGTGAACCGTTCCAGCAAGACCTGTAGGTCTTTGCTCGATGAAGCCAACAGGACAACATCATCTACAAAGAGCAGAGATGAGATCCTGTGGTCACCGAACATGACACTCTTCATTCGTTGGCTGCGCCTAGAAATCCTATCCATAAAAATTATGAACAGGATTGGTGACAAAGGGCACCCCTGGTGGAGTCCAACTCTCACTGGAAACAAGTTCGACTGGGTGTTGGCAATATGAACCAAACTCTTGCAATGGTCATATAGGGACAGGATAACTCATAACAGCAAGCCTGATACACCATACTACCGCAGCACCCCCAACAAGAGACTATGAGGAATGCAATCAAATGCTTTCTCCAAGTCCACAAAACACATGTGGACTGGTTGGGCAAACTCCCACAAACCCTCAACGATTCTCGAGAGGGTAAAGTGTTGGTCCAATGTGCCATGGCCTGGACAAAAACCACATTGCTCCTCCTGAATCCGAGGTTCGACCAGCGGTCGGACTGTCCTCTCCAGTACCGTGGCATAGTCCCAGGGAGGCTGAGAAGTGTGATCCCCCTAAAGTTGGAAGATACCCTCCGGTCCCCCTTTTTAAAAAGAGGAACCACCACCCCAGATGTCATGCCAAAGGCACTGTCCCCAGCCTCCACGCAGTGTTGCAGAGGTGTGTCAACCATGATAGCCCTACAACATCCAGAGCCTTGAGGTACTCAGGGCAAATCCCGTCCACCTCCGGGACCTGGCCACCAAAGAGTTTTTTTACCACTTTGATGACCTCAGGCCCTGTGATGGGCAAATCTTTCCCCTTGTCCTCAAGCTCTGCTTCCTTTGTGGAAGGCATGTCAGTGAGATTGAGGAGATCAAAGTCAAAGTATCTTTATTGATCTCCTTTAAGAGAGATTTGTTTTGGACAAAAGGATCTGCTGCACAACAAAAACACATACATACATACAAACAATGCATAAATAACCACCAAAATAAAATCAACATAATTCATCAAAGTGCAAATACAGTGCTATTATCTGCTCAACCTCACAGTTTCCCTAACTTCTGTTCACCTGACTTATCTGCTCATTAATGAGCTCCACCAACAAGGGAATGAATGAATGCTTATGCTGATTATATTTGCAAAAAGGGACTCTGTACCTTCTCCCCAAATACATTAAGACATACAGTGGGGTAAAAAAGTATTTAGTCAGCCACCAATTGTGCAAGTTCTCCCACTTAAAAGATGAGAGGTCTCCAATTTTCATCATAGGTATACCTCAACTATGAGAGACAAAATGAGAAAAAAAAAATCCAGAAAATCACATTGTCTGATTTTTAAAGAATTTATTTGCAAATTATGGTGGAAAAGAAGTATTTGGTCACCTACAAACAAGCAAGATTTCTGTCTCTCACAGACCTGTAACTTTTTCTTTAAGAGGCTCCTCTGTCCACCACTCGTTACATGTATTAATGGCACCTGTTTGAACTCGTTATCAGTATAAAAGACACCTGTCCACAACCTCAAACAGTCAAACTCCAAACTCCACTATGGCCAAGACCAAAGAGCTGTCAAAGTACACCAGAAACAAAATTGTAGACCTGCACCAGGCTGGGAAGACTGAATCTGCAATAGGTAAGCAGCTTGGTGTGAAGAAATCAACTGTGGGAGCAATTATTAGAAAATGGAAGACATACAAGACCACTGATAATCTCCCTCAATCTGGGGCTCCACGCAAGATCTCACTCCGTGGGGTCAAAATGATCACGAGAACGGTGAGCAAAAATCCCAGAACCACACGGGGGGACCTAGTGAATGACCTGCAGAGAGCTGGGACCAAAGTAACAAAGGCTATCATCAGTAACACACTACGCCGCTAGGGACTCAAATCCTGCAGTGCCAGACGTGTCCCCCTGCTTAAGCCAGTACATGTCCAGGCCTGTCTGAAGTTTGCTAGAGAGCATTTGGATGATCCAGAAGAGGATTGGGAGAATGTCATATGGTCAGATGAAACCAAAATAGAACTTTATTGTAAAAACTCAACTTGTCGTGTTTGGAGGAGAAAGAACACCATACCTACTGTGAAGCATGGAGGTGAAAACATCGTGCTTTGGGGCTGTTTTTCTGCAAAGCGACCAGGATGACTGATCCGTGTAAAGGAAAGAATGAATGGGGCCATGTATTGTGAGATTTTGAGTGAAAACCTCCTTCCATCAGCAAGGGCATTGAAGATGAAACGTGGCTGGGTCTTTCAGCATGACAATGATCCCAAACACACCGCCTGGGCAACAAAGGAGTGGCTTCGTAAGAAGCATTTCAAGGTCCTGGAGTGGCCTAGCCAGTCTCCAGATCTCAACCCCATAGAAAATCTTTGGAGGGAGCTGAAAGTCTGTGTTGCCCAGCAACAGCCCCAAAACATCACTGCTCTAGAGGAGATCTGCATGGAGGAATGGGCCAAAATACCAGCAACAGTGTGTGAAAACCTTGTGAAGACTTACAGAAAACATTTGACCTCTGTCATTGCCAACAAAGGGTATATAACAAAGTATTGAGATGAACTTTTGTTATTGACCAAACACTTATTTTCCACCATAATTTGCAAATACATTCTTTAAAAATCCTTCAATGTGATTTTCTGGATTTTTTTGTCTCTCATAGTTGAGGAATACCTATGATGAAAATTGGAGACTTCTCTCATCTTTTAAGTGGGAGAACTTGCACAATTGGTGGCTGACTAAATACTTTTTTACCCCACTGTATTCAGGATACAATACATGAGAACCATCAGATAAAAGGCAATTTGCCTGTCTGAGGGTGGCTTGTTCAAACAGATCTTGGGGAGTTGGAAGTGCTGCCATGCCCATGATCTTCCCCTGCTATCCTTATCAGATTTAATATCTGAGCTTTTGATTTTACTGTTAAATTGCTAAACCAGCTGGTAATACCATACCGTAACACAGACTCAATGGTTGCCCTGTAGAAAATCAACATAATATTTCCACAGATGCCAAACGGTCTGAGCCGACGAAGAAAATGCAGACGCTGGAGGATTCGGGCACACAGACTCGCCACTTGCATGTTCCAGCTCAGATCACTATCAATGTGAACACCAAGATATTTGAGAACACTCAAGATCCTTGAAGTAATCCTTCCACCGCCTGACAATATCCCCAGTCGAAATCAGCAGTGCCCCATCTGCACCATACACTGTGTGGGCAGGGATTTGTTTCCACCTCCTGAGCTGCCAGACAGTTTGCCAGAATCTCTTTGAGGCCAACCGAAAGTCTTGTCCCATGGTTTCACCGAACTCTTCCCACACATGAGTTTTTTCTTCAGCAACTCCCGAGCTGCACTACGCTCGGCCCTTCAGTACACCTCAGCTGCTTTGGAAGTCCCACAAGCCAACCAAGCTTAATAGGACTCCTTCAGCTTGATGACCCCCATCACCACTGGTGTCCACCAATTGGTTTGGGGGTTGCCACCACGAGCTGCACCAACAGCCTTGCAGCCACAACTCTGGGCAGCTGCTTCAACAATGGAGGTGGAGAACATGGCTCATTCAGACTCCATGTCTCCAGACTCCCTCGGAATGTGATTGAAGTTCTTCCGGAGATGGGAGTTGAAGACCTCCCAGACAGGGGCCTCAGCCAGACATTCCCAGCACACCCTCACTATACATTTAGGTCTACCGGGTCTGAGTGGCGTCCACCCCTGCCATCGGATCCAACTCATCACCAACTGGTGAGCAGTTGACAGCTCTGCACCTCTGTTTACCTGAATGTCCAAGACATGTGGTCACAGGTCTGATGACACGATAACAAAATCGATCATCGACCTGCGACCTAGGGTGTCCTGGTGCCAGGTGCACATATGGACACCCTTATGCTTGAACATGGTATTTGTTATGGACAAATTGTGATTGGCACAGAACTGAACACCACTCGGGTTCAGATTGGGCAGGCCGTTCCTCCCAATAATGCCCCTCCAGGTTTCACTGTCAATGTTCACATGCACACTGAAGACCCCCAATAGGCCAATGGAGTCTCCAGGAGGAGCACTCTCCAGCACCTCAGTCAAAGACTCCAAAAGGGTGGGTACTCTGAACAATCATTTGGTGCATAGGCACAAATGATAGACATGACCCATTTCCCAACCTGAAGGCGTAGGAAAACTACCCTTTCATCAACCGGGGAGAACTCCAATGTCGAGGTAGCAAGGCGGGGGATACAAGAATACCCACCCCTGCTCGTCGCCTCTCACCTGGAGCAACTCCAGAGTAGGCCAAGCTCCAGCCTTCTCCAGGAAACTGGTCCCAGAACCGGAGTTGTGCGTTGAGGTGAGCCCAGCTATATCTAACCGATATCTTTCAACCTTGTGCACCAGCTCAGGCTCCTTCCCCGCCAGAAAGGTGATGTTCCACATCCCAAAAGCCAGTTTCGAAAGCCAGGAATCAGACCGACAAGGTCTCTGGCTTCAACCATCACCTGATCTGCATTGCACCAGACCCCATGGTCCCTCCTGCAAGTGGTTAGCCCACTGGAGGGAGGACCCATGTAACTCAGAGAGGCCGTTAGGGTGGATTGGCAGCCACGTTTCCGTCAGTCTGCCCCAGGACAGCTGTGGCTACAATAGCAGCTTTCCACTACCAATGTCTGTCTGGAGTGAATGAATAAGGGACTCACTGTAAGTGCTTTGAGATGTCACTTGATATGTAAAGCTCCACATAAATCTAATCCATTATTATTATTACTAGTGCATACCCATGCATGCCCGTAGAAACCAAGTATAAGCAAGTATTTATGCATGCCTGTAGAAAGCAAGTGTAAGCAAGCATTTCTGCATGCCCGTATTTCTGCTGCATGCTTGCCTTTGATCTTTGACATGGTTACCATGGAAGCAGTCACCATGACGTCACCACTTGTTCAGTGATGCCTGCCTTTGATCTTTGATGATGTCATAGTGAGTCCTATGCTCTTTGATGATGCCATAGCAAGTCCTATGATCGTAATATACCCTTACAAAGTCCTATGATCATGACACACAGACAGACAGACAGACACACAGATTTTCCTGAATTATATATAGAGATTATTATTATTATTATTATTATTAACTCCTTCGGGCTGAGCCCGGCGGGGTCCCATGGGCAGAAACCCAACCACCAGATGCTAGCCATCAAGCCCCTCCCCCAGGCCTGGCTCCAGGGTGGGGCCCCGGTAACCCCATACCAGGTACACTGAATCCTTGATTGTTAATTCTTCGTGGGAGTCTATTGGATCACTCTTATGGCCCTTTTCCACTAGTACCTGTTTGGCCCTGTTTGGTTCGGTACGCTTTGTAGGCTTTTGTAGGGTTAGTATTAATGAAAGCGCTTTGAGTGGTCTTTGTGACTAGAAAAGCGCTATATAAGTGCAGGTTAGTTAGTTAGTAGTTAGTTAGTTTTCCATTAGGAACTGTAATGGTTACCATCCCAGTTTTTTGGACCTGCTCCCAAGTGGTTCTATGCATGCCGTACCGACCTGAAAATGTGACTAAAAAGACTGTAGGCCACTGATTGGTCTGGGCGTAACGTCATGAGAGCAACGTTTGAGGCTGAATTACAGAATCTCGAGCCGCCATTTGCAAAGATTTGTCCATGAGCCAGCAAGCAAGCATCAGTATACACAACAACGATAGAATGGCTTCACAGAAATCAGACCCACAGAAATCAACACCGCGGTCCAGCAGAGTTTTCTGTGCCTTTCGGCTGATGAGAGAATCCAGAGGGAACTACACGGAGTCACCCGAAATGAATTTACGGCCGCTGGAGCACCCAACTTCAGCAGTTGAAAGCCGTGATATTAGGATATAGGAGATGGTGAGTGATGTGATATGATGTGATATTGTTAAATAAATGACATGATTTCTCTGTCTTTCTCACACTTCTTTATCTGCTTGCTTTACACGCTACACTGCAGAGTTTAGTTTACACCCTATAATTCATTTGTTTAAATCAGTTAGAATCAGCTCTGCACACAGCTGAGCTGCCACATAAGCCTAACATGTGTTACAGATACAATGAGGTAAAGCCCCTCCCTCTTGCATGAGTGGGTGGTTAGGCTATGAAAACTATAGGGCTCAATTTTGGGGTGGCACACTCTTGAGGAATTGCCTAAAGAGCTGTGTCCCAGCGCTGCTTGTATCCATATCTTACTTTCAGTAAAAAAAGAAAAATATACTTCATCTCTCAGCCTGGATATTTGGCCGTTGTATCAAAGAACTGGGGTTTAAGGTATTTTAGACTCAAAAATTTGATGTTTCCGCCCGGTTACGAGGCTAAATTTTAGTTTTATAAAAGGTGTGAGGGTTTTTTCTCTATAGACTGGCGGCCACAACATGATAAGAGGTGAGTAAAGAGCCTTTTTCAATAAATTTCTGCCTGTCCCTTCGGGGGACAGCCCTTTCTGTAGAGATATAAATGCTCATGCACGTGTGATTTTATTTGTGGAATGAAACTGAGATATGGTCTTGAATTTATGATATGTTGTTTTAAGAAATATATTTACTGAGTTTGATGAGGAAATCTCCAAACGGTTTTAACCCCATGGAATCAGTTATACGCGTTAAAACTGTTCCAGAAAGTAGAGTTGGAGAGAGCTTGGGCAAGAGGTTTAATCCCCGGGGTGGCTGAAATAGGGCCATCGAAAAAGAAGTGTTGCCCCGTTACTCATTGCATAGTCCAGGCAAAAGGTTTTAACCCTGACGCAACTGATATAGGGTTGCCGAAAAAGGAGTGTTACTCGGCTGATGCATAGCTTTGCCAAAATGTTTTAACCCCTTGGAATCATTGCTTGATTTCAAATAGTAGAGTTGGCACCCCTAGCGTATTTTAGCTCAGATCAAAAAAGGTTGAAACTCCCAGAGAAACTGCAACGAGCGCGTTTCTAAAAAATAGTTGGTCTTACCGCATTAGATAGGGACTGACTGTGTGTGAAATAAAGGCATAAGTTTTAAGTTACCCGATCGGGACGATCGGTTCATAGGTGATATATAATAATATAACTAAACTAATTATAGTAAAAAACACGGTGATGTGTGAGGCAATATTGTCGTGAGGAAGTGGAAATAAATAAAATCATAATAATAATTTCATTCTATGCTATAAGATATTGATATTAGACTATAACATTTAAAGACGGTTGGATTAAAATGGCAACAAAACTGGATAATGATAAAAGACAATGGTAAAATGGATAATGATAATATGGGGGGCCCCCTACTGAAAGTCGTTTGTGTGTGGGTTGTTTTGTCTTTCTGTAATCTGTTTTGTCTTTCTGTAGTTTCTGTAATCTGCTCCAGCGTGGAAAAAAGGGATGAGAGTTCTCCACGGAGGTGGAAGGAGCAGGTTTTAAACTATTGTAATTTTTTAGCATAAAAGGATAGATTAAATAATTGTTATCCTTTTGAGAAATGTTTAAAATTATAGGTATTTGAAAATAGTAGCTTTGAGCAAAAGCAGTCGACTAGTTTTGTGTTATGGCAGTGTAGAAAAAATGGAAGGACCTGTTTCGACCTTGTGGAGATAATTCTGTGTTTGTGTATGTGGTTGATCTGTGTGAAAGAAAAGTAATCTAAATATGGGTATTTTTGCAAAGTTTTCGGGTTTTACTTTTTCAATCTAACTTTGCGGGTTTTTAACTAATGTTGCGTATGTGATAAATTATTTACATATTTTTAAAGCAATTTTTGACGTATTACTGACCTTTTTTTTTCTTTGACTGAAGCATAGCAGTGCACTTTACAAGAAGAAGGACTAACGTGTGACGACATGACTACAGGCCCATAGAATATCAAGTTAAGTACAAATGTTTACATCTTAATCAATGACAATGATGAAATTAATTGAATATTACAATATCATGATGTCACTTAATAATGCCTAATCACTGAAGGCTTTATGTTTACCCTATATTACATGATTTAAAGCATAGAGGTTCAAAAGAGATTGAGAATTAATGTGTTTGTGCATATGATTTGCCAGAGGCTACGGATTGTCAAACAAAGGTCTTGGTAATTGTATGTTATATTGTTGCTTTGTTTAAATAATACTATACTCACCTTTTAATAAATGACATAGGCAATCTTATTTACATTTCAACCGTAGGCCTGACATTTTCCCTCCTGGAGAAAATAGCAATATGAGGATGAAGTTTTTATTATTGGGAGATGGTAAATTTATGAACAGAAAAGACAGAAATACCATAAGAATTTTGATAGATACTGAGACTGATTAGTGGGTTGTGTCAGTCTGACCTAGGTAAGAATAGACAGAATCAGCCTTCAAAAAAAAAAAAAGAAAAACACGCCACAGGCTGTGGGTTTGTGTCATAAATTTTTGAAAACAAAGATTAGGTTTATATCTACAGTTGTTCAATCTAAAATGCAACACTGGTCTAAGGCTTTTAATATATGATATTGTTTTGTTTGAATATAATCTTAAACTAAGTGATTACCCATGTCAATTGGTAAAACCTGAATTGGTTCACAGAATATTTAGTGAATACTTGTGACTAGTGAACTCACATTCAAATTGTGGAAGCTTTAGGTGTGATTTAAAGGTTTTTCTGCTATTCCTTATTCTTTGTTTTTCAAAAGGAAAGGGAAAAGCATTCAAAAAAAATTTTTTTTTTAGTTTTCACCAGGAATTAGATTTGCCAAATTAACAAGGAATCATAACATCATCATTACTGTTAAATCAAAAATGAACTGATTGAGACTGAATTAATAATCAATAGGCGGTTTTCCAAGTTCTGAGCCATTTATTCTCTTTCTGATCAGAAAGGAGGTAATCGGTTACAGCAAAACGTGCCTCAGAGCCTGCTAACACCAACTCCCTAACATGTGTTCAAGGATGTTGCTACTTATGCCTCAGACAGGATCCCTGACTTTATCTAAGCTAGACTGGCTGGAGCATTCCTCCAAGAGACTGCTTCTAATCTATGGTCAGCACTAAACATTGTGCTGGTGACTTAGCTTGACCTGGTCAAGCTAAGTCACCCTAACTTCAGGCATACAGTACAGTACAGCTTAGTATGATAAAACAATGAAACCTTCGTCATTATTTACAATCTTGCTCAACCTAATCTCACACTGAAAAACAGACAGTCTTTTCAAGCTCTGAGACATTGGAAAAACACAGTGAATCAGACATTGGCTCATTATATGCACCAGATATAATTATAATATAAAATACAATAATACAGCATTAAAATCATATAGAATAATCAATAAAACCTGAAAATATCCTATCAATTACCTTTTAATTTAATAAATCTTTGGTGATATATGCAATATGTAATAAAATAATAAAAAACAATAACTGCCATTCATTGACTGAAAGGGGTGACATTGACATTGACTGACCACAGGAGAAAGGACCCTTAAATTGATAAGCATTTTTTGAAGCTAAGTATGATTTTGCATGACATTGTAAATGACAAAGTATAATGATTTAAATGGCTCTGACTTTACAAATGTAATGTTTATATGATTTTGCACTGCAGGATACATTTGATGTTACTCACCATATAATGGTGTGACAGCATCATATTTCAGAAATGTGACAGTAATAAGGAATGTCTTTTTCCTGATGCTCAGCCGTGGCCAAGCTGGGCCTTGGGACTACATTCTACTGTATTTATTTATAAAATTTTTATAAATATTTATAAAATTTATAAAATTATTATAAAGAATAGCTTACATTTTAGAAAAATGAAAATCTTTATAAGAGCTAAATGCTCAATAAAGCTAAATCTGGCATTGATAATTTTGTAGGTAGTTGGTTTGATAATATATTTGGCAAATGTCGAAAAATAATTCAAGGAGCCCTTGTAAGTATAATTATTAGTTTATTGATCTTAGTTTTTTGTGGATGTTGTTGTATTCCCATAATTAAAAGCATAAAAAGAAATAAAAAGAAAAGTAAAAAAGAAAAAAGAAAAAAGATCTATTTTAGTGGCCTTCTCTTCCAAGGACTGCCTCCTTATCAAGGGGACCCACCTGCCCACCTGCCCACCGATTGCCAGGACGATGACAAGGTTGTGCCACGACTGAACTTGGATGGGAACCTAGAAGATGCCGACGAGATAGTTTAGGGTCTACGACAGGGTCTACAATGTATATTCACATGGTGTTAGATTTTGCTTTGCATTGCTGCTGCCCCACAGGTTTCCTTTGCAGTAAATGATTAATGAAAGAATAGATGCATATATATGAATGTATTTGTATATATATATACTGTATATATATAACAACTTCCGGCGCCTTCTACAACTTCCGGCGCCACACGAATCGGCTGCCTTTTGCAACAGCGGCTCAATTCTGATTCTTTTTTCCTTCCTCTCTCTTTTGATCCGGTGACAACTTTCTGATCGGGCACACCTTTCACTCCATTTATTTCACGGACACACAGATCACCCCAAATGTCTCCCGAGCCGGTGGACGGAGCCACTGTTTATAGCAGGAGACGGTACAGCAGGGAAGAGCTGCTAGCACTCAACCGCCACCCGGTGCTAACGGAAAAACTTGACATACCGGGTGAACTGAGGCGAAAACGCCGTGGTTGCCGGGCTGGAGTAAGGCGGAAGACAAGAAATATAAGGTACAGACCCACCCTTCCATCCATTATCATGGGGAATGTACGATCGTTACTGGGAAAGGTAGATCAGCTAGCGGCTATCTCCCACTATGATAGCATATACCGGGAGTGTAGTCTGTATCTATACACAGAGACTTGGCTAACCGAATTAGCAGCAGATGCTAACATTGAACTGGAGGGTTTCCACGCGATACGGGCAGACCGAACATCAGACAGTGGCAAAGCAAGGGGTGGTGGAGTGATAATGTATGTTAACAACAACTGGTGCAGACCGGGACATATCACTATTAAACAACGACACTGCAACAAAGATATTGAGTTGCTAGCTGTTAGCATGCGGCCTACATATCTCCCGAGGGAATACTCACACGTGATCTGCATTGTTGTTTATGCAAATCCGACAGCGAACGCTGGGACAGCGCGTGACGTCATCCATTCAGTAACTGGCAGGTTGCAGACAGAACACCCAGATGCTCTTCTCCTCATCTCAGGCGATTTCAACCATGTTTCACTGTCTCCCATTCTACCCACGTTCACATGCCACACTAGAGATAATAAAACACTGGACTTATTCTACGCAAACACTAAGGAGGCGTACACCTTATTACAACTCCCCCTACTCGGGAGATCAGATCACAACTTGGTTCATCTCTGGCTGGTGTACAAACCCCTAGTGCACAGACAACCTCCGGTCATGCGCACAGTGAAGTTATGGTCTGAGGAGGCAATGGACGCTCTAAAGAACTGTTTTGAAACCACTGCCTGGGAGCAGCTCTGCGATCCACATGGTAAGGACATCGATGGCCTCATTCACACCATCACGGACTACATCAGCTTCTGTGTGGACAACACCGTACCCACCAAGACCATACGGTGTTGCTCAAACAACAAACCCTGGATCAACCCTGAGATAAAAACACTTCTGAGAGAGAAGAAGAGGATCTTCAGGTCGGGGAACAGGGAGATTCTGAAGTCCGTACAGAGGGAGTTGAGGAGAAAGATCAGAGAAGGCAAGGACAGCTTCAGGAAGAAGATGGAGGACAAGCTGCAACAGAGCGACATCAGCGGGGTCTGGAGAAACCTTAAAACCATCTCTGGGTTCCAGAATACCTCCCCCCAGGCCACGGGGGGCAGGGAGTGGGCGAAAAATCTGAATCTGTTTTTCAATAGGTTTGACCAACCGCCCTCCCCCCTGGCTGTTTCTAAAGACATCAAGTCCTGCTGCCCACTCTCCACTCCACCAACACCCCCCCACTCCCAACACACAGCCCCCCAACCTGACCCTCACTAAGACCCAGGTGTGGATGGAGCTGAGGAAGATCAAGGCGAGGAAGGCGTCGGGACCGGACGGCATCAGCGCAAAGCTCCTCAAGTCCTGTGCAGACCAGCTGTGTGGGATTGTGGAGTACATCTTCAATCTGAGCCTGAAGCTGGGGAGGGTACCACAGCTGTGGAAAACATCTTGTGTGGTACCTGTACCAAAGACTTCCCACCCCAAAGATCTGAACAGCTACAGACCAGTGGCCTTGACGTCCCACATGATGAAGACCCTGGAGAGGCTGCTCCTTGCTCACCTCCGCCCCCTGGTGGGACCAGCGATGGATCCACTCCAGTTCGCCTACCAACATGGCATTGGGGTGGAGGATGCGGTGATCTTCCTCCTTCACCGTTCTCTGTCCCACCTCGAGAAGCCCGGGAATGCGGTGAGGATCATGTTCTTTGACTTCTCCAGTGCTTTCAACACCATCCAACCGATGATCCTGAAGGACAAGCTGCTGTGCGCAGGGATGGACCAGCACCTGTCATCATGGATCCTGAACTACCTCACTAACCAGCCTCAGTTTGTGAGAACCCGGGACTGTGTGTCCGACACGATCATCGGTAGCACGGGGGCCCCCCAGGGAACGGTTTTGGCTCCCTTCCTGTTCACCCTTTATACTGCGGACTTCTCACACAACACAACACACTGCCATCTACAGAAGTTCTCTGACGACTCTGCGATCATTGGTTTCATCTCCAACGGAGATGAAGCTGAGTACAGAGGGCTTATCCAGGACTTCGTGGACTGGTGCCATCAGAACTGCCTCTAGATCAACGCGAGGAAAACTAAGGAGCTGGTGGTGGACTGCCGCAGGCAAGGACAACCCCTCACAGCACCAGTAAATATACAGGGAACAGACATTGAGATGGTGACATCCTATAAGTACCTGGGTGTTCATCTGAACAATAAATTAGACTGGTCACACAATACTGACGCACTCTACAAGAAGGGACAGCACAGGCTGTTCCTACTGAGGAGACTCAGGTCTTTTGGTGTACAAGGGGCGCTGCTGAAGACATTCTATGACACGGTGGTGGCATCAGCCATCACTTTGAGTGGTCTGCTGGGGCAGTGGCATTACAGCAGCCGATAGGAAGAGACTGAACAAACTGATCAAGAAAGCTATCTCTGTCCTGGGGCAGCGCCTTGACCCAGTGGAGGAGATAGGAGAGAGAAGGACGGTGGCTAAACTGTCATCTCTGCTGGAGTCTGAGTTCCACCCTATGCAGGGCATACTGAATGCACTGAGGAGCTCATTTAGCAGCAGACTACATCATCCTAGGTGCACAACCGAGAGGTTTCGCAGGTCCTTCCTACCTACGGCTGTCAGACTGTACAACCAAAGTAGGGCTGCTCGCAGAGATAGCAAAAAGACATGACGACCTAATAGTATTGAACGCAAAAGACGCAATAGACTTACACAATGGTCCCCTCCAGTATACAACTAGGAAAATACCGGTCACTATGGAGGGTGAGAATATGTATGGGTACATAATCATACCATGTAGGATAACTAAGTAGATGGTTGTGCCGTTTCATTCCATCTAGCAACAATGCTCCACACTGTGTGTGTTTATATATTTACATATTTATTCCATCTAGCTACAATGCTCCGCACTGTGTGTTTATATACTCATATATTTATTCCATCCAGCTACAATGCTCTGCACTGTGTTTATATATTTATATATCTATCCCATCTAGCTACAATGCTCCGCACTGTGTATATATATATATACGTATATATATATATATATATATATATATATATATATATATATATATATATATATATATATATATATATATATATATATATATATATATATATATATATATATATATATATATATATATATATATATATATACAGTATATATATATATATATATGTGTGTGTGTGTGTGTGTGTGTGTGTGTACATATGTATACTTGCTGCTCTTGGTTTTTTTTTTCTGTTGCCTTCTGATTGTTGCTCTGAGTGTTGCTATCCCTGTGTATGTATATATATATATATATATATATATATATATATATATATATATATATATGTATATATATGCATGCATGTATGCATTTTCACATATATTCATATCTATGCATATTTACACATATAGGATTGTTAGTTATATTAACTCATGATGTCTGCACCACACCTGATGTCCTCTGGAGAGATGGCGACCTGAGGAGGGCAGGTCTATGCGAATGCCGGAAGGAGGACATCACGCACATATAGAACTTCAGAAACACTATACACACAGGGGATAGCATAGGGTTATGAGATGGGTTTTAGACCCATCTCAACAGGGGGAGATGCAAAAACATAGGTTTAGATAGATAGAAAATAGAAAATTATATAAATAAAGCATATGATAAATTTTTACAAATATTTCAATCATTGTACAATAAAAACTGTCCTATAAAACAATACAGTGACAGACAACAAAACAAATATATTCCTTGGGTCACCAAGGGGTTACTAAATGCATGTAAAAAGAAGAATACATTATATAAACAATTCATTAAGTGCAGAATGGTGGAGGCTGAGATCAAATATAAAAGATATAAAAAATAAGCTTACTAATATAATGAGGACTTGTAAGAAAGAATACTACAACAGAATATTACAGGATAATAAAAATAACTTAAGAGGAATATGGCAAGTACTCAATGGGATTATCAGTAATCGACCTAAGAATGCTAATTATCCAGAATATTTTATTGAAAATGGCAATTTGATAAATAATATGGATTATGTGGTCAGTGGTTTCAATAAATGTTTTGTAAACGTTGGTCCTGAATTAGCAAAATCAATAGTGACACCAGAAACAAACAACAGTGGTTCTGTAAATGAAATAGAAGAGAGAAATCCAAACACAATCTTTTTGGGTGCAGTTACTGAAAAGGAAATTATCGAGACTGTGAGTAAATTTAAGAACAAAAAATCAACGGACTGGAATGAAATTGACATGACAATAGTGAAAAAAGTAATTGAAGAATATTATTGTTAAACCACTCACCCACATCTGTAACCTGTCATTTCAAACTGGTAAATTTCCAAACAAAATGAAAATAGCAAAAGTAATACCACTATATAAAACAGGAGACAGTCATTATTTCACAAATTACAGGCCGGTCTCTTTACTCTCACAATTCTCCAAAATACTTGAAAAAATCTTCACTAAGACACTGGATGATTTCATTGAAAAAAACAACTTCCTTACAGACAGCCAGTATGGTTTTAGAACAGATAAATCTACATCTTTGGCACTGATCGAACTTATTGAAGAAACTACTAGTTGTATAGATAAAAAAAAAAAGTTTGCTGTAGGAGTATTTATAGATTTAAAGAAAGCTTTTGACACCATTGACCACAGAATTCTACTAAGGAAACTGGAAAGGTATGGGATAAGAGGGGTCGGACTGAGTTGGGTGGAAAGTTATTTAAGTAACAGACAACAATTTGTACAAAATGGTGAGCACAAATCACCCTTCATGGACATCACTTGTGGTGTGCCCCAGGGGTCAGTTTTGGGACCCAAACTCTTTATCTTGTATATAAATGACATATGCCAAGTATCAAAAATTCTGAAATTTATTTTGTTTGCGAATGGCACAAATATCCTTTATACTGGTGAGAATTTGCAGCAGGTTTTAGAGGTGGTCACAACTGAAACGAAAAGGTTAACGCAGTGGTTCAACAAAAATAAATTATCTCTAAATCTGAAAAAAACAAAGATTATGTTGTTTGGAAATTATAAAATAAATCATGAAATAATGGTAACTATAGATGATACCAGAATAGAAACAATACAGGAAAATAAGTTTCTGGGGGTGACGCTAGACAATAAAATCTGCTGGAAACCTCACATGAGTCACATCCAGGCCAAGTTGGCAAAATGTATAGGGATACTGGGGAAGACAAGACACATCCTGGACTATAAATCATTGTTCTTACTGTACAATTCACTGTTTCTACCTTATCTTAACTACTGTGTAGAAGTCTGGGGAAACACCTACAAGACCAACCTACAGTCAATATGCACATTACAAAAAAGAGCTATAAGGATAATAAATAATGTAGGATATAGAGACCATACCAATTCGTTGTTTTTAAAGTCACATGTAATAAAGTTCATCAATTTAGTTAAATTTAAGACAGCACAAGTCATGTACAGGGCAATTAATAATCAACTCCCAACTAATATACAAAAAAATATTTTAAAAAAGAGGCAATGATTATAATTTGAGAGGAGACTTAAACTTTACAAAACCCAAGATACGAACAACTAAGAAAGGTATGTGCATATCTGTCTGTGGGGTGGATTTGTGGAACAGTCTGGAGCCGGACTGTACAAACAAAAATCAATTCAAAAAGATGTATAAACATTATTTGCTGAAAGAATATATGTTAGAAGGGTAGTATTTATATGTACGATTTACTATGCTCACTCTGGGACACTATGGAATGGTGGGTGGGACAGCACTGTGTATATCTGTGTGGTTTGGGGCTGGTTTTTATGTATAGACTGTATGTATGTTGGGATGGATGGGTGTTAATGTTGATATGTACAAAATATAGTTAATTGTTTTCTTGGGGTCTTACATGTGGTAATTTGTATATATTTCACATGGGTTGTATTTATGGAAAAGAGGAGTTGGAATTAAGTATTCACTTCTTCCTTCTCCCTTTCGAACACTGTATACTGTTACTTTATTGCACTTGTCATTTGTTTTGTTTTTGTTTTACTTTTTTGTTCGAAATAAAGTATCTATCTATCTATCATAGATAGATAGTTAGTGAGGTGCCCTGATAGGACACCTCAACAGGGGGTATTGTTGAATAAATTACATGATTTCTCTGTCTTTCTCACACTTCTTTATCTGCTTGCTTTACACACTACACTGCAGAGTTTAGTTTACACCCTGTAGTTCATTTGTTTAAATCAGTTAGAATCAGCTCTGCACACAGCTGAGCTGCCACATAAGCCTAACGTGTTACAGATACAATGAGGTAAAGCCCCTCCCTCTTGCATGAGGGGGTGGTTAGGCTATAAAAACTATAGGGCTCCGTTTTGGGGTGGCACACTCTTGAGGAATTGCCTAAAGAGCTGTGTCCCAGCGCTGCTTGTATCCATATCTCACTTTCAGTAAAAAAAGAAAAATATACTTCATCTCTCAGCCTGGTTATTTGGCCGTCGTATCAAAGAACCGGGGTTTAAGGTATTTTAGACTCAACAATATTATGTATCTTTTACGTTATTTATCCCAGCAGTGGAAAGTTCACTTTGAAAAGACAACAACGTTGTCTTTTGTGTGCAGATAATGAGCTAGCTAGTTAGTCATCAATGCTAACTCCGTGCTCTTCTTGTATTTTGCGCTTGTGTTGACAATATCTGATGAAATAAGCTAGTTGTAATCCTGCTGAAAAAGGTGGGTTTTTTACATGTTGCACTTTCGTGCTGTGCATGTACATAAATTGTGTGTATTTTTGTTCTAGAGTCCGTCCAGCATCTGTTGTGACACTGGCAACATTTAGCTGTTAGGAGTGGTAAGTTGCGTGTCCTGTTATTTTTTTTAGTAGTGATGGACAAAGTACTCAAATTCTTTGCTTTTTAAGTTAAAGTATAGGTAAAGCGCCAAAATTAATGTAGCACAATTTCGCTTAATATGAAAGGGACTGAACTGAGATTTATTTGTGTGAAAATTAATTACAGAATAATTGAAAATGAATGGCACATCCAATATTAGCCACTGTAAAATAAATCGCTTGTTTATTTATTTTTTTTGTCAGATCACTCGTATGATCCTTTATGAGTTCTATTCGTAACAGTGTATCTTGCACTTTGGGGAATGGGAATTGTTCAGTCACCATTATAATTTAGTTTATTTCTGTAGTTAATAGTCTATCGTCAATAAACTCACGCAGTACTATAATAACAGGACACATTACAAACAGTGGTGCAGTGGTTAGCACTGTTGCCTTACAGCTAGAAGGTTGCTGGTTCAAATCCCCAGGCTGGCAGGGGTTGGAACCTTTCTGTGTGGAGTTTGCATGTTCTCCCTGTGCTGCGTGGGTTTACTCCGGGGGCTCCGGTTTCCTCCCACAATCCAAAGACATGCATGTTAGGTTAATTGGCTGTTCTAAATTGTCCCTAGATATCTGTTTCCTATAGGCCCTTAGAACAGAGAGTTAGTATTAGTGAAAGCGCTTTGAGTGGTCTTTGTGACTAGAAAAGCGCTATATAAGTGCAGGTTAGTTAGAGACCCATTGTAGTGCTTCCTTTTATATTATAATGCAAGTACAAAACACCACCCACAGTTGAAGTCAGGGTGTCACAGTGGTGACAGAGTGGTGACTAAACTTTTATTGATAAAAATTACATATTTTGACTGAGCGACTCCATACTCAGGGATGCACACCCTCAGTTAAAGTACTAGATTCCATTCAACTGAACGTATCAATTCATTCTGATTGCTGAGGCCACAGTAAAAACAAATGATTTTAAACATAACCCAGCCCTTGTAAAATCTACTTTACTGAAGCGCAGCTACAGGTACATCTCAAAAAATTAGAATATCATGAAAAAGTTCAATGTTTTTTGTCACTCATTTCAGAAAGTGAAACCCATATATTATATAGATTCATTACACAGAGTGTGATGTATTCCAAGTGTTTATTTATATTAATTTTGATGATTATGGCTTACAGCCCATGAAAACCCCAAATTCAGTTTCTCAAAAAATTAGAATATTACATAAAATTAATTTTAAAAAATAGTTTTTAAATAGAAATGTTGGCCGAATGAAAAGTATGTCCATGTACACACTCAATACTTGGCCGGGGCTCCTTTTGGATTAATTACTGTATCAATGTGACATGGCATGGAGGTGATCAGCCTGTGGCACTGCTGAGGTGTTCTGAAGGCCCAGGTTGCTTTGATAGTGACCTTCAGCTCATCTGCATTGTCAGGTCTGGTGTCTCTCATTTTCCTCTTGACAATACTCCATAGATTCTCTATGGGGTTTAGGTCAGGAGAGTTTGTTGGCCAGTCAGACACAGTGATGCCATGGCCATTAAACCAGGCTTTGACACTTTTGGCAGTGTTGGGGGGGGGGGTGCCAAGTCCTGTTGGAAAATCTCCATAAAGCTTGTCAGCAGAGGGAAGCATGAAGTGCTCTAAAATTTCCTGGTAGATGACTGCGCTGACTTTGGTCTTGATAAAACAGTGTTTGTGTTTGCATGTGTTTTCATCATGAGTTTCTATTTTGTCTGTTAAGACACCGGTGGGAAAAGAGTCAACAGTACAAACCATTTAACAGTGACTTTGAAAATAATGGCTCATTTTTAAGAAAAAGTAACCAAAACAATAATTTTATTTACTGAAGACTGTAATCAGAATCAGAATCAGAATCAACTTTATTGCCAAGTATGCTTACAACATACAAGGAATTTTACTTATCACTAAGGTGCGCTCGTTTCTAAGCGCTCCCTAATGACGCGGCAGCCATACAAGGCGCCATATTCAGTGGGGGGTAAAGAGGGGGAGGGGGAGGGGGTGACACATTGGGCAGAGAGAAAAAACAAAGTTATCAGAATAGTGCTTGAGTGAGCAAGATTGTGATCACATAGAAAAAAACCCTCTAATTGAACAATTAGCAGACAAGATACAGATCTACACATTAACAGAGCAAAGGAGAGAGACCAGTGTGTGTAGGTCAGTCATGTGATATCAGTATGAGTGCAGTGTGAATGTATCAGTTACTGGTGCACAACAAAAAATCCTCTCCTAGGCAACGGTTAGATGTTATGTCCATGTATTCTAAACATAGATAAGCATGTCCAGAGTCCATCTCTCTTCAGTGCATGCCAGATGGTAAAACTCCATGTTAGTCACATGATAACGCTGTCCTTGGAGAGTTCAGATTGCTGCACATCAGCAATTGTTTGGGTTAAGGAGAAGCCAAAACTCCTTTCTGCTTTATCTCTTCTCCTGGAGGAATAAGGACGCCGAATCAAGGCCTGATAAGCACAGTTCACTTAGAGCATAGAAATTTCCTCTCTTATGCGATTCTATGCATCACAATTTACATACACAGGCTTTAAAATCATTCCCTGGAGAGCACCCAGCAACTCCAAGATGTTTTCCACCTTCCGATTCAGTTCGCCAAACATAGATAAACATGTCCACAGAGTCTATCTCTCTTCAGTGCACGCCAGATGGTAAATTCCATGTTAGTCACATATTTGCCACTATCAGTGCTCTCCCCAGCTGGTCGAATTTGTTGAAGGAGCTTTGCCAGGTCCGCATTTTGATTAGCTCTTCCAACTTCTTTAATTTTCAATACACCAGGAAAACTCCAGAGCCAAACAGCAGAATCCTGTGATCATGAAGCCCAAACAGGTAGATGTCTTCCACATCTTCAATCGAATCACGCAGACACATGAGTTCCAATTGTTCCATGAGTCTCTCCACTTGGGCTCCCCCTGGCCCGATTTTCTGTTAAAAAGTGGTGTCAATAGCATTAAAGCCCAGCTCACCAATTCCATAATTTCCATAATTTCCGTTTGGGTCGAGATGCAGCAGAAGAAGAGCGAGACACAGACAGGACACAGCAAGCTGGGATCAGTAAAAGGGAGGAGGAGAAGGAAGAGGAGAAGAAATGCGTCTGCTCTCTCTGATAGCCGGAAGAAGACTGTACTGTTGAATGTGCCACTGCAGAAGACACTGCACACTTTAGTGATAGTACCAGTATATGGAGGAATTCTGGGCCATATTAGCATCTGTATTTTCTAATAATGGGTTAGGGCAGGGGTGTCAAATCATGTGCCATGGAGGGCCAAGACCCTGCAGGCTTTACCTGCAACCAGTGTCTTCAACAGCAGATTCCACCGAATTTCTTCCACTGACTGCTGATCAGTGAAAACACCTGCTGAAGAGACTGGGTAAAAGAAAGAACCTGCAGGGTCTTGGTCCTCCGTGACGCATGATTGGACACCTGTGGGTTAGGGTTTACAGTGATCCCTCACTTATCGCGGTTAATGGGTTCCAGAACCGACAGTAAAAAGTGAAAAACCGCGAAGTAGCGTCACCCCTAATGACGTCACCCATAAATAATACGTACGTTCATTCTCTCACTCTCTCTCTCATATGATACGTGTGTGTGTGTGTGTGTAAGTGTACATACATACGTAGGTGTAAATAAAGTGTACATAAATATGTTTTTAGAACTCTTTTATTCTTATAACAAGATACGTAACTCAAGATGAAGATGATTTACTGCACAGGTTAATGAGAGCTTTACTGCTCCTCAGGTGACGCCTCATCATCAGGTGCTAGAGGCGCAGGATCGTCGAGGGCAGCTTCCAATAGAGCTGGAGAAGCTGCAGGAGGTGGCGTAGTGGCTCGACGGGAAGACTATTTCGCACAAAAAGGCACAAGAGAACAGCGAAAAGTTCCACGCGGCGAGACTAAGCAACACGAGCGATAAACAACAATGAATGCGGTCTTCCTTCGCTGGGTATGGCGCTTGGCAGGGAGAGAAGCTGGGTAAAACGTCTCGGCCAATCAGCTTGCGAGATTCCCGAGCCGAGCCAACACGAGAACAGCGAACAGAGAGGTGGATTTTGAGTTGTGCGGGCTCTCCGTGTTGATACCTGATGTTCTAATATAGTCTCCCTGCCTTCTGTTAGCGCCCGCCCATTTTTTCTCAATTTTGAATTTTTGATGAATATTTTTGAAAAATGCACTGAGGGCGCGAAAGGTGAGGTGCGAAGTAGCGAGGGATCACTGTAATTGGATTTAACATTTTAACACAAACTGCTTTATGGTTCATAATTCTGTTGACAGACTTACACCAAACCAAAAGTGATTTCTCAAACTGCTAGATTGTTCTTAGACAGCTTTTCCAATCTTTTAGTATTTAATTTGTGTCACTTGGTGGTAACCCTCACACATAAAACAAAAGTGGAGAAACATCTGCAAAAAGTACAAAGGTTTATTGTCAAAATTCCTAGTGCCATACTAAATGAATACATGTATAGTTCACTGTTGATACAGAGAATATATATTTAATACAGTATCTACATGTAGTCAGCTATACTTGATATGATATATATCCAGTAAATCCATGTATTTCTCCATGTAACCTTGTGACTGCATTATTTTAATTGCTTTTAATCCTAGATCCAGTTTGTTTTGGCTTAGAATGCATCATAATTGTTAAATATATCTTATTATACCTAACTCAGTACTGTTTACCTGTTGAAATATATATTTTATGGCTAATATAACCCCATAACTACAGTATGGCACCTGGCGATCAAGTTTTGGCAGCTGATCACTTTTTGTCACGATACCACTGGCTGGAGCAGGTACATCCCATGATGTCTCAACAGTCTCTCCATGATTTTCACACAGATCAGAGCAATTTGTTGCACTGGAAGCTAAACATTTCTACAGACATTCTGAAGTTCTGTAACCACTGCGCGTTCGTGAAGCTGGGGTGACATCACTGGGAGCCTGTGTTGAACGCCCAGACCCATGGTTCGAAGGGATAATTTTTGCCGCAAGAGAGCCATCTGAAATACACACAGAGCATACATATTTTAGTACCTAATAGCGATAACTTGCCAACATTATAATGTAGTACGGCAGACTTAAAGCAAAGTAGCATTCGCAATCATTAGCTTACCTTCATATGTGATGTAGTTTGTATCCTCATGTCTTCCACTTTATACTGCTCTATATGGTTTCCTAAACACTCCAGTATTTTTCCAGAGTGTGTCATCTCGCCGCCTATAGTCTTCTGCTCTCCTTCTTTGCCTTTGCTGTGACAAAAAAAAAACAAAACCCAGAGACCGCAGTTGCTTCGTATCCTGCCATCCTGTGTTTTGCCTGGGTCACTTGTTTTATGTAATGGAAGCGTTGCGCCGCCTCCCTGTAACAAATCCCACCCACATCAAGCGGTACTCTGGTGTAATGGAAACACAAGTGGACCAAACTGAACTGAACTGTACCGTGCTGTACTGGGCCAAACAGGTACTAGTGGAAAAGGGCCATTAGTCTGGCCCTTCACCCAGGACCAGTTTGTCTTGGGAGACCCTACCGGAGGCAAATTGCCCCAGACAACATAGCTCCTGAAATCACTAGGTCACGCAAACCCCCCCGCCACGATAAGGTGTGTGTGTGTGTGGGGGGGGGGGGGGTTGCATGACACACACCAGCACTGGAAATACTGGAAGTGCTCTGTGGTCACAAATTCTGCCAGTGATTAGCCACCATTCATAGTGTTTAACCACTGAGAAACAGGGACCATCACTTTGGGTACACTGCTGATATTACTCTGTTTTAGGAGGGTCAAATTATTGCCCTCCATCGAGTAAAAGAAACAACTAAAGAGACTGCTGAAACTACTACAATTAGGTTAAGAACTAAGACATTCCTAAAACCTGGAAGAATAGTGGTAAATCATCATATTCATCATCAAAGCTCATCAATTCTCTCATCATCAATACAAGATCTTGGTGAAAAATGAATGCCAGCTGTAGCTGCAAATAAATATTGTGATATTGCAAGAGCCTTTTGAAAAGATGTTACAGTGAATGCCTGCCATCATCATACCTAAAGGTGGTCCAGCAAAATATTGGTGTGGGACTTCATTCCTTTGTTCTTTTTTTTTTTTTTTTGCTGATTAGAAACTCAGTCCATCTGTGTATAAGTCATGCAACCTGCTCAATGTATTTTTCTATAATAAAAAGGTTATAAGATATGCTATCATGTTCCTGGGGCACGGGTTAGAGCCGTGCCCAGTTTGTCTGCCCAGTGAACATTTCGCTGTTTATTTTCTGTTCTCTTAGATTTTTGAGTTTTGTTGTATCTGTATTTTCTGTTTCTGGTTTGTTTTTTGACAGCACTGTGCAGCTTCCGGCTGTTTATTCCTTCGGGGCTGCACAGCTGCTGCCCATTGACTACTCATGAGCTACACCTGTCTGTGATTATGTGTTTGGTATTTTAGAGACACGACAACCCCTGTTCGTTGCCGTGTCCTACTTCTGCCATTCCTGCCCACTGCCTGCTTCGGTGGGTTTAGGTCTCGCTGTTGAGGTAAGTTGTGTGCTCCGTTGTGGTGCCTTTTTTACCTTCTCTCCATTTTTTCACAGCCGTCGAGCCCATTACTCTCGGGGTCCTCCGGCTGAGCTTTTTCTCCTGCTCAGGCATTCCCTGTATTTGGCACCATTGACATTGAGCCCAACTTGCCTCCATCATTGGTGTTATTCCATTTCATTTCATTGAAAGTGTATGTAATTTTTGTTGCTTGCCAGTTTGCTTGTTGGAGCACTTTGTATTCATCCTTTATTTTTCTACGTGCTCGCCAGATTAGCATGTTGGAGCACTTTATATTTATTCTTTAAGTTAATAAACGTTCAAACCTACAGCGAGCGTGTGGTGTCCTATTTTGCACCCGTAAACAGGCGCGTTCTTGACATGCATTAATTCAGAAGTGTTTTCAGCATACATCATACAAGGCAAAAGGTTTAGGAAGTCAAAGAAAAATACTTAAAAAGCTATTTCTTTGTTATACAAAACAGCCAGTATGTTAAAGTGCAGCACAATCTGTCAGAGCTTTAGGGCTGTAACAACCTCAGCCACAAAAGAAAACTAAAGCTGCTTTATCATCATTTTGAAAAGACTCGAAGATAAGCAACTCCAATTTTACTAATTGAACTTGGTCTCTTTTTTTACATATCTACTTTTTTGTTGTCCTCTGAGACCTTCAAAAGTGGTCCAGTGTGAATGAGTAGTTTTCATTTTCTCCCTGCCTGAGCTCCAGAGGAACAAAAGCCAGTCTTTATTAATTTGTGGCATTAAGCTTGGGGAATTGACTACAGCAGGCAGAGTTTTAATTTGAAGAAAAGTTTAATAATTGTAACCTTTTCCTGACACTTGTAGTAGCAATCTGTTTCTCTCTGCCTGGCATGAGGGTATTTTTTTCCTTATTGTTGGACTCTCAGATGCTTTTCTTTGGTTTCCTTAAATTTATTTTTATTTTAGGCAATATGTAACAGGATCCAATTGTTTAGGAAGAAAGAATGAACTTCTACTGATAAAGTGTTTGCTATGACAGCAAAGACACCTGACTGGCTCTCAGTAATGACAAAACATTACGTTGTGGGTGTTCCCCACAGCTTTTACCATCCGCCACAACGTCAGTCACTAGGTGAGACTCAGGCAAAGAAGCCACACTTGTAGATGATATTTTACAGCTATAGTTCCCCCTCACCTATGTACAGTACCTTCAAAGGAGTTTTTTGTTTTGGTCTGTGTTATATCTAAGTACAACGTGAACAAACTGCAAGTTCAGCACAGGAAAAGCTGTGTTTTCCCCTCATTCACACAGACAGTCAGATTCCAACACTTAGATCCTAGGCTCCACAGTCACAGTAAATGAAATGTTTGTGCCATTACTTAATTTGATGTTATTTAGGACTATGATTTTTGCAATCTTAATCTCAGTGTTCAGTATGCCTCAACTTAAATCATGAATGATATTAAAGGTTTCTTTTACTGCCATTTCTAGGGATTAATTTTAAGTTTTGTCATCCTCACAAATCTGTAGTTTCGAAGACCAAAAACCATCCCTGTGTTGCTTTACAGCTCATTAAAAACAGTCCTTCATTTTCAAAAACTCAATTTCTGCCTGATCATTCACATTCATTAGTTCTTTATCTGACTAGACAAAGTTTTGTGGGATTTTCATGTGTTTTCGGGCCAATCAAAAGTAAGGACACACTGCTAAGTTAACCACTAACACTAACTGTTAATGGCCCATCCCACCACAGCTGGCCTTTGTACAAAAGATAGAACAATAGCAATTAAAAAAAAAACAAACACCTCCATCACAATCCATAAAAGCAAAGCTTACAGTACACATCATCACTTACTTAAACAGCTTATCAGTGCAAGCAAAACAGCAGCAGCAGTGACCTCTAGTTATTCTGCCTTGCCAATAGAATATGAAACTACTTTTCCTACAGGTCATGGGTCTGAAACATGGCTCAACGGTGTGGAGGTAACAGCAGCCATAAGAAGTAGCTTCACAACTAAAACACAAACTGTCTTTTGGTCAAGGTTTTAGCTAATGTTAGTGGCAATGCCAAAGGCGCATTCAGACCAAGCACAAATGGGCAAATTTTTCACACGGCGCGATTACATTTAAACTCAGTGTAAACATGCAAATAGACATGAAATGAACTGTCTGAGTGAGCTGCAGACAGGCAAAGTTGCCTTTATAACTTGTGCAGCTGTGTTCAACCTGCTGTGGAAATTCCCAAAATACCATCATGCTTAGGTTTACATTATCCGACAGCATCTCACCTGGGAAAATTATCCCTGCAAACAAAATTTCACCTGGATGATGGGTAAAAAAACACCAACACTCCGATTCAGCTGCAGAGCTCCCGGTCCATCTGTCTCCAGGTGAGTGTCAGTCTCATTTTCAAACTAGTTTACTCTCCAATGTCGACACTTTTATTCCGGTGATTGTAGAATCTCAGTGCCATTACTAGCTAGTGCTATCCCTCGGACGTAAATGCGCGAAATGCATGTATGCTCACCTCTTTCCATTGACTTTGTATGTATTCGCACTGCGCGAAAAATTCTCTTTGCGTTTGGTCTGAATGCACCTTAACAGGCTGCACTTGGATCCCTGGGTCTGAATAGAAGTTCTCCAGCTACAGTGGGACGTGCTGTGGGGACCGCGGTGATAATGTATACATAACACACATATACATGGTGTACAAGGGGCGCTGCTGAAGTCATTCTATGACACGGTGGTGGCATCAGCCATCACTTTTGGAGTGGTCTGCTGGGGCAGTGGCATTACTGCAGCCGATAGGAAGAGACTGAACAAACTGATTAAGAAAGCTAGCTCTGTCCTGGGGCAGCGCCTTGATCCGATGGAGGAGATAGGAGAGAGAAGGATGGTGGCTAAACTGTCATCTCTGCTGGAGTCCGAGTTCCACCCTATGCAGGACATACTGGATGCACTGAGGAGCTCATTTAGCAGCAGACTACATCATCCCAGGTGCACAACCGAGAGGTTTCGTAGGTCCTTCCTACCAACGGCTGTCAGACTGTACAACCTAAGCAGGGCTGCTCGCAGAGATAGCAAAAAGACGTAACAAACTAATAGTTTTTTGAATGCAAAAGATGCAATAGACTTACACAATGGTCCTCTCCGGCATACAACTAGGAACATACCGGTCGCTATGGAGGGTGAGAATATGTATGGGCACATAATCATACCATGTAGGATAACTAAGTAGTCGGTTATGCTGTTTCATCCCATCTAGCAACAATGCTCTGCACTGTGTGTGTTTATATATTTACATATTTATTCCATCTAGCTACAATGCTCAGCACTGGGTGTGTTTATATTTATATATCTATATATTTATTCCATCTAGCTACAATGCTCCGCACTGTGTTTTTATATATCTACATATTATTCCATCTAGCTACATTGCTCCGCACTGTGTGTGTTTATATACTTGCATATTTATTCCACCTAGCTGCAATGCTCCGTACTGTGGGTGTTTATATATTTACATATTTATTCCATCTAGCTACAATGCTCTGCACTGTGTGTTCATATATTCATATATTTATTCCATCCAGCTACAATGCTCTGCACTGTGTGTCTGTGTGTGTGTGTGTATATACAGTATATATCTTATAGTAATATGTACATATGTATATTAGCTGCTGTTGCTTGCTTGTTTTTTTTCTTGCCTTCTGATTGTTGCTCTGAGTGTTGCTATCCCTGTGCTGTTGCAATCCTGGAATTTCCCCGTTGTGGAACTAATAAAGGCTTATCTTATCTTATCTTATCTTATCTTATCTTATCTTATAAGTTAAGGTGGTGGAACAGGAGCATCTCTGGTGTTTGACAAACACCAATCAATAACCTACCATAACCAGGACCATGGGGTTTATCTAAAAATAACACTGTGGTGGATTAAAAACCACTTTGTACCCAGAAAAAAAGAGAAATTTGCTCAGTTTTTATGGAATAGCCAGTTCTGTTATTGTAAGTTTTTAAGCTGACATCTCAGGCTCAAAAACTCTGGTCAGGGGACTGAATCAATATCACAGCCAATGGCACTGTGAGGGGTTGTAACTGAAGGAAGGTTTTATGCTTTAGTGACATAGTGAAATGCAACCCAGAAGAGCTATACCAGCTGCTGCTCATTCTGCAAAAATGTAATAAATATTTTTATGTAAAGAGAAGTTTTAATATTTTTTGTGTAATCATATGAGGGCTGTACATTAAATATTTTCCCTGAGCCACTTCTGGTAATTGTAGGAGGCTGAAATTGCACATGTATAACATATCTCTTTTTGTCACATGGTAAACTTATAGCTCTGAACTCCTAAGAGTTTCTGTTTTACAGGTGCTAAGGTGGAGTAAGGTATGATACTGGAGTACAGGTTCCTATAATAGAGAGACCGCACACCACGGAAGATGTTCAGCAAGATGAAAGAGACTTATGGAGAGGATGCCCCATCATATGACGTAGTCAAGCACTGACATCGACAGTTCCAATGTGGTTGGACATCTGTGGAAATAGCACCCATTCCCAGGCAACCACAATGTGCTATTGATGAAGACACCATCTAGCAAATGGAGGCCACAATTTTGGAGGATCTCTACATAACCACTCACCAACTAGCCCAAGATGTCAAGATCAGTGTGGGGTTTGTGAAAAAAAAATCACCCATGACAATTTGCACATGTGGAAGTTGTCTGCACAATGGATTTCCTGGTTGCTTACACCTTTCCAGAAGCAAGAACCAGTCATGCGCTCCCAGGCTCTTTTGGCCGTGAGCCAAGAAAACCAGGAGGACTTTTTTGACAGACTAATGTCCAATCCTCGGCAGGTAAGGTCATGTTCACAGTCTTCTGGGACCGGAATGGAATATTGACGCTGAATTTTCTGGCAAAGGGTACCACAATTACCCTGACAAACTACACTTTACTGCTACAGAAATTGCAGAAGGTCATCAAAACCGAGAGGCATGACCAAAGGTGTCCACCTCCTGTCAGACAATGCCCTGGTTCACAACTTGCATGTTGCCCAGACGGAAGCACAATGCTGCAGCTATGAAATCCTTCCTCACCTCCTTTACTTTCCCAACCTCGCACCATCTGACTTCCACTTCTTTCCAACCATGATGTCATTTTTGTAGGGAAAGCATTTCCAAGATGATGACACGCCGATTTTCAAGGTTGAGTCGTGGCTTCAGACCTAACCTGCACACTTTTACAGGTGAGGTCTCCGTAGCTGTATAAAGCAATGAGAGAAGTGTGTGACCCTTAGTGGTACCTATGTAGAGAAAGACTAATAACTGTGCCAAGTCTGGTTCTTCTCAGTTTATGAGTCAGGGGAATCTTTAATGAACAGCCCTCATATGACGTATGAATGCAATTTAGTAGGTTAAAATCCACAAACAGTCCATGTTTTATTGACGTGACCTTTAAAATCCAGTGGAAAGTAGCATGTCCACACTATACGTAGATGAGTGCAGGATAGAAGAGTCTTGCTAATGTGTTGGGGCTCTCATAATTTAGTGTCAGATATGGGTGACCAAGTCGGTCACTGATGTCCCAGCCTAGTGGATGGTGTCCTCTGATGTCAACTAGGTCCACGCATGGCGGTTACAAGACTGACTGGTCCTCCGGTGCTGAAAAGAGAAGGCACACAACATGCATATCAGTGACAGAAGAAATGTGTCAGGGATATTCAAGGATTCAAAGATTTTATTGTCAATACTACTATATGTGCAGGACATACAGGAGAACTGAAATGGTGTTTCTCTCTCTCTCTACATTGGTGTGCATTTTATAAAAAGAAGGAAATTAGGCTGGATTAAAAAAAAAGAAAAACAAGAACAAACAGCAACAGCAGCAGTCTATGTACAATCGATATACAGTCTATATACGGTGATGCAACCCGTGGTGCCAATGGCAGCCAGAAGGACTCTGACCTCCATAGTGGTAAACGATTAGTTTAGGTAAACGATTAGTGATAATAAGCCCAGCAATCCTATATTCGGACAGCTAGAGATGAATAACCGTAGTGCATTTCAATGCGGTAGTGTAGGTGCAGATAGTGACAGATATGATTGCACATGATCAGTACTGCAGTGACATGGCTTAAAGAGAACATTCCAGATTGCGCAATCAGCCTCGAGGGATTTCAGCTGTATCGTGCTGATCGCGTCACAGAGCTCTCCGGTAAGTCTATTGGAGGAGGAGTGTGCTTCTACTGTATATTAACAACAGCTGGTGCTCTGATGTAACGGTGATTTCCAAACACTGTTCTCCCGCCCTGGAATTTCTTTTTATTAACTGCAAGCCATTTTACTCCCCGCGGGAGTTTGCGTCATTCATCCTCGCCGCTGTGTACGTCCCTCCCGACGCGGACACGCGCGAAGCTCAGCGCATGCTCGCAGATCACATCCAACTTACGGAGCGGAACTTTCCAGACTCCCTGGTTATTGTGTTGGGCGATTTTAACCAGAGCAATCTGAGTCACGAGCTCCCCCGCTACAAACAGTTTATTAAATGTCCAACCAGAGGAAATAACACGCTAGATCACTGTTATACTCCAGTAAAGGACGCATATCGCGCTGTTCCCCGCGCTGCGCTGGGACTATCTGATCATGTGATGGTCCACCTCATCCCCACATACAGACAAAGACTGAAACTCACTAAACCTGTTGTGACCACCACAAAGAAATTGACCAGTGAAGCTGGAGAGAAACTGAACACATGCATGGAAATAACTGACTGGGGCATGTTTAAAAGAGCCACACATGATCTTAATGAGTACACAGACACTGTGAACTCATATATCAACTTCTGTGAGGAGGACATTCTCCCATCGCACACCAGGGTGAGATATTCTAATGACAAGCCCTGGTTCACAGCTAAGCTCAGACGGATCAGGAAGGAGAAGGAAGCAGCGTTGAAAAGTGGAGACAGGGACTGCTACAGAGAGGTCAAATATCGGTTTAACAGAGAGCTGAGGAGAGCTAAATCTGTGTATTCTGAGAAACTCCAGCAGCAGTTCACTGCTAATGACTCGGCTTCTGTGTGGAGAGGACTGAGGCAAATCACCAACTATCGGCCTCAGGCTTCTAAAGGTCAGGATGACAAAGCCCTTTGTCA
This sequence comes from Pholidichthys leucotaenia, assembly GCA_020510985.1. NCBI lineage: Eukaryota > Metazoa > Chordata > Actinopteri > Cichliformes > Pholidichthyidae > Pholidichthys > Pholidichthys leucotaenia. Next base: position 379,201,681 of record CM035840.1, on the reverse strand, counting down.
AAAACTGTCCCAACATTACGCCCGTTTTGACACCTCGTCAGCTGTGTCCAACTCACCCACTCCACCCAGCTCCACTGCCTCCTCAGCCCCTAATTCATCAAAAGCGGTCCCCCCCTCCTCCTCCTCCTCCTCCCCCCCTCCCCTTGTCATCAGTGAGCAGGACGTGCACAGACAGTTCTCCAGACTGAACCCGCACAAGGCCCCCGGGCCGGACGGTGTGTCTCCCTCCACCCTGAGACACTGTGCGAAAGAGCTGGCTCCTGTCTTCACAGACATTTTTAACACCTCCCTTAAGCAATGTCACGTGCCGACCTGCCTCAAATCCTCCACCATCATCCCTGTCCCCAAGAAGCCACGGATTACTGGACTTAACGACTACAGACCTGTAGCGCTCACCTCTGTAGTCATGAAGTCCTTTGAGCGCCTGGTCCTGTCTCACCTCATGTCCATCACCACACCCCTCCTAGACCCGCTGCAGTTTGCTTACCGTGCTAACAGGTCTGTGGATGACGCAGTCAACCTGGCCCTCCACTCCATCCTGCAGCACCTGGACTCCCCGGGAACCTACGCCAGGATTCTGTTTGTGGACTTCAGCTCCGCATTCAACACCATCCGCCCCGATCTGCTCCAGGACAAGCTGTCCCTGCTCAACGTGCCTGACTCCCTCTGCAGGTGGATCACCGACTTCCTGACGGACCGGAGACAGCATGTGCGGCTGGGGAAGTCTGTCTCAGACTCTGTTAGCATCAGCATTGGATCACCTCAGGGCTGTGTACTTTCCCCCCTACTCTTCTCCCTTTATACCAACTCCTACACCTCCTCCCACCAGTCTGTTAAGCTGATTAAGTTTGCGGACGACACCACCCTCATCGGGCTCATCTCCAACGGCGACGAGTCCGCCTACAGGGAAGAGGTGGCCCAGCTGGTGTCCTGGTGCAGCCACAACAACCTGCAGCTGAATGCTCTGAAGACAGCGGAGATGATTGTGGACTTCAGGAAAGTTACAACCCCCCTGCCCCCCCTCACCATCACAGGCTCTCCCATCACCATTGCAGATTCCTTCCGCTTCTTGGGCACCACCATCACCCGAGACCTCAAATGGGAGCCAACCATCAGCTCCCTCATCAAAAAGGCCCAGCAGAGGATGTTCTTTCTGCGGCAGCTGAGGAAGCTCAAGCTACCCACCAAGATGTTAGTGCAGCTCTACACGGCCATCATCGAGTCCATCCTCACCTCCTCCATAACTGTGTGGTATGCAGGAGCCACTGCCAGGGACAGACTAAGGCTGCAGCGCGTCGTGCGGACTGCTGAGAAGGTGATAGGCTGCGAGCTCCCATCTCTCCAGGACCTGTACATCTCCAGGACCCGGAGGCGTGCTGGCCGGATCATAGCCGATCCTTCACATCCTGGTCACGTACTGTTTGCTCCCCTCCCCTCAGGTAGAAGACTTCGGTCCATTCGGACTAAAACCTCCCGGCACATGAACAGCTTTTTCCCCTCTGCCATCAGACTGCTGAACATTAAGTGACTTTTTGACTCTCGTGCACTATGTACAGCAGCTCAACCAGACTCACGTCATTCATCACTGTTTTTCTGTTGCATTATTGACTGCACTATGTGGTACTTCACATTATCTGCTACTTGCTAATTTTTTAAAACTGCCTTGACTAGTACTACTCATTATTACTAGTATTATTATTATTATTATTATCATTATTACTTATTATTACTTATTTTTCTACACTTATTGCACGTTTTCAGTCCTTTAGTTTTTTAGTTTATCTCTTTTTCTCATCATGTTTTTAATGTTGCAGCATGCACCAAGACAAATTCCTAGTTTGTGTACTACATGAACAATGGCAATAAACCTGATTCTGATTCTGATTCTGATTCTGATATACAGACAGCAGCAGATACATACCTGCCAACTACTCCGGTTTTGCCGTAATGGTTACGGTTTTCAAGACCCCATTCCGGGTTACGGCTTTATTAATCAAAATTACGGTTTTTCACTAAAAATTCAGTCAAAAATTTTAAATTGTAAAAAAAAACATGAAAGCAATTCCAAGCACGAGATCACTAGGAATCGTATCTAAATTTACCTGAAGCGTTTGCTAAGCTAACGCTATGGCTATAGCTAACGCCATAGCTAGTCATAGCACCTAACACCAATACAAAGAAGTGACTCCGTCCCCGGTGATTGGGGCTCGCCGGAGGAACCAACCGAGGCAACAGTTGGACGGGAGCCGGATCGGAGTTCAAGTACAGCAGTGGTAGGAGACGGGGACCAGTGGAGGAGCAGCCGGGGCCCCAGCTGGATAAGTCGCTGTAGCTGGAGCCCAGCTACAGCGGTGGGGCTCGGCGGAGGAACTACTGAGGAAGACGGCGGTAGGTGGCGGGGCTCAGCGGAGGATCTACCGGGACCCCAGCTGGACAGGAGCAGGATCGGAGCTCAACTACAGCGGCGGTGGGCGGCGGGACTCGGTGGAGGAGCTGCCAGTACCCCGGCTGGACAGGAGCTCAATTGCAGCGGCGGTAAGCAGCGGGACTAGCAGCGGAGGGGGCTAGCTGAGGCCCAGCTGGATTCGAGGTCAGTCGGATCGGATACCAGCGACACCAGCAGAGATTGTTTTACTATCAACAGGTCAGTAAAAATGCCACCAAAGAAGGAGGAAATGGAAGAGATCAAAAAAATCTCTGAACTAAGTTCAGAGATTTTATCTTCTTGGAACATAAGTCAATATCATACATTAAGTGGCATTCAGCTGTTTGTTTTATGTCATTTAAGCACAGTTCTGGCACTTAAAAATCATAAAAACCCAGGAGCTTCGGGGGGCTTCGCCCCCCCTTGCCCCCCCTTGAATGTAATGCATTTTGGTGTTTTGCAGAGAGCCCGGTTACACTTCTCTACCCCCGTCATTTACACAGAGCAGCTAAAAACCACAAGCAAAACATCCCACAAATAGAAAAAAATAAATAAAATTAAAAACCAAAAAAAAGATCCAACAGCCCTGGACTCCAGCTAGCTACTAGGCTTTTCAGGTTTTAAAAGTTGGCAGGTATGCAGATATGGCATTTGTGCAAATGGTTGCGGTTATATTGCGGCTATATTCTGGACATGGGATATTTTTGTTTTTTGGAATGGAGGACTACGAGGGGGGGCTGAAAAGTTCATAGGCTGAAAAGTTTACAGTGGTCAAATTTGACCAAATGTGGTTTATTTTTCAACACAGTCTCCCCTTTGGTCCACACATTTCTTCCACTGGTGTTGCAGCGCTTGGATCCCTGCGGTTGAAAAACAAAACACACTTGGTCAAATTTGACCACTATGAACTTTTCAGGCTATGAGTTTTTCAGCCCCGCGCCCCCCCCCCCCGTGCCTAATATTAGGCAGGTACTGTTAAGCGAAGTTCAGTCTCTTTATGACCGTGAGAGCATCACACACGGTAGCAGCTACTGAGACACATATGGCGGCTTTTAAAGTTCAGAAGAGACAACCATCTATCCTGTGCAGTATAAATCTAGAGCAACAGTTTCCACTATCAATGCCATGTGTCCATTAGTTTCCAAGCCTGCTGTGAAGGCTATGGAGAGTGTGCTGCACCCCCCCCCCCACCCCCAAAAAAAAAAAACATCAATCAGAGGTCATATTTTAGGTGAGGGACAGTCTATGAAGAAGAAGTAGAGCAAACCTACATTACACACACTATCCAAACACAGGAACCAAAACAAGATCTAATATCACTGTTCAGATACCAGGGCATCACTTAATAGCATCAATAAATCACAAGTCAATTTTATTCTGTCGCACATTTACGCACAACATACATAACAGCCAAATATACAGTATATATATATATATATAAACATATACTAGTAAATTAATCAGCCAATTATAACCAATTTTAAAACACACAAAAACAGAAAAATAAATAAAATAGCCATAACTTTCAGTTGTCAAAACACAACAATGCATACCAAGCTATGTTTTTTAGATGTGATTTGAAAGCTGTTATTTAAGGAGATGATCAGATTTGAAGTCAAAAGCAATATCAGAGCTTTGGATCTGCAACTGGAAGATCTCCTTGTAGGGTCTCTTATCTGCAGGTCAGATGATCTATACACAAGTTATTTGAGGGACAAAGGGCATAACAGGTCAGAGGTACTGTGGGGATGTTCATTTCTTGTTTCGATTAGTAAAACCGGAATCAACGAGTGTACATCACTTCCGGCTGGCAATGACTGCTCCATATTGGTTTTGACCGAGCAGTTTTCATGGGATAAAATTATTCAGTATACTCACTCTAGGGGATTATTTTTACTGAATAAACATATTTTTGGTTTGTAAGTAATATCTAAAGCACAAACAATGTTGTTACAATGACCAGTACTGGTTTCTTTAACTGTGTCATCGACTACCTAATGGCAAGGGTCAGTGTACACATACCTGGGGTCTTTTGGAGAGTACAATCTGGCAGACCTCAAGTATGTTGATGACACCACCTTACTTGCTGAAGAACTGGAACTACTCCAAGACGCCCTCATCGTGTTCGATGGGGAGGCCAGGAAGCTTGGCCTCAGCATCAACTGGTCCAAGACTGAGCTCATGTACATTGGAAAAGGTCCTGACCCTACACTTCTCATGTTTAACCAATGTCTGGTCAACTTTGTCTAAATATCTGGGCTCAACAATTTCTCAAACTGGTGACCCAAAGCCTGAGGTTGACCGACGATGTGCGCTGGCCTCGGCAGTGATGCAGTCCTTGTGGAAACCTCTCTGGTGCCACCACCACATTTCACAAAGGACTAAGCTTCGCATCTACAACTTCTCTATTGTTTCAGTCCCACTGTATGGCTCTGAGACCTGGCCATTCAATAACACCTTGGCAGCCTGGCTTGACAGCTTTGATAGTAGAGCCCTAAGGAGGATCATCGGCATCTGTTAGCATGATCACATCACCAATAAAGAATTTAGAGAGCAAACTCAGCAACTTCCCGCCTCAGGTCTTGCCACAATGTAATGTGTCCCGTGGTATGGCCACACCCTGTGCCTCCTCCCTGAACACCCCACCAGGGCCATCCTGGAGTTTAACCCCATACAGGCAGGGTGGAGACAACCGTGGGGGGCCCCCCACACCCACTGGATGGACGTCCTTTCTCGTGATTTGCAACAGCATAATATATTTCTGCACCAGGCCCAGCAGCTAGTGCAGGATAGAGGGAGGTGGCAAAAACTGGTTACTCTGGTTGGCTCTACGCACACTATGCAAGAGGATTGATGATGATGATGATGGATGCCACAACACACAACATGTTTGGAGGAGAAATGGCACTGCACATCAGCCCCAAAACATCACACTAACAGTGAAATTTGGAGGTGGGAGCATCATGGTGTGGGGGTGTTTTTCAGCACATGGTACAAGCAGACTTCATATAATTGAAGGAAAGATGAATGGAAAAATGCACAGAGACATCCTTGATAAGAGTCTGTTGCCATCTGCCAAGATGCTGAAGATGAAATGAGGGTGGACATTTCAGCAAGACAACGATCCCACACACACAGCCAAGGAAACTCTCAAATGGCTCCAGACATGGAAAATAAAGCTGCTAGAATGGCCCAGTCAGTCACCTGACCTGAATCCAATTGAAAATCTCTGGAACGAACTGAAGATCAGTGTTCATAGAAGACACTCATGGAACTTTCAAGATTTGAAGACAGTCTGTGTGGAAGAATGGGCTAAAATCACCCTGAGCAATGCCTGTGCCTAGTTTCTCCATACAGGAGACATCTGGAAGCTGTTATTACCAACAAAGGCTTTTCTACTAAATATTAAATGAATTTCCCCAAGCATTTTCAATACTTATTCCCTGTGTCATTCCATGTTATTAAATATAACTTGTTTTGTGAACACAGTTGGTGAAACTGGTGAAACTCTCAGGTCAGTGGCTCCATCAGAAATATGTTTAATGAGAAAAACGTGTTCAATACTTATTTTCCCTGCTGTAACTACTGAAAGAAAAGATGCAGGTTTTTCAAATTGATACAGTAGTGTATCTAATACACACCTTGGATGACTCACACCCTGACCTAACCAGGTTTGGGGGCAAGGGGTCAAAGGTCAAAGTTAACATTTCAGTTGCACTATGGTAAATGTTAAATGCTAAATTTACTATTACTATAAAACCAGCTAGGGCCACCAAACCTGCTATACCTTGTGATCCTGAAGTGTGATTATGGTTTTGGGATTGCCAGGCCAAATGTCAACATCAAAATGGCTTATGAACTCTATCTCAACAACAAAGAAAGCTAGGGTCACCAAACTTGCTACACAGGTTCACCTTGGGATCCTGACCTCTGATTATGGATTTGGGTTCAAAAGGTCAAAGGTCAATGTTAACATTCCCTATGCCTTATTACTGGATTCCCTATGCCTTATTACTGAACAACGAGTAAAGGTTAGAATCATCAAATATGGTACACAGTTCACCCTGTGACCCTGAAGTGTGACTATGGTTTTGGGATTGCAAGGTCAAAGGTCAACATCAAAATGGCTTACAAACTCTATCTCAACAACAAAGAAAGCTAGGGTCACCAAACCTGGTACACTGGTTCACTTTGAGCTCATGATCTCTGACTACAGGTTTGTGGTCAAAATGTCAAAGGTCAAGGTTGGCACTCCCTATGCTCTCTTACTATAGGATGTGTAAAGCTCTCTAGGGTCACCAAACTTGCTGCACAGGTTCATCTCAGGATCCTGATCTACAACTATGGGTTGTATACTTTGTTGTATATTCGTGGATGGTGGGCTTATCATAATTTGGTTCTGCCACAGTAATTATATTGAATTGTTGAAAACTGCTCTCTGTCAGTAAGTATTGGGATCATCAAAGAAAATGGAGGCAGGGATATTGCACTCGCCTCAGAGTGCTCTTGCTTGTTTCGTGTTTGTCTTTCAGCTGCTCCCTTTCGGGGTCGGCACAGTGTATCATCACCTTATACTGTGATGAGCCGCATGTCGATTTGGCAAGGACTTTTTTTCACCCCTGTCCTTTCTAGCAGCTAGGTAAGCAAAACAGAAATCTGCTTCCCTGATTGTGCCAAACAGATTTACTTTGCCAAAAGGAGCTTTGCTTGTATTTGATATGCTATATATACGTAAATAGCATTTATAGACTCCTCTTGTAATAACTTTAATAGATAATTTAAATTGTTTTACTTATGATGGACCTGGGAGGGGAGGAATTGAAAAGATTTGAACTGGTTGAAAAGGATGGGGGCAGGGGGAGAGAAAAGTATAGACTATCACAACAGAAACAAACAAAAAACTGTTTCTGCTTCTGAAGAGATCTCATTACGAGCCTGATATCTGCACCTGTAAGAGGACAGAGAGACATACATGTGTGCGTGTCTATGTGAAAGCGCATGCGAAAGAGAGTGTGTGTGGGTGTGAGAAATTTGCCAGCAAACATACAAAGAGGGTAGCAGACCGCAGCAAGACCCCCTCCCCCAAAAAAACACAAGCAAGCAAGACAACGCCACCAACTGGGAAGGGGGGGGGGGGCTGCCGCAGTCCCCAAAGACCACAAATGCCCTGAAGCCACCAAGCCCCAAGACAACCAGACATCCACCCCAGGAGGGATGGCCAGAGGAGGCTGGGCCACCAAACGGCCGGCACAGCGCTACCTCATCTCCAAGCTGGCCAGCCCCCGCCTCCGTTTTCTCACAAATTTTGTGCTTCTTTTTAATGAATGTTCTATGTTTTCTTATACATTTTCAGTGATTGTTATTGTACATTATCTGATCTTTTCCCTTATAAATTTGCAACGTTAGTGAATTTGTGACTTTGGTGTCGTAAATTCACTTTCTTTCTTGTAATTTTGTACTTGTTTCAGGTTAAAGCAACAGCTCATCAAAATGTGCATGTCCCTGCTGTAGCACAAAGACTTGAATGAACTATGTTGTAGCAATACCTATAAAACTTTAAAGATACCTAATTTTGCCCATATAGCAATGGTTAGATAATGCTAGCTTTTGATGAGTTTTTTGCTGCAAATGTTAAATAGCAAAAGAAAGGGACTCTCGGTCTTATATTATGCTTGGTAAGAAAATGCTCTTGTAAATATGAAGTTTATTTACAAAATGTTTAATTTTAAGTATTTTATTGTTAATTGGTATATCAATTCATTTGAAGAACATTGTGATATTTTGGCTTCATAAATTGTTCTGAACTTCTATGGTCGGTAGGTTGAGGCTGAAAAAGAGAAGAAGACCAAGTATCACACCTACCAGCGTGTGGCCCTGGCCCTGACTCTGGTCTTCCTGGTTCTGGCTCTCTGCATTTTCAGCCTGATGTATCTGTGGGGCCCCAGTCTGGGGAAGGTAAGAAAAAACAAAGCCGCCTAAATGTATGCCACTCATCAGCCTTATTGCCACCATCTGGGGTAAGTGTGGTCTTCATGAGAGACAGATGAAAGCCACCCCGAGTTTCCACATCAGCAAATAATACAGGTTACATCAAAGGGGGGAAATATGTGAGAAAGGAAAATGGATGGCCACCAAAACAGCCAGAGGCAGTCTCTACGGTCTCTATTGTACTCTGCTAGATTAAAAGATGTGTGGGCAATGAGAAGAGACAGCTGTGTTTTGCTCTGCTCGTGTTTTAGTTGTCAGATCTGTAATTTCATGAATTTTTGGCCCAAACCACATTTTGCTGTTGTAAATACTGTGTCTGTTGCATTTATCTGCACTCTGCTCAGATTGTAAACATCTTCTCACAATGACGGACCCTGATAACTCAAAACTGACCCTAATTGCTGTTGACCAGAGTGGCTGCTGCAGAACTGAAATCTCTTGGCAGTGTAATTGGGATAAACTCTTGTCCTGGCAATTTATCTTGTAAAATTCAATTCAGCTACACTTGATGGAGAATGTTTTCACTCTCCTTTCCCCCCGATTTTCCCAGGGGGGTAAAAAAAAGCTAATTTACTCAAGCTGGAAGGAAAAATACAGTACATCAATAATTTCACATCCAGAAATTGGATGCTCTATACGTGCTGAACTTCACTGGTAATGAGAGGAAAATGATTGGAAAGAAATGATGGTTAAAACGAGCACAGCCTTCAAATCTGAATTCTTAAGTCTGCTTTGTGCACACTGTACAGTGAATGCCATGAGTTGAACAGTGGACTATGGTGGGTCGAGTCTCTTTTAATATCAATATCTTTGTTATAGCTAATGATAAACATTAATTCAGAACATCTAAGCCATTATTCTGTTCTGAGGTGCACATTAAAATTTCCAACAGTTCCTTTTCCGCTTAGGTTAACCAAGGTTCATCTGCACGTCCTGTATAGACACTGTTGCCCACATTCTCTCATTTTAACATTGATATGAATCACCTTTGAGCTGTCTCCTTTGTCCTTGTTAAATATTTCATGCTAGAGGTAGAGCAGTCATTATTTCCACTTTAATAAGCTGTGATCATTCTCACATGGTATAAAACATGTTGATGGCAAAGGTTGCCCAGGTGATGAATATCAAACCCGCAGACCCTGAGTTTTGGGTCTTGAGGAAGAGTCTGGTTGTCCGCCCTCCACCCAAGGGAGGGAGATGGAGCTACTTCAGAGTCACCTGCCTAACAGGTTGTGTCCAGAGCAACATTACTACTCCCCTGAAAGCTAAGTGATGGATCAATACAGCAGATTGATGGACTATTCCTCTTGCAGCGACGTGGCATTCAGCATCTTGTTTGGGGAAAGGTTGTGAGGTGTTAATCAGCAGAGGACTTTTTGACTCATCAGTTAATCCAGAGCGGCGTCTGGCAGCTTCATGTTTAGACAAAGGGAAGCAGAGCAAGAAATTGGAGCCAACTGTAGTAAACCTAATCTACAGTATTTCAGGAAATGCAGCTTCTGAAACAGCCTTGGAATATGTGTCTAAACCAACATATGAGCACAGTTTACATAGGTGTGATGCAAAAAAAAAAAAAAAAAGGCGGTGCGGTGGTGCAGTGGTTAGCACTGCACCAGCACAGCAACTCACCCTTGGCCATGGGATCCCTGGTTTGATCCCAGCCCCTGACCAACAGTGATCTGTGTGGAGTTTGCATGTTCTCCCCATATCTGCATGGGTTTACTCCGGGATTTCTCCGGTTTCCTCCTACAGGCCAAAAACATGCAGGTTAGGTTAACTGGAGACTCTAAAGTGGCCCTAGGTGTGAATGTGTGTGTGAATGGTTAAGGGATAGCACCGTACCATGGCTGCTTCATCCATCCAGGTGGATGCCCTCAATTTCCCCTCTGGGGATCAATAAAGTATACAAAATCAAAAAAAAAAAATCAAAAATCAAATATGTTCAAATAAAGACTACCTGAGGAAGACAAGGATGTGATGTATCTCAAAGATCAGTAACAATAAATAGGGTAAGCCGGGCAGGTTGCTACACACCCCCTTGCCTACATTGCACATGTGTGGCCTTTCTAATTTTAGACTGAATGTATGCGCAACACACTCTATACTTTTCTGCTCTGCACGAGCCATGCATATGGACCTTTGTTCACAAGAGAGGACAGATGAATTACCAGCCCTTTGACTAATTTTTTGAAGATGTGTTATCTTCTCCACAGTGGTCAGGCCATAGTGATCTCGTACACAATATGTTTTGCTTGTGAAACTTGACTTATCGGAGCACGTGTCTGTTTTCACGTTAAGTAGCACGGGGTTCCTTCCTTGCGGTGTCAAAACTGAAGTTGTTGTAGAGACACCAGGCGCACATTGTTACAGTGTAACTGCTATATGGCATTGTGCATTACTGTCAAGTTAATATTTTATAACATGGTGTAATTAAATGGTAAATGGTGTTCACTTATACATGTATAGCACTTTTTTTTATTCATCTCTGAATGACCAAAGCGCTTTACAGATCCTGCTATCCACCCATTCACACATGCATTCACACACTGATGGCGGCAGAGCCGCCATGCAACGCACTGGCCTGACCCACCAGGAGCAACTGGGGGTTCAGGTGTCTTGCTCAAGGATATTTCGACAGGCAAACTGCAGCCAGAGTGGGAATCAAACCCCTGACCCTCCGATTAGTAGTTGGCCACACTACACCTGCGCCACAGCTGCCCCCTACCTAAAATGTAAAAAAGCTTATAAATATTTTAGGTACAGTATGATCAAATGAACAATATATTTACAGAAATAATCATCACAATACGTGTGTAAGATTTGAATTTGTTAGATATAGCCTACTTCAAAATTGTACAATGAGTTTGCGCATCCTTCCCTCTGTTTTCCACAAATATTTTGATTTCAAGATACATTTAGTAAGCAGTGCGATATCTTTATCTTTGTAGACTGATACACTGCATTCATGTTTTGTTTCAGATACACTATAGTGCCAAAAGTATTGGGACACCCCTCCAAATGAATGGGCACCAACTGACAAAGTAAGGCCCATACATACATGGATGAGCATGTGTGTATTGGACAAATGAAAATATATATATGGTCATGTAATTTTTTTTACCCCACTGCTGGGGAAAAGTTACGTGTACCAGGGTAAGTTGTTACAATGGGCAGTAAGCAGATAAATTCACAAGACAAAATACTTATTTCTATTGTTTTTATTCAAACTGTAAACAAAATGAAACTTTTGCACCATGGTTTATACACTTTACTGGCAAAAGTATTGGGACACCCCTCCAAATGAATGGGCACCAATGGACAAAGCAAGGTCCATAAAGACATGGATGAGCAAGTCTGGTGTGAAGGAACTTCATTAGCCTGCACAGAGCCCTGACCTCAACCCAATGATAATAATAGTAATGCATCAGCTTTATATAGCGCTTTTCATAGACACTCAGACGCTTTACAATGGATACATTATTCATTCATTCCACAGACAATGGTAGTGGTAAGCTACTACTGTAGCCACAGCTGCCCTGGGGCAGAATGTCCCTAAACGTGGTTGCCAATCCACGCCAACGGCCTCTACCACTACCGAACATTTACACATTCATGCCCAGTGTCATGGGCACTGGAGATAAGGTGAGTAAAGTGTCTTGCCAAGAAACACAACGGCAGGAAGTCTGGGGAGAGCGGGATTCGAACCGCCAACCCTCCGGTTATTAGACAACCCGCTCTACCTCCTGAGCCACTGCCGCCCAAAAATGCATCCCACCTTTGGGATGAATTGCGAGAATGAATTGCAACTGTAAGCCAGGCCTTCTCATCTAACATCAGTGCCTGACCTCACAGATGTGCTTCGAGAAGAATGGTCAAAAATTCCCATAAACACACTTCTAAACCTTGCTGTAAATCACCTTTTGCAGCTATAACAGTTTCAAATCTTCAGGGAAGGCTTTCCACAAGGTTTAGGAGTGCGTTTATGAGAATTTTCGACCATTCTTCAATCAGCGCATTTGTGGAGTCAGGCACTGACGTTGGACGAGAAGGTCTGGCTTGCAGTCTCTGCTCTAACTCATCCCAAAGCTCAGGGCTCTGAGCAGGCCAGTTAAGTTCCTCCACACCAGTCTTGCTCATCCATGTCTTTATGCATCTTGCTTTGTTCATTGGTGCCATTTCATTTGGAGGGTTGTTCTAATACTTTTGGCAATATCTATCTATAAATTCACAAAGTCTCTGTCTGTGTGTTTGTCTATCTGCCTGTCTATCTGTGTGTCTGTTCCATGCATATCTCTTGAACCGTTCCTCAGACTGACCTAAGGTTTTATATGTGGTTTCCTGAGGTTATGAGGGTGTGCATCCCAGAGTATGGAGTCGCTCAGTCAAAATATGTAATTTTTATCAATAAAAATTTAGCTACCGCTCTGTCACCACTCTGTGTCTCTTCATGCCCTGGCTTCAAGGAGTGTGGGTGGGATTTCAGATTGACTCCATTCTGACTGGCCAATACACAGCATCACGGCCATGCTGATTGGATAACACACAGCATCACGACCTGTCAGTCACCACAGTGTTCCCTGGAGAAAACAAGGAAATGCAAAAGGACAAATTTGACTAGAAAAAGAGAATACTGAAGATTTAATGCTTAAAAAATTATACCATAAAGTTGCCATGATTGCGTAGGTCTAATGTATAATTTGGTATGAAGAACACAAGGTGCCGGGGGGGGGGGGGGGGGGAGAGTTGGCGGGGAAGCAACAGCTGAACTGGTGTATCACAGTCCTTTGCAGGCACACGGATAAATCAGCAGCCAGTGGGTCTCAAATATTTGTAAATGTGTCCTGTTATAGTACTGCATGAGTTTATTAATGATAGAAGAAATTCATTACACTGAACTCCATCACTGAACAGTGATATAAACTAAAATAATTATAATGATGACTGAACAACTCACGTTCCACAAAGTGCAAGATACACTATTATCTTGAATATAAATGATAAAATATCACACAAATAAGTGATCTGACAAGCAAATAAGGGATCTGAAACAGTTGCTAATATTGGATGTCCCATTCCTTAGGTATGACTGTGAGAGTGAATGGTTGTCTGTCTCTCTGTGTTAGCCCTGCGATGGACTGGCGATCTGTCCAGGGTGGACCCTGCCTCTCGCCCAAAGATGCTGGGATAGGCTCCAGCCCCCCGCGACCCGAAAAGGATTAAGCGGAAGAAAATGAATGAATGAATGAAGGTATTCTGTAATTAATATTCACACAATCAAATAAATCTTAGTGCCATTTACTCCCTTTTATATTTGAAGTCTAACACGTGATTTCCTACATATAGGTTACACCTCTTTGCATTTCACTTTCAAACACAGCCTGCATTTGGTACTGTAAAGCCTGATTGGGATACCTGTTTCAGACAGGAATACTTGCGTTTTACGGGCATGCACTAGTAGTGTATAAACCATGGTACAAAAGTTTCAGTATTTTGTTTACAGTTTGAATAAAAACTACAGAAAGAAGTACTTTGTCTTGTGAATTTATCAACTTACCACCACTGTAACAACTTGCCCTTTTGTACTGTATGTAACAACTTTCACCAGCAGTGGGGTAAAGAAATTACATGACCATATATTTTTTCATTTGTCCAATACAAACATGTAATATAATACAAGATAAAAAACAATCAAATTATGTGAAAGAGGACATGTCCAAAAGCATATGGACAAGATCAGTGTGAAATGAAACTATATTAACTATATTTATGTGACAGTTGTAAAAAATCATATTTTTTGTGCCCCGGCTTACCCTATCTAACTCCCCCACTTGAATGATCCCTTCTTACTGATCAACTTATCCATTTGTCCCCAGTAGACTATAAGTACATTTTTACCAGTAGATGATTATCTCTATGTAGCTGATATGCATTAAGCAGTCATTAAGCAACCCATGGTGTTTGTGGAAATAAGAAGATGAGGGAGCATGGTGGAGGTTTACAGCTGCAATGTCTCTAAACTAGTCCATCACCTTTTCCTACCCCCATTTCTATCCATTTGCCTAAACTTAATCAAAATATTTGAATGCCTTCCCTTAAAAATTATAAATGTACTTAATGCACAAAGGAAGTTCGGGATCAAACCAGAAGTGACCGTCAAAAGAGAAAAGGGCTGTGGCAAAATATCAAGATGGAAAATTGAACTTGAGTCTAAAGGGTAAAAGGTTTTTTTGTTTGTTTGTTTGTTTGTTTGTTTATTTTTGTTGGGGGTTTTCCCCAGTGCTGTCCACCATCCCCTTCCCCCTCCCACCCATTTGAACAGCTCTTCTACCTTTAATTCAATTTTTAAGGCTGCCAAACAGCACTACCTTATTATTATTCACTTCTCTTACATCAATGCCAATATCCACTTCACAGGAATTTCTCCTTTTGCTGTCATAAACATTGGGATTAAGGCCATCTATTACAGGGGAGTCATATATAAATGACGATTGCATCCAGCCTGCTAGATTTATCAACAGTTGTTTGCATGATGATATTCATGTTTCATAAATACCACACTGAACTTGTAGTGCAGCCATTACTGCATCCAGATGGGTACCGATTTCTATGCACTTTTGATAAAAGAATTCTGAGGTGTGGAATTTACAATCATCTTTTATGTGTTAATTGGAGGACTTGTTTTACGGATATACCAGATGGCTTTGGCACTAACCCCATTTGGAATTTGAATGCGTGAAGTATTGGATAAATATGTTTAATTTGCATATGGATTTGGAATCATCACTTTATTCACGGATTGATCCTATTGCGGAAAGTTCTCGAAACAAAATGACAATGATATGGATACAGCAAGTAAAATTAGCAGCTAAAAATCTAAATATTTCTGTGAAGGTTTGAGCAAAATACATGCTACACCCTGAAACAAATGCTAATGTTCTGTGTCATCACGGCTTGTAAACTGATTTGACTTGAGGACCTTTTTTTTCTTGGCAACTTCACAGAATGTCTTAGTTATGTCAGACAAGTCACGTTTGAGATGGAAGCTGGCACGGTAGAGGAGAATAAACAGCAGGCAGCAATACAGGGCAACACAGCACCAACTTTGAGGGGGAGATGGGGGAAATAGGCCTCCAGGTTAGAAGGGTGTGTGCCAAGAGTGAGGCCAGTTTTGCGTAGAACTCTGCTCCATGAAGTAATCACAGAACACAATACTCACTAATAAAGTAAAACGCTTGTGTGCAGGAAACCCTTTGCAAACCGAACAAGATGAAAAAATTCTTCATATGGTCCCTTCTCAGGCTGAAGCCAGTTTTTACTGTTTTCCTCCAGCTGTTTTGACAGATTCTGAATGTGAGAGGTGCGAGCTAACCGCCTTTTTGACAGTTAACATCTCAGATGAAAGAAATGGTGGAGCTCACTGGGAAGTATCCTAAACTTACTTAAAAGGGTGATGTCAAACAATATGGTATTTCTGCTTGTTTAATGGCCTACAAATGGACACTCTGCTCTCATCTGGACATTTTCAGGCAAATAATACTAATTAAAACTGACAAATGTGTGACTTAACAGCACTGAAGTTAATGAGTAAAGGAACCCCCAATGATGGCTCAGATCTTATTACTAAAACACAGATTACAAAATTTGTCCTGTTCTTAAAAAATATTGGTGGTAAGCTCTCATTGCACTGTTCACAAAGAGAGTTTAAGTTTCATTTGTGCTCAGTCAGTAGTGGAACTTACCTACATTCGGGCACGTGCACACATACAGTTGTACTGATGCTCCGCAAACGCTTCGTTGCCCTATGCTCTCTGGAGTGCTCTTTTGGAAGGGATTAAAAAAAAAGAATTGTTAAAGATTACAGCCCCCCTTCCCCACAGAGACACCAATTGCTGATCAAATGTGTTTTAATGTTCAATAAGTATATTTTGATGCATCAGATTTTATATAGTGCTTTTAATAGACACTCAACGAGACTTTACAATGGATATATTATTTTTTGATGTCCAATTAATTCTCGGTGACCACTGCATGAGTCCCAAATGGCCCCCCATCCCCCAATCCCCCAGCTCTCTCCATATACACCGCACCAGTCACACAGCAGCCTGCGGCATGTCTCAGAGTCAAGTTAGTGCATCATTACCCTAAACCTCAGCATTTTTTTTTTGTTGTTGTTGTTGCTTTGTGAAAGTACACACATTGGGTGATTTGTTATTTTTTAACAAGGGGGATGGTGGTTGTGGGGAATATTCATAAAGTTAGCAGATGGTACAACTACAAAAGGATAAACATAGTTTCAGTACAAATTTGCAAGAATACTGGTGCAAAAATATGACAAAAGATGCTAATTTACAACTTAAAAAGTCAACAATTTACTATAAGCAAGTCCCAAACTTATGAGAAAATGTTACATTTTCACAAGGAAAAAAAATAACAACTTTACAATGCACTCATAAATCTGCAATTTTTTTCTATAAAATATTCAACTTTTTCCCAAATATTCATGATTTTTCTTGTACATTTGCTACTGTACTCTCACTGCTACTGTATACTAAGTTGTCTTACAGTACATAAACAATCCTTGCACTCTTTACTGGAATGGAGGATGTGCCAATTAACAACAGGGGATGATATTAATATTATTTTTTTTGCAAAGATTTATTTATTTGAATCGATCTGTGGATTAAAGCTGTTAGCACCTTTCTGTGAAGACTTTGGAGAATGTCCTCTCGGCGGCCTGCCACGGCGGGGGGGCCTCGCGAGCTGCACCTCCTCGTCAGCCAGAACAAAAGCGGGTTTGAGCCTGTTTATGCAAATCAGCTCCCTTCTGCCCCCTAAATCTAGCAGAAAATGCTTCTGCCCGGTCTCCAGCACTCGAAACGGTCCGTCGTAAAACGGCCGCAAACTTGGACGCTGAGCATCATGCTTAACAAAAACAAACTCTGCATTTTTTAAAGCCTTTGGCACAAAAACGTGTGGGAAACTGTGATGGACCGGGCCAGGGAGCGTGTTTGCTCCCGAGCCGCTCTGCCACGGCTGAGCAGGGGGGCCATTAGGTGCGGGATTATCGGGAAGAAATTCCCCCGGCAAACGGAGCGGTTGTGCAAAAACTAATTCAGCCGGGGAAGCATGCAAATCTTCCTTAGGTGCAGAACGCAACCCCAATAAAACCCATGGAAGTTTGTCTACCCAATTTGTATCCGTCAGCGACGCTCTGAGGGCTGCTTTCAATGACCTGTGAAAGCGTTCGCATAAACCATTAGCCTGGGGGTTATACGAGGTGGTGCGATGAATCTTCACCCCCAAGCTGCGGGCCATCGATGACCATAGCTCGGAAATAAATTGGGGACCCCTGTCGGACGTTATGTCCGACGGTACACCAAAACGCGCAACCCACGCTGCTAAAAATGCTCGCGCAACTTCTTCCGCTGTGGTTGATGTCAGAGGAATCGCCTCTGGCCAGCGCGTGGTGTGATCTACCATCGTCAAAAGATGTGTGTGCCCGTGTGATAACGGAAGCGGACCGACCAAGTCAACATGCACATGATCAAAACGCTTAGCGGGGATGTGAAAAGGTTCTAACGGGGCCTTAGTGTGTCTGTGTATTTTGGCTCGCTGACACGCTACGCAGGCTGCCGCCCACTCCTTGACCTGTTTGCGCAACCCGGGCCAAACAAATTTCTCCCCCACCAATTTGATCGATGCGCGCACCCCAGGGTGTGCGAGAGAATGGACCAAGTCAAAAACGCGGCGACGCCACGCAGCTGGCACCACGGGGCGGGGCCGTCCCGTGGAGACATCGCAGATTAGTGGGGGCATACCGTTTTGTTGCACCCTGTGCTCCAGCCTTAACCCTGTTGGTCCAGACTGGAGTGCGCGCACGTCCGCTTCGTTAACCTGCTCCGCAGCCATGGCTGCATAATCTAACCCAACACAGACCAGGGCTGCGCGCGCTCCCGCGTCGCTGCCCGGGCCCGCGGCCATGGCTACAGAGTCTGCCCCTATGGGGCTTGGCGGTGCTACTGCACGCGAGAGGCAGTCTGCCACAACATTGTGTTTACCCGCGACATGCTGAATATCAGTAGTGAACTCCGATACTGCGGCTAGTTGCCTTTGTTGCCGGCCTGACCAGGGTTCTGAAATTTTGGCCATCGCAAACGTTAGCGGTTTATGATCCACAAAAGCGGTGAAACGTCGCCCCTCTAACCAGAACTGAAAATGACGGATGGCCAAGTGTAGGGCCAAAAGCTCCCTGGCCCGGTCCATCACAGTTTCCCACACGTTTTTGTGCCAAAGGCTTTAAAAAATGCAGAGTTTGTTTTTGTTAAACATGATGCTCAGCGTCCAAGTTTGCGGCCGTTTTACGACGGACCGTTTCGAGTGCTGGAGACCGGGCAGAAGCATTTTCTGCTAGATTTAGGGGGCAGAAGGGAGCTGATTTGCATAAACAGGCTCAAACCCGCTTTTGTTCTGGCTGACGAGGAGGTGCAGCTCGCGAGGCCCCCCCGCCGTGGCAGGCCGCCGAGAGGACATTCTCCAAAGTCTTCACAGAAAGGTGCTAACAGCTTTATTCCACAGGTGCAGAGAGATGTTGCAGGTGCAGCCAAGCCAGGTTGCAGCAGATTCGGCAGAAGGTTAAAACCTAGGCAGTTGGTGGATTGATTAGCGATGTATGGAGTGCTTTGTGTTTTTCTTTTTTTTTTTTTGTTATGCCATGCAGGTTTTGCCTTACTAGACGTTTGGGGGGGGGGGGGTAGTGTGGCCGACACACATTGTGGGCTCACGTTGCCACAGAGACAGGACTGCATGTGTATTGTGGGGTGTCACGTCTGCAAGGACAGAGAACTTGAATCTGCAGAAGATAACAAGGAAGTGTGAGATTTGTCTCTTTGTCCCACAGAAGATGCCCCGGAGAGAATTCCGGTTCATCAGGAAATGAGAGACAATAGGTGAAGCTTCAAAGGGATGCTTTGTAACTGTATGTTTACTGAAGACACCATGTGACTTGAATCCTGATGCTGGAAACGTATAAAAGGGTGTTGAGATATGATTCTTTCTCTTTTCCTGCTTTGAGAATGCTAGAAGCTGTGTTCTGTCAAATAAAGCTGGTTTATGACTAAACTCAGCCTCGTCATTTGAGCACATCTTCTACAGTTTAATATTTTTTTAATTTATTATTTTAATTTAACCTTTACTTAGAGATTCAAAATTCAAAGGCTTTATTATCATGTGCACAGTTAAGCAATGCAACATTTCCTGAGCAATGAAATTCTTACTCTGCTCTCCAAACGAATGCCAAGGTAATAGGTAGACATCAATACTAATAAAAGTAATAAACACACCTTAATACTAAATACTAATAAATACACATTAGGCAATTAGGACAGTTAAAGCAGTTAAACTAAAGGAAACAAGAAGAATGAAAATTGAAAATTCACTGGATGACTATAATGGACTATGGTATTTTAATATCAGAGATGATATGAACATGAGATGCATGAATCGACGTGAGATGCATTGAATCCTTATTTAAATCTTATTTAAATCCTCCACCTGAACAACGAGAGCAAGTTTTTAGCCAAAGTCAAATTCCTTGTATGTGTTGTGCATACTTGGCCAATAAAGCTGATTCTGATTCTGACTATGTACAATGTGCAAATGAGCAATGTACAAATTAGCACCCAGTGTGAGAATTTGTGTGAAGCCGTGTGCCCTGATAATACCCAGGAGACTGTACAATGATAATTTAGCAGCAGAGATGATATGAACATGAGACGGGGTGAGACTATGTAAAATGTGCAAATGAGCAATGTGCAAATTTAGCATCCAGTGTGTGAATTCCTGTTTGCAAAGCTGTGTCCGGAGTTTGTTATTTATTCAGGAGCCTGATGGCAGTGGGAAAGAAGGAGTTTTTTAGTCTGGATGTCCTGCATTTCACACTTCTGTACCTCCAGCCTGAGGGTAGAAGTGTGAACATTCTGTGCTGGGGTGGGTGGGGTCCTGGAGGATGGAAGCAGCTCTCCTTTGGACTCTGCGGTGATAGATGCTCTGCAGAAAGGGGAGTGGAATTCTGATGATCTTCTCCGCTGTCTTCACCACTCTCTGCAGGCGTTTGTGGTCCAAAGCAGTAGTGCTGCCATACCACACAGTGATGCAGTTGGTCAAGTTGCCCTTAATGATGCAGCTGTAGAAGTTGTTGAGAATCTTGGGGGACATGCCAAACTTCCTCAGCCTCCTCAGAAAGTACAGCTGCTGTTGAGCTCTCTTAACCAGCTCCATGGTGTTAAGTGCCCAGGTAAGGTCCTTGCTGATGTGGATTCCCAGGTATTTAAAGGTGCTCACCCTCTCCACCTCAAGCTCCCGGATGAACAACAACTGATGAGGTCTCCTCCCATTCCTCATGTCCACTATCATCTCCTTCATCTTGTCCGTGTTGAAGGTGAGGTTGTTGTCCTCACACCATGACACCAGGCTGGCCACCTCCCTCCTGTAGGATACTTCATCACCACCAGTGATGCATCCTATCACTGCTGTGTCATCCGCAAACTTTAAGATGACATTGTCCTTGTGGGAGGCAACACAGTCATGGGTGAAGAGGCTGTAGAGGATGGGGCTGAGAGCACAACCCTGTGGGACACCTGTGTTCGTGATGATGCTGGCTGAGGTCCTGTTATCCATCCTGACAGACTGAGGCCTGCCAGTCAGAAAGTCCAGTAGCCAGTCACAGAGGATGGGGTGCAGGCCAAGTAAAGACAGTTTGTAGGTGAGTTTGTGAGGGATGATCGTGTTGAAGGCGGAGCTGTAGTCGACAAAGAGCATCCTAATGAAGGAGTTTTTATCTTCCAGGTGGGAGAGAGAATAATGGAGTGCAGCAGCAATGGCATCTGAGGTGGACCTGTTGGGTTGGTAGGCGTACTGCAGTGGGTCCAGGGTATCCGGAGATGCTGTCCAGTAGTTATACAGGCTAGTTATATAGTGTAGTTCCATTGGGAGGGAACCTCTCTTTTTCAAGGACACCCTGTTCACATTCATACAGTTACACATTCACACCAGGAAGCTGCCCAGTATAACCACAGACTGACCTGTGGCCAGTGAGCAGCTCCACTGGAGCAGTTGGGGTTAAGGGCCTTGCTCAAGGGGAACCACAGTGAGGTTAAGGAGGGTGGGATAAACACTGCTGTGTTATCTGTCCCACCCAGATCTAATCCTGCCGGTCCAGGGATCGAACCCGCAACCCTTCGCTCACCGATCAACATTCCTAACTATTAGCCCACTACTGCCCTGAAAGAAAAGCCTTTATTCAGATTTTTGCAATGATCTATTTATTTTGAACCAATTTATTTTCAGTGGAAGCTGCCCATTTTTTGTTAATGACCTTTACATAATTAATGATGAAGACCATGGTTTCTGTGAGTTGATAATTTTGTAGAAATCTATGGGATATTAAGATAAGATAAGATAAGATAAGATAAGATAAGCCTTTATTAGTCCCACAATGGGGAAATTCCAGGATTGCAACAACACAGGGATAGCAACACTCAGAGCAATAATTAAGAAGATATGAAAAAGTGCACATAAATATATAAATATATATACAAAGTGCGGATCATTGTAGCAAGATGGAATAAACAGCATCACCGTCTACTTAGTTATCCTACATAGTATGAATATGTACCCATACATATTGTCATCCTCCGTAGCGACTGATATTGTCTTAGTTGTATACTGGAGGGGACCATTTGTGTAAGTCTGTTGCGTCTTTTGCATTCAATACTATTAGGTCGTCACGTTTTTTTTTTTGCTATCTCTGCAAGCAGCCCTGTTTAGGTTATACAGTCTGACAGCCGTAGGTAGGAAGGACCTGCGAAACTTCTCGGTTGCGCACCAAGGATGATGTAGTCTACTGCTAAATGAGCTCCTCAGTGCGTTCAATATGTCCTGCATAGGGTGGGACTCGGACTCCAGCAGAGATGACAGTTTAGCCACCATCCTTCTCTCTCCTATCTCCTCCACTGGGTCAAGGCATTGCCCCAGGACAGATCTAGCTTTCTTGATCAATTTGTTCAGTCTCTTCCTATCGGCTGCTGTAATGCCGTTGCTCCAGCAGACCACACCAAAAGTGATGGCTGATTCCACCACCGTGTCGTAGAATGTCTTCAGCAGCGCCCCTTGTACACCAAAGGACCTGAGCCTCCTCAGTAGGAACAGCCTGCGCCGTCCCTTCTTGTAGAGGGCATCGGTATTGTGTGACCAGTCTAGTTTATTGTTCAGATGAACACCAAGGTACTTGTAGGATGTCACCATCTCAATGTCCGTTCCCTGTATGTTTACTGGTGCTATGAGGGGTTGTCCTTGCCTGCGGCAGTCCACCACCAGCTCCTTAGTTTTCCTCGCATTGATCTGGAGGCAGTTCTGATGGCACCAGTCCACGAAGTCCTGGATAAGTCCTCTGTACTCAGCTTCATCTCTGTTGGAGATGAGGCCGACGATCGCAGAGTCGTCAGAGAACTTCTGTAGATGGCAGTGTGTTGTGTTGTGTGAGAAGTCCGCAGTATAAAGGGTGAACAGGAAGGGAGCCAAAACCGTTCCCTGGGGGGCCCCCCGTGCTACCGATGATCGTGTCAGACACACAATCTCGGGTTCTCACAAACTGTGGCTGGTTAGTGAGGTAGTCCAGGATCCACGATGACAGGTGCTGGTCCACCCCTGCGCACAGCAGCTTGTCCTTCAGGATCATTGGTTGAATGGTGTTGAAAGCACTGGAGAAGTCAAAGAACATGATCCTCATCACATTCCCAGGCTTCTCCAGGTGGGACAGAGAACAGTGAAGGAGGAAGATCACCGCATCTTCCACCCCAATGCCATGCTGGTAGGCAAACTGGAGTGGATCCATCGCTGGTCCCACCAGGGGGCGGAGGTGAGCAAAGAGCAGTCTCTCCAGGGTCTTCATCATGTGAGACGTCAGGGCCACTGGTCTGTAGCTGTTCAGATCTTTGGGGTGGGAAGTCTTTGGTACAGGTACCACACAAGATGTTTTCCACAACTGTGGTACCCTCCCCAGCTTCAGGCTCAGGTTGAAGATGTGCTCCACAATCCCACACAGCTGGTCTGCACAGGACTTGAGGAGCTTCACGCTGATGCCGTCTGGTCCCGAGGCCTTCCTCGCCTTGATCTTCCTCAGCTCCGTCCTCACCTGGGTCTTAGTGAGGGTCAGGTTGGGGGGCTGTGTGCTAAGAGTGGGGGGGTGTTGGTGGAGTGGGGTGTGGACAGCAGGTCTCGATGACTTTAGAGGCAGCAGTGGTTGTTGTGCAGTCGGGGAGGAGGGCGATTGGTCAAACCTATTAAAAAACAGGTTCAGATTGTTCACCCACTCCCTGCCCCCCGTGGCCTGGGGGGAGGTATTCTGGAGCCCAGAGATGGTTTTAAGGTTTCTCCAGACCCTGCCGATGTCGCTCTGTTGCAGCTTGTCCTCCATCTTCTTCCTGAAGCTGTCCTTGCCTTCTCTGATCTTCCTCCTCAGCTCCCTCTGTACAGACTTCAGCATCTCCCTGTTCCCCGACCTGAAGATCCTCTTCTTCTCTCTCAGAAGTGTTTTTATCTCGGGGTTGATCCAGGGTTTGTTGTTCAAGCAACACCGTATGGTCTTGGTGGCTATGGTGTTGTCCACACAGAAGCCGATGTAGTCCGTGATGGTGTGAGTGAGGCCATCGATGTCCTCACCATGTGGATTGCAGAGCTGCTCCCAGGCAGTGATTTCAAAACAGTCCTTTAGCGCGTCCATTGCCTCCTCAGACCATAACTTCACCATGCGCATGACCGGAGGTTGTCTGTGTACTAGGGGTTTGTACACCGGCAGGAGATGAACCAAGTTGTGATCCGATCTCCCGAGTGGGGGGAGTGGTGATGAGGTGTACGCCTCCTTAGTATTTGCATAAAATAAGTCCAGTGTTTTATTGTCTCTAGTGTAGCATGTGTCATACTGGGTGAGCGTGGGTAGAATGGGGGACAGTGAAATATGGTTGAAATCACCTGAGATGAGTAGAAGAGCATCTGGGTGTTCTGTCTGCAGCCTGCCAGTTACTGAGTGGATGACGTCACGCGCTGTCCCAGCGTTCGCCGTCGGATTTGCATAAATAACAATGCAGATCACGTGTGAGTATTCCCTCGGGAGATTTGTAGGCCGCATGCTAACAGCTAGCAACTCGATGTCTTTGCTACAGTGCTGTTCCTTAACCGTGATATGTCCCGGTCTGCACCAGTTGTTATTGACATACATTATCACTCCTCCGCCCCTTGTCTTCCCACTGTCTGGTGTCCGGTCTGCCCGTATTGCGTGGAAACCCTCCAGTTCGATGTTAGCATCTGTTGCTAGTTCTGTTAGCCACATCTCGGTATACAACATCAAGCTAATCTCTCTGAAGGCGCTCTCGTAGCGGGAGATAGCCGCCAGCTCATCAGTCTTACTGAGTAGCGATCGAACATTCCCCATAATAACGGATGGGATGACGGGTCTGTACCTTATATTCCTCGCCCGCCGTCTTACTCCAGCTCGACATCCATGCCATTTCCGTCTTAAATTAAATATCTCCATTAGTGCGTAGGTATTAAAATAAAATGCATATACCAAGTAAGTACAGTAAAATTAGTGCTCATGTATGTAACTTTCCTTTTTTCAGTATTTTGGAGTGCCATGCCCCCTGAAATATCTGTGCACGTCACTGCCTACATTAATTAAAAACAGCGACTACAGCACACAAATACATTATATATCACACAACTCTTTGACCTTAGCATTGCAATTAGAAATCAAAACCACAGTATAGCTACAAATCCAAAGATTTATTTTTCACACTTCACCAAAGCATCGTGACCTCATGCATCCCTTGCTTTGTATAAATAACCACATAAAGGTAATTTGCTGCGTGTGTTGTATTTCAGTATGACATGATAACCACTCTGGAGCCACTTTTAATTACCTGCAAACATATGTTGCTACACAGGCCTGGGGAAGATACTCTGCTATCATTTTCTCGACTGATGTGAGTCTGCGAGGGTGTGGTTAAGTTCGAAAACACGTGATTGTTTATGCATTGGTGTTCATTGTGTGTTCCAGTGTGTAGATTAGGTGCCTGTGCATTCTCTTTTGGCTTACAGCAAATTTCTGTTTACCATGTACTCATTATTGTTCTGGGCCACAAGTCTCGCTGGGGAGTTCGCCTCCTTGTAAATTAATCCTCGGTTATTACTACTTTACATCAGCAACTCTGTGAAAATGAAAACTGGTTGGTGAATCCAAAAGAAAAGTGAAAATCATTTGCTTTAATGAAATTACTCTAATAAATTGTTCCCTGGAAGAAAAAAAATTAATAAAACATGCATGTCAGTGGTTGATGTGTGTAATGTCTGTAGCAAGCAGCCGCCAAAGTTTAAATTTTCATGTTGCTAAATGTGATATTTGGTGCTATTCTTAATTCATGAGCCACTTGGAGGAAGATTATTTCCAGACCAGCAGCAGGAGTCGAGTAATTGTGAGCCTGTAGCCATTGTAAACCAGTTTTTCCTGGGGAACCTTGAATGGCTCACAGGTGCTGCTGGTCTGTATGGCAAAGCTGCCTGAGAAATACATGAATGTCAAACCAGAGGAAAGTGGTCAATTATTCAAGCTGAAATTGCATGGTTCACCTTGATGCCTTTCCCTCTCCGGTCCCAAGGTGGCTGCCAAGTTGTCGCTCCTGATGGCCCCTTTAAGGCCTCACTGTCAGGACCAGCTTCTTTAATGAACACTGCTGTGCCAGCTGCTTTTCCAGTGGTCACAGGTGCACAGCTGTTCAAGGCTGGGCCTCCCTTTGTTTATTTATTGCTCATAGCCTGTGTATGCCCAACAGTGTCCAGCTGTCAATATGCAACAGGGGAGGGAAACACAGGATTTGATCAGGGTACATTTTCTTTCTTTCTGCCCAGCCAATGATTTTTTTTTTCCTTTTTCTTAGTTTTCTCCAGGTATAAAAACAAGGCAACGCAAACTTCTTTTGACACACAGCAGTGTGTGGAATGTTTACTCAGTCTGCTGTGAAGGAATTACTATTCTGAAGAAGCAACAGGGCTTATCTAAACAGCTGGTTTGGCAGGACCTTTTGGGAGACCTGCCCCTCAGTCTGTAATCTTTTCTGATTTTACACGTCAGGCTCATTCATTCATTAGCAGGCTGGTGTCCACCGGTGTGTCTCCCTGGTTGTTAAATTAGGCCGCTGCGGGCTCCCTCCTAAGATGATGCATTATGCCTTCTACTTGGGGATGCGGCTGAGGGTGGATGGGGTTGTAGACCGGGAGAAACAAAAGAGGGTTGTTTTAAATTGTTGCCAGTGGAGTGCCTGAGGTTGGAAGGCACCGTGGCAGTTGTTGCACATTCCTTTCTTCTAGGACGGTGACTGCTACAGAGAGCGTGACAGCACTGCAAAGCCCACCAGGAGTTGTTCATTGTGCCAGAGAGCATTTTATAGTGTTTGTGTTTTCTTTTTTAGAAGCTTGAATAATATGGGTGTTGGAAAGATTGGCATCTTAATTGCCAGTGCTTGAGTTTGCCAAACCACCAGCAGCCCACGTGTAGCATTTTACCTGTAAGTCATGGTGGGTAAACAGACATAAATACATGTAACCTCCCTTCCCCAACCGCCGAAACCGTTTCTTCTTCTTCTCTGTCTCACTAGTGTGACTGCCAAGTAGACTCTTTGCTCTGTTATACAATTTGCAGTGTGATTGAGCTTTCACATCCACTTTTGCTTTCCCGGTATGTCTGCACTATTTCTAGTCCCAACAAGTGTTCACAGCTGCAATACAGAAGGGGAGAAGGGAAGAGAAAACAGTAAACATTTTGTTTTCTGTCCTTTTTCTATATATTTGATAATATGTCTCTATTATGTTGATGCATACTCTAATAAATTATAATTTTAGAAATGAGTTCATCTCAAAAATGTTAGCATGCTCTGCTGTATATCTGTCAGCAATTAAAAAGTTGCATTAACTTTTTGCAAGTTTGGTCCATTAGTCACCATGCTCAGTATGTGAGTGGAGAAGCAGCATCTAAATCATCCCTGCAGGTCTCTGTCTGGTGCTCAGTCTTTATGTTAAATAGCCTTGGCTGATTAGCCTTTTTTAAAGTGGGGAAAGAACTTGTGGCAGCGCTAATAGTGCCAGTGATCCGCAATGTTAATGACATGCATTCAGGCCCATCAGGCGCTTTTTTCTGCATTTTTAAACTGATGGAATAAATGTGTGAAATCAGCAAAAATAACCCACTTCTAAAGAAATTGTTGGCACAGGATATGAGCAAAATGAACCAGTTTGACTTTTGCAGATATAATGAATCTCATTAATGTGATATTGACACCAGATTTTTTTTGAACCATAAGTTACATTATCAAAAATAATCAGCAAATGCATTCATGGGCTGATGGATTGTGCTATTCTATCTTCGTTGCTGAGGATTTTCATTTTTACAGAAGACAGTTCAACCTTTTCTCCTCAACGGAAAAAACGTGGTTCAAATTGAGACCTGTTTAAACATATTCTCAAAATGTGTTTGATGAAGAAAGTCAGTTAACACTGTTATGGTTTAAAATGTAACTATTATACAGCTGCTTCTTTTTCCAATTATCTGATTTTTGTAGCTTAAAGTTGCTACAGAAATTTCAACCTGTGATTTTCCCTAATGCTATTAATTTAAAAGTGAATGAAAAAAAACACCTTTTCTGCACATTTTAATCTGATGGTATCAGTCTTGGGTAGCATTAACATTAGAATGTGCAGTATTTTGTACTTTCAAATATTCCAGGAATGCTTAAAAATATAGAGTGTAAAGAAACATCTGTTTTGCTGCCATGCCAAATATGATCATTTATGATATTCCAGAGCTATGAATTAATGTATGATGTTTGCCAGGTTGATAAAGTGATAAATGCCACGTTACACCAGCAGGGTGATTATAAGTCAGTTCTCAGCTCAGAGTCAAAAATTCTGTGTTGTAACTTAATTGTGTTAATTTCTAGAGTAGGGCAGAACAAGTAATGATACCAGTTAATTATCTGTTCACTTGGAGTAGACAAACTTGAAGAAGTCACCATGGATCATCAGTAAAAAAAACTAGTGGATGAAGGTTCATTACCCCAATCTAACATTGTTAGTAATCACCTGCAATTTCTACATAGTCCGCCTTTAATTTTAAAAGCAACTCATTATATTACGGAATTAGTTACTGTATGTTTAAACAATATTACATGAGAGGGAGTGCAGTATCAATGAATATAGTAGCTGCGGTGATTCATTGTAATGCTTCGTGCCGGGCCTACATTTGATTACATGTTAGAAATATGGCTGTCAAGATAATTTTCCAGAAAGTTCAGAGAAAAGATCATTGCCTTGCACAAACAAGAAAAAGGATACAAAAAGATAGCAAAGGTGCTCGGTGTTCCTAAAGATACAGTTAGAAGCATACCGTATTTATTTTAGATTCGATTTAGATTTAGATTCCTTTATTAGTCCCACAATGGGGAAATTACAGGGCATCCACACAAGTGGATGAGGCAGCCACTGGTGCAGCGCCCAACCCCTTCACCATTCACACACACATTCACACCTAGGGTCACTTTAGAGTCTCCAATTAACCTAACGCATGTTTTTGGCATGTGGGAGGAAACTGGAGAAATCCCAGAGTAAATCCATGCAGACACGGGGAGAACATGCAAACTCCACAGAGATCACTGTTGGTCAGGGGCTGGGATCGAACCCGGGATCCCCCGGCCAAGGGTGAGTTGCTGTGCTGCCACAGTGCTAACCACTCCGCCACCGTGCTGCCTTTTTGTCCAGCAGTGGTGTTTGTTTTTGGACTATAAGGCGCACTTAAAATCCTTTAATTTTCTCAAAAATCGACAGTGCGCTTTATAATCCAGTGCGCCTTATATATTAATCCTGGTTGTGCTTACTGACCTCGAACCAATTTTATGTGGTACACGGCGCTCAAAAATCTGTCAAAAATGTTTTAGTACGATTTTGGTAAGCTACGAAGCCGAACCGCTTGATGGATTGTCGGAGCATTACGGTAGTCAGAAGCCTCGCGGAGTAATATGTGCTTCAACATAATGGCCGGATGGCTTTTTCCACAAATCTCCATCCCTATTGATCTGCCACTCCATGCGTGCCCATCTCACCGATACTGTCAAAACCCAAGTGAAGCAAACTAATTCGGAGCTTGCCATCATTCCGGGTGGATTAACCAAAGAACTCCAACAGCTATATTGGTGTCAACAGGTTGTTCAAAGTTAAATTGCTAGCGAGTTACGCCACTATCTGCCAATGGATCGTGGATCGAAACTGCTCCTGTTTAGCTGTAATTAATATTAAAAAATGATATCTTCGGGACGAAAGAATTCAAGCGTCCCGGCATTTGTTTGCATCGTTTACTTCTCGGGGCTGCCGCCGGAGAGCGAGCCGTATCGAGTACCAAACGAGTACCGAGCAAGTATTCTGGCCAATATGGCGATGTAAACAGCCACGGACCAAAAAACGTACATTTGCTCGTGGAATAGGTCATTCACACTTGCAGACAATCGCGCTATATGTGTCTATAATGACTATAGATAGGATTTTCTTTCCATGCACGCAAAAAAAAAAAAAAAAAAATTCCCAGATCCAACTACCTCGCGAGGTAGTCGATACCCAAAAGCCGATGGTGTATAGAACATGTATATTAGGATTTGTATGTGAAATTTCGGCATCGAAACTGCTCCCGTTCAGCTGTAAACGGGATCAGTAAATACAGCTGTAAATACGTATTTACGGCTGTAAATACGGCTCGCTCTCTGCCGGAGAGCGAGCCGTATTGAGTACCGAGCGAGTACCGAGCAAGTATTCTGGCCAATGTGGCGATGAACAGCCACGGACTAAAAACGTTCCGCCTGCTCGTGGAACAGGTCATTCACACTCGCAATCGCGCTATATGTGTCTATAATGACTATAGATAGGATTTTCTTTCCATGCACGCAAAAAGTTTTTTTTTCCCAGCTCTGACTACCTCGCTTTAATGTGCCTTATAATCCGGTGCGCCTTATGTATGAAATTAGACCATCAAATAGACCGTTCATTGATATTGCACCTTATAATCCGGTGTGCCTTATAGTCCCAAAAATACGGTAGTTTACAAGTTTAAAGTTGAAGGAACAGTGGCTACGCTACCTGGATGAAGCAGAAAGAGGACACTATCAACGGCTGAAACCAAAGTCTTCAGGAGGCAGGTTGTCAAAAACCTTCGCCTGACTGCAAAAGACCTGCAGCAAGACTTGATGGCAGCAGACACTAAGGTTTCAGTTTTCACAGTAAGGTGCATACTAAACACTGACAAGCTCCATGCCCAAACTCCAAGACGTACACCAGTACTGAACCAAAAACACAGGAAAAGTCAGCTTCAATTTGCTCAAAACTATATAAATAAGCCAAAGAGGTTTTGGGTGTCTGTTCTGTGGAGCGATGAAATAAAACTGGAACTTTTCAGGCCTATGGATCAGCAGTATGTCTGAAGGAGGAAGAATGAAGCATATGTTGAAAAGAACACCCTGCCTACAATGAAGCATGGTGGTGGCTCACTGATGCCATGGGGCTGCTTCGCTTCCTCTGGCACTCAAAACCTCCAACGTGTGGTGTACCTGACTCAGTCAGGTTTCAGGAAATCCTGGGAGAAAATGTCATGCCATCTGTGAGGAACCTCAATCTTGGGCGTCATTAGACCTTCAAACAGGGCAGTGATTCCAAGCATACCTCAAAGTCCGCCTTTGAGGTATGCCAGGACTTCTTCTTGGTTTCAGAAGAAGTCCTGTAAGATACTAGAGTGGGCATCACAGTCACTGACTTGAATCCCACTGAAAATCTTTGGTGTGATTTGAAAAAGGCGGTTGCACCAAGCACACCCAAGAATATTAAGGAACTGGAAGCCTTTGCCCATGAGGAATGGTAAATGGTAAATGGTGTTCACTTATATAGTACTTTTATTCTCATCTCTTGATGACCAAAGCACTTTACAGATCCTGCCATCCACCCATGGGCTAAGATTCCTCAGGAATGCTGACAGAGGCTGGTGTCTGGCTATGCATCACATTTGCAGCAGGTCATAACAGCAGAAGGGTGCTCTACAAAGTACTGAAGATGCTTGTCATGAAGGGGTTGAATAATTTTGAGACTGCAGTAGTCATCAAAAGTGTCATTTTGTATTGAATTTGGAGAAACCACTTGTAATATTAGTTATGTTGAGCTATATACAGATGTCTTGAAGAGCATTATCAGTACTGCTGATCATGCTCATCCTTTGAGGTTCTGAATTCTGTTCTTTTGGTTTCTAAATTTTGGGGTCAATTCTTTTTTAGTTTTGATTCAGTTTGCCTTTTAGTGTAATAACCCTCGCTGAAGGATAGTAGGCTTTACTGGTGGTTCACAAAAATTTACTCAAGTGGCTCTTTATTCAGAGTGAACACAATGTAAGAACTGAAGGAACAGAAAACATCAAGAACACCTTTAACATACATACATTTGATTAACCCGTTTCACATTCAGATTATAAAATAACTAGTAACAATTTACTTATATAAAAAGAATAATTATACAAATTATGATTGAAAAAATAGGGCAGTGCGGTGGCGCAGTGGTTAGCACTGTGGCAGCACAGCAAATCACCCTTGGCCGGGGGATCCTGGGTTCAATCCCAGCCCCCGACCAACAGTGATCTGTGTGGAGTTGGCATGTTCTCCCCGTGTCTGCGTGGGTTTACGCCGGGATTTCTCCGGTTTCCTCCCACATGCCAAAAATATGCAAGTTAGGTTAATTGGCATCAAAACTGGGGATTCTAAATTGTCCTTAGGTATGACTGTGAGAGTGAATGGTTGTCTGTCTCTCTGTGTTAGCCCTGCAATGGACTAGCGATCTGTCCAGGGTGTACCCTGCCTCTCGCCCAAATATGCTGGGATAGGCTCCAGCCCCCCCCCCGCGACCCGAAAAGGATTAAGCGGAAGAAGATGAATGAATGATTGAAAAACTTAGGTTAGGTTCATTGGTTAATTGGCATCAATTGGGGATTCTAAATTGTCCTTGGGTATGGATGTGAGTGTGAATGGTTGTCTGTCTCTGTGTTGGCCCTGCGATGGACTGGCGATCTGTCCAGGGTGTACCCTGCCTCTCGCCCAAAAATGCTGGGATAGGCTCCAGCCCTCCCGCGACCCGAAAGGATTAAGTGGCAGAAGATGGATGGATGGATGGATGATTGAAAAACTGCACAAAATATTCAGCAAAACACAAATAAAAACACAATCATTTTAACAGCTTTAATAGTTTAACAGGCTATCTAAACAGACCACTCTAAAACAGACTCTTTAGATGTTTCTCAAGGCATAAAAACACACTAACCTTGTGCCACTTTTCAGCTAAGTGCTCAGGAGTAAAAACTAGTTAATTTCTTTAAAAGTCTGTTGTTAATTAAGCAATATTACATGAGAGGGAGTGCAGTATCAATGAATATATAATGGCAATGACTCGTCAAAGAAATTACTTAATTTACAGATTATTTAAGGTTCTTTACATTGGGTTTATTTTGAAAATATGTTCCGTTTGTTCTTTTTTAGTTTCATTTAACTTGATCATAGTTTTATTTTGGTAATATTTCCCTTTTTAGACTTTGTTTCTGATTCTCAGCATACTGTTGGGTTTATTTAAGGTCAATCTCAGTGGTTTTATTTCTTGTTTGGCAATCTGGTGATTAGTAATACATACTTCTCCTTAGATGATTTTTTGGTTTGGGTTTGTTTCTTGCATGTCTGTTTTCTTGTTGGTCTTGCCACTGTCTCTTTCTCCCTCATCAGTGTCATTCACCTCATGTGTCTGTTTCCCATTCCCTGAATGTCTTCTCATTCTCATATTCTGTCCAGTGGGTCTTGCCGTTAATGTGTCTTCCCATACTGCTCTGTGCCAGTTTCCTGTTTTCCTTGCTCCTCATCGCCACCCTGGTCAGTATTCTAGTTCTTTGTTTTGGCTGTCTGCCCCATGCAGTATTTTGTTTTTGCCCCATGTTTTTCAGTAGGGTTTTCCAGCCCACATCCCTCAACTTTATTTTCTAATAATTGCAGTATTTAAGGTATTAGTTCTCTTTTGGCCCTTTGTTGTGTTCTTTATTTAATAAAAGTTCTGCCTGTGTTTGGGTCCTCCCTTTGCCTGCCCCACGTAACCCGCACATGACCCACACATAACAGCAGGTCTAGATGCATAGTCAGAGCTGATAAGTACCATGATAAGCAACTGCACTTGGTGAACTTTCAAATTACTTTAAAGGTAACACATTACTTATGTGGAAAAAGTACTCAAGTATTGGAGTACTGATCGCAGATGAATGCCTGACATTGCTCATTAACCCAAGCAAGTAATCTGCATACTCTGTTTTAACGCTCAACAATGGTCTTTGAACCCTTGCCTGCAGAGATTTATCTTCCTGATGTTATTGTATGTCAAAATCTTTAATTGCTTTATAGTTTATAACTTTTTTAAAATGTAACTTAAGGCATTATCTATTTGCACATATCAAAAAATATTTTTTTATATAAAATTGAATTTTTAAAAAGTTAAACTTTTATATTTTCTATTTTCATCACAAATAAAATTAGTTATTTCAAAAGGGCTTTTGTTTTAAAATTTGATTATGACTTAAGCTCTTTGAATTCAATTACTGAATCATGATAGTCAAACTCTGTAATTCAATTGTAATTCAAACAGGTTGGTGGCCTAGTGGCCGAGCATCCTCCCCACAGCCATGAGGTCATGACTTCAAGCCCTGGCCCTGTTATACCAAAGACCATAAAAATGGCACTTCCTGCCTCCAAGCTTGGTGCTTGGCATAAAAAATGGGAAAAGGAAAGTTGGTCATGGCAGCAGTCTATCCATTTCTAGATGTGATTTGACATAGTAGATGGGAGCAAACCTAATTTATTTCTACTGTACACATGCTTGGCTGTATGGATTGAATAACAAAGAAGTTGTCTTTGTTTTCTCCTCTCCATTCTTAATTGATACAGCCTATTTTCATCAAGTGTAGAGCATCTTTAAAAATACCCATGAGAACAATGAATGCATGCAAAAAAAAAAAAAAAAAACAATTGCTGGGCTTCACTGGAACTGTTGCAGCAACATTTATTTTTCATTACCAACCAAACTTTCCATTATAGTAAGCCAATATTTAACTAAAACAAGATGTGCAGATTATATTGATTCAGGAACAACAACAGTCTGATGGTGACAGAGATATAAAATGTAGCAAGAATTATTCAAAAGCCAAAATGACATGTAAAGTAGAAGATGAGCAGATTTTTTTCTGCAATAAGGAAAAAGAAAAACTGGTGAAGCTCATTAGGCAAACATGTCAGTCAGATCCAGAGGGTGAAGAACCATATCTTTTACTTCTCACTTTGTTATCAATGTGCTCTCTTTGTCTAAACGCTCTGTCAGTTTGGGTAAAATTTAGCATACAGTTTTCATTTGGAAAGTAAAGTCATAAGAGAATGTTTTAAAAAGACAGTTTGGGATCTTAAAATCCTGGAATTTGCACAATTCTGTAACTGCCTACATTCTTACTTTTTGTTTCTTTCTCTCTTTCATCCATGAATCTGAAGGCATTGCATCTTTGCTGCTACAAAGATTACAGTAGGACACCACTGTTATGTGCAATATTTTTATGCTATTCTTCCCTTTTTGTCTCTGTGCTGGCATCCATGTAAATGTAACATTTAAAGCTCTTCTTTGAAGTAGCTTTGCAATGTATGTTACAGTACATTTGGGATTTTTTTTTTCTCTCTCTCCTTGTGTGTACACATCTTGCAATCATGACCACAAGCATGATGGATGGAAACTGCTGCTCCATCATTGTGTCTCATTTGCCAAGAAAAAATACTTCACTTTGTCAGCTTATGATGACAAAGCTTGTCTGGATCCTTTTCTTGGTGGCAGCGGATCTGACCCACTGACCTGCAGCAGAGGCTGCAAAATTGGGGAGTGACTAATTCATGTTAAATAATAAAAGACAGAAATGGAAGTTCATATTCTTTTTTGTTCTGTGAGTGGAAATATGAGATTGTTTTTTAACGATTTACACCAGGGGTCTGAGACTCTCTAAAGTACAGTGTGTCCTTTTGTCTCTTGCTGAGATAATGCGGGGCTCATTAGCTGTCTGGCAGGAACAAATAATTGCCTGGGTGAAATGTTGCAGGGTTCAATTAAAAATGATGCTGTTGTCCACTAAATATTAATATCAAAATATGTTCCTGCTGTGAAATGGGGTTTTACACTGTCCGTCGAGACTCTAGTTTGAACATCAGAATACAGTCAAGTCATTTGACAAACAGCATGATTTGTTTTACCTTGCAACTGGGATTTAATAGCATTATTGTATTATAATAATGAGTGGAAAAATATGCACAGATGTTGTTCCAAGTAAACCTGTTACTAACAGTTACTGCTGAGAAATTGTTTATCATTAGTAGTCGTAGAAGTAAGATGCATCCGAAGGTCACTGAGGTCCTCTGCACTTTCCCATTATTCAGCTATAATAATGCAATTCTTTCACCCAAATTATCCACATTTCCCTTCAATAATGTAACATTTAAGGGACTAAAACTTTAATGAACAAACAGTGGCACTTTGGTTAGTGCTGTTAAATATCCCAAAGTGGCTTGTAATCTGTTTATTTCAAACTAATTACTGAACATATTGTGTGAAGGAAATTGTAATATACAGTAAATTAACTTGCTAAATATTTTTGCTATATATAACATGTCAAGCATTTTCTTTTATTTGCTTGTTGATGTGATTAAACATTTCACAGTATAGTACTAAAAAATAATGTATGTTATATTGTATTTATTTAAATCATTGCTGTAATGCAATGATATAAAGCTTAATATGTGTTCTTTTGCATGTTTCTGTGCATTTTGGCAAATCATTAACTCACATTATGTGACTATATACTGTAAATCTTATAGGAAAGGGACAAACCTGTTTTATCAGCAACAGCAGTTTTTATCTTTAAACATACTCTTAAGATTTCACACGTCAGCTGTCTGTGAGGCAAGACCTGCGTTTTAATTTCCACAGACCGTGGCTTTGCGCTGCTTGCATATACTGTATGTTAAATTTGCATGACAGGCTGCAGCCACCATTGACACAGTCAGTCACACCATTGGATTTGAGCGCAGGTTTCATGGTGAAGGCATCGCAAGGTATCTTTGGTTTCATCAAAATGAATTTGAGAATGTAATGATTTGCAGCATAACAAGTATTCAAAACAATGCAGGGTTTTGTTTCTCCTGTATGATTGCAAAACACTATACAACACAATCACATAACATACAATCCAAGTTCACCTCTAAAATCATAACTGAAACAATCCAGGAAGAACAAGAACTGTA
The DNA here is from genome assembly GCA_020510985.1 of Pholidichthys leucotaenia. Taxonomy (NCBI): domain Eukaryota; kingdom Metazoa; phylum Chordata; class Actinopteri; order Cichliformes; family Pholidichthyidae; genus Pholidichthys; species Pholidichthys leucotaenia. The sequence continues at coordinate 379,164,790 of CM035840.1, read as the reverse complement.
TTCTTTATTTCAAGTGCCCTGAAACATTGTTTTTGTCAAAGCAGTTGTTATGAGATTGAAGAGGATAGGGAGCTATTTTTAAAGTACATTTCAAAACAAGAAACTCTGACAAAACATATCCAAGAATTCCTAGAAAGGAGGGTGGGGTGAATGGATGGGCCATCATATTACTAATGCTTATGTATTTGTAACAAAGCTGCCCCTCACCATATACCCACACAGCTCTGTCTGTGTACAGCACATTTCCAGCATGCAGTCCTAGTTAGACTTTGGTCTACTTGTCTTGGCAGGAAATTCAAATGACGATCCTGATCCTCCATTAGTCCTGTTGATTTTTTTGTTAAATTAAAGATTGTGTACAAATCTGGCCACATTAGACTGTGAGGTGGCTTAAGTCTGTATCAGCTATGAATAATTAGAGCAATGAATAGCAAAAAGGGCATATGGAAAAACAAAACCCGAGTTCTTATACAGTTTTAAGGAGTCAAAAAAAATGAATCTTAATATTGGAAAAGTATGGTTAAATGTAAATAGAGGATAACATCATGCTGTCCTCCCCAAAACAAAAATTTGCATGTCACTGCCTTTCACGTTTCAAAAACATGCAAACCTGAGTATAACATCAAGTGGGGAATGGTGAACGTTAAGAAAAATAGCACTTCTGTGCAGGTGACCAGGAATCAATAACAATAATAATAATAATAATAATAATAATAATAATAGATTGCATTTATATAGCACCTTTCAAGATACCCAAAGTGCTTTACAATGAGGCCATTATTCATTCACTTCACAGACAGACAAAAACAGTGGGAAGCTATTGCTGTAGCCACCGATGCCCTAGGGCAGACTGACAGAAACGTGGCTGCCAAGCCAAGCCAACAGCCTATCCAACCACTATGAATCAAATCCTGCTGCTTGTTCACTGTGGAGTTATCACTGCCTTAAATGTTGTCTTTTAGCAACATAACTCAAAAAGTTCTGAACGGATTTTGATAAAATTTTCAGGAAAGGTATGTAATGGCATAGGAAACAGATAATTAGATTTTGATGATGAGCTGAGAGTGCATACCTCCACCAAGGGCTTTGCTTGTATTTGTGCAGCAGGATTACACAAAAACTACTAAATGGATTTGGATGACATTTTCACCAGAGGTGGTCCGTGGGCTAGAGAGGAAGCCATTACATTTTGGTGAATGATCTCAGATCTAACATGGACATGAAAAAAACATCTGTGCTGGTTCTACTTGAGCTAAGTGCAGCTTTTGGTACTGTTGATCACACAATACTTTTAAATAAACTTCACAACTTGATTGGCCTCTCCAGTACTGTTTTTAATTGGTTTAAGACCTATCTTACAGATAGAGAATTTTTTAAAAGCATGGATGAATCTTCAAGCAAAAGTTATAAAATGGATTGTGGGGTTCCTCAGGGATCTATTTTAGGCCCTACTGTTTTTAACCTCTACATGCTTCCACTTGGTGATGTCATCAGGAGACACGGTATCAACTTGCATAGTTATGCTGACGACACACAGCTGTACATTACCATCTCTCCTGATGACCCGGGGCCAGTAGATACCCTTTTTAATTATATTTTAGACATTAAGTCTTGGATGGCTGAGAATATTCTCCAGCTCAGTCAGGATAAAAACAGAAATATTGGTCATCGGTTCTGACACAAAGCTGAGAGTTTTGAAGCTTAACCCTGGACAACAGGCAAAAAACCTGAGGGTTTTGTTTGACACGGGCCTCAGCTTTGAAGTGCACATCAAAAATGTTACAAAGACTGCATTTTATAACTTGAAAAATATTGCAAGAGTATGCCCATTTCTCTCTAAAGCAAATACAGAGACACTTTTACATGCCTTTATTACCTGTAGAATTGACTACTGCAATGCACTGCTTTCTGGTCTTCCAAAAAAAGAGCATATCTCAGCTGCAGATAGTTCAAAATGTGGCAGCATGCCTGTTAACCAGGACCAAAAAGACAGCACATATTACATCCATTTTAAAATTTCTGCATTGGCTTCCTGTCTGCTTTAGAATTGATTTTAAGGTCCTTTTACTAGTGTATAAAGCTCTTAATGGTCTTGCTCCTGCCTATTTATCAGAATTGCTTTTATTCTATGAACCTCCAGGGCTTTCAGGTCCACAGGAAGTGGCCTTTTAATCATCCCTAAAGTTAAGACCAAAACCCATGGTGAGGCATCTTTTAGTTATGATGGCCCACATCTGTGGAATACCTTTCCTAGGGACCTGATGGCAGCTGAGAGTGTTGATATTTTTAAACGCAGACTGAAGACCCACCTTTTTAACCAGGCTTTTAGATGAATTTTAGTTATTTTATCTATTTTATTGTATTTTAGATCTTAGCCTATTTTACTGTATTTTTGATCTTAGCCTATTTTATCGCATTTTAGATCATACCCTATTTTATCATTTTAATTTATATTAGTGTCCTATCATAATATATTTTATTTTATTTTTATTTTCCTTTAAATGCCATACTCTGGCCTGGTGTTCCCTCACTGCAAATTTAAGATTCATGATAGCGCTTTCCTCACGTTGTGTTTAATCTATGCTCTGTTTTATCCTGTACTTTGTTTTTAATGTCCATCCATCTATCCATCTTCTACCGCTTTTCCGGAGGTCCGGGTCGCGGAGGCAGCAGTTCAAAAAGAGAAGCCCAGACTTCCCTCTCCCCAGCCACCTGCTCCAGCTCTTCAGAGAAGATACCAAAGTGTTCCCAGACCAGCTGGGAGACAGTCTCTCCACCGAGTCCTGGGTCTGCCCCGGGGTCTCCTCCCAGAGGGACCTGCCGAAACACCTCAAGTGGGAGGCATCCAGGAGGCATCCTGATCAAATTCCCATACCACTTCAACTGGCTCCTTTCAATGTGGAGGAGCAGCGGTTCTACTCTGAGTCTCTCCTGGATGACTGAGCTACTCACCCTATCTCTGAGGGTGAGAGTGGATGAGTCCAGAAATCCTACGAAGAAAGCTCATTTCAGCCGCTTGTATCCGCAATCTTGTTCTTTCTGTCATTACCCAAAGCTCATGACCATAAGTGAGGGTAGGAATGTAGATTGACTGGTCAATCAACAGCTGTGCCTGAGAGCTTAGCTCCCTCTTCACCACAACAGACCAGTACAAAGTCCGCATCACTGCAGATGCTGCTCCGATCCATCTGTCAGTCTCTCGCTCCATTCTCCCCTCACTCGTGAATAAGACCCCAAGATACTTAAACTCCTCCACTTGGGGCAGGAGCTTGTCCCCAACCCAGAGAGGACAATCCACCTTTTTCCAGCTGAGGACCATGGACTCAGACTTGGAGGTACTGATTCTCATCCCAGCCACTTCACACTCAGTGGCAAACTGTCCCAGTAAGAACTGTAGGTCATTGCTGGATGAAGCCAGCAGAACAACATCATCTGCAAACAGCAGAGATGAGATCCTGTGGTCACCAAGCATGACACCCTCCATTCCTTGGCTGCGCCTAGAAATCCTGTCCATAAAAATTATGAACAGGATTGGTGACAAAGGGCAGCCCTGGTGGAGTCCAACTCTCACTGGGAGTGAGTACGACCAAGTGTTGGCAATATGAACCAAACTCACAATGGTCGTACAGAGACCGAATAGCTCGTAACAACAAGCCCGATACCCCATACTCCCGAAGCACCCCCCACAAAAAAACCACAAGGGACATGGACGAATGCCTTCTCCAAGTCCACAAAACACATGTAAACTGGTTGGGCAAACTCCCACGAACCCTCAAGGATTCTCCAGAGGGTAAAGAGCTGGTCCGATGTGCCATGGCCAGGATGAAAACCACATTGTTCCTCCTGAATCCGAGGTTCGACCAACGGCCGGACTCTCCTCTCCAGTACCTTGGCATAGACCTTTCCAGGGAGGCTGAGGAGTGTGATCCCTCTAAAGTTAGAGCACACTCTCCTGTCCCCTTTTCTGAAGAGAGGAACCACCACCCCGGTTTGCCATGCCAAAGGCATTGCCCCCGACCTCCACGCAATGTTACAGAGGCATGTCAACCATGACAGCCCTACAGCATCCAGGGCCTTGAGGTACTCAGGGCAAATCTCGTCCACCCCCGGGCCCCGGCCACCAAAGAGATTTTTAACCACCTTGGTGACCTCAGCCCGTTATAGGTGAGTCGTCCCCCTTGTCCACAAGCCCTGCTTCCTCTGTGGAAGGTGTGTCAGTGGGATTGAGTAGATCCTCGAAGTATTCCTTCCACCGCCTGATGATTTCCCCAGTCGAAGTCAGTAGTGCCCCATCCGCACCATACACAGTGTGGAAAGGGAGCTGCTTCCCCCTCCTGAGCCGCCGGACAGTTTGCCAGAATCTCTTTGAGGCCGACCGAAAGTCTTGTTCCATGGCCTCACCGAACTCCTCCCATACCCAAGTTTTTGCTTCAGCAACCACCCGAGCTGCACTCCACTTGGCCTGCCGGTACACCTCAGCTGTTTCAGGAGTCCCACAATCCAACCAAGCTTGACAGGACTCTTTCTTCAGCTTAATGCCCCCACCACCACTGGTGTCCACCACTTGGTTTGGGGGTTGCCACCACGAGATGCCCCGACAACCTTGCGGCCGCAGCTCTAGGCAGCCGCTTCAACAATGGACGTGGAGAACATTGCCCATTCAGACTCCATGTTTCCAGACTCCCTCGGAATGAGACTGAAGTTCTTCCGGAGGTGGGAGTTGAAGAGTTCACGGACAGGGGCCTCAGCCAGACGTTCCCAACACACCCTCACTGTACATTTGGGTGTACCAGGTCTGAATGACATCTCCCCTGCCATCGGATCCAACTCACCACCAGGTGGTGATCAGTTGACAGCTCTGCACCTGTCTTTACCCGAGTGTCCAAGACATACAGTTGCAGGTCTGATGACACGATAACAAAATCGATCATCAACCTGCGACCTAGACCTGGTGCCAGGTGCACATATGGACACCCTTATGCTTGAACATGGTGTTTGTTATGGACAAACTGTGGTTAGCACAGAAGTCCAATAACTGAACACCACTCGGGTTCAGATCGGGCAGGCCGTTCCTCCCAATCACCCCCCTCCAGGTTTCACTGTCGTTGCCCACGTGCGTATTGAAGTCCCCCAGTAGGACAATGGAGTCTCCAAGAGGAGCACTCTTCAGCACCCCAGTAAGAGACTCCAAAAAGGGTGGGTACTCTGAACCATCATTTGGTGCATAGGCACAAATGATGGTCAGGACCCATTTCCCAACCCGAAGCCGCAGGGAAGCAACCCTTTCGTCCACCGGGGAAAACTCCAATATAGAGGCAGCAAGGTGGGGGGCTACAAGAATACCCACCCCTGCATGTCACCTCTCGCCCGGGGCAACTCCAGAGTAGGCCAAGCTCCAGCCCCTTTCCGGGAGACTGGTTCTGGAACCAGAGCTGTGTGTTGAGGTGAGGCCGACTATAACTAGCCGGTATCTCTCAACCTCATGCATCAGCTCAGGCTCTTTCCCCAGCAGACAGGTGACATTCCATGTCCCAAAAGCCAGTTTAGGAAGCTTGGGATCAGACCGCCAAGGTCTCCGCCTTTGACCGCCACCTGATCCACATAGCACCGGACCCCCATGGTTCCTCCTGCAGGTGGTGAGCCCACTGGAGGGTCGACCCATGTAACTGCTGAGCCTGGCCGCATCCTATGGGCGGAAACCTGGCCACCAGATGCTAGCCATCGAGCCCCTTCCCCAAGCCTGACTCCAGGTTGGGGCCCCGATAACCCCATACCAGGCAGGGTACACTGAATCCTTGTTCTAGCATTCATCATGAGAGTCTCTTGGATCGTTCTTAGTTTGGCCCTTCAGCCAGGACCAGTTTGTCTTGGGTGACCCTACCAGAGGCAAATTGCCCCGGACAACATAGCTCCTGGGATCACTAGGGCACGCACACACCCCACCACAATAAGGTGACGATCCATGAGGGGTGTTTTTAATGTGACCATTTTAAATTACTTCTGTGCGTCCATAAGTGTGCGTAGATGTGTGAGTGGATGTGTGTGCATGTGTGTGTCTGTGTGTGTGTGGATGGCGATGTGGCCTGGGTAGAGCTGGAGGATACATTCTTCTTCATTTTCTTTTTTTCTTTTTTTTATATGTAAAGCACTTTGTGCAACATTGATGTTTGTTTGAACAGTGCTATATAAATAAAGTTTGACTGACTGACTGACTGACTGATTGATTGATTGATTGGCTGACTATAGAACGTGTAAAACACTCGAGGGTCACAAAACTTGCTACACGGGTTCACCTTGGAATCCTGCCCTACAACTATGTGTTGTATACTGAAGCAGTATTACCCAAGATGGAGTTACGGTATCATGATTATAGTAACTGCAGCTGTGATGTGGCTTTATGCCCTCGGCTGCATTTAAGAGTATCACAGCCCTAGTTAGTATAATCATGATACCATAATGACGTCGAGTGTAATATTGCTTTTATACAACAGTTCCGGCAAGCAAAATTTGTTAAATGACAGCAATACTGGACAAAATATTATGATTTGTTTGTTTAACCAGTTATTTTGCGCAGCTATGAAAAAATAGTCCCTAAATCTTGCCAGTAACTTGTTAAACATCTCAATCAGCATGAAGACTGTGGTGTCGTGAGTGTGGCTTGTGTGTGTGCTGCCGTACCCGCCCCTGGCGTGATGTCAGGTGGCCACGGCCCCTTGTATATGTAATCCTTTGAAAAACAGACTATATAGTTCACTGATTCATAAATAGGAGCTAATAAAAAAGAAAATACAGCGTGTTCATTAACCAAATATATATAGCAGTTAAAAATGGTTAAAAAGTATTCATGGTTTGATATTTCATATAGTGCACTGTTTGGAATTTAATGATTGGGGTCATATGTTTTATTATTTACATGATGTGAAATGAGTTTTGTCTTTATACTAAATTCTTAAAGCTGGAAATATTGTAAGAACAGTTAATTTTGTACACATTTGTAAAAGAAATTAGAATGCATGTTTTTTTCTGTATTGTTTGTTTTCTAAGCCAATGAGAAGTGAGCTTAAGGTCAAGGGTTGGCTGGACATGGGCGTGACATTGGGTGAATGAAAACGGGCAAGGAGACGAAGAAAAAAAAAAGACGAGAGAGACGGAAAGAAAGAGAATGAGAGAGGAAGCAAGCGGCCCATGGCAGGAGTGTGCTGGTGGTAGAAGCTAAAAACAGGAAATACATGGCCACTGTGTTCCTGGAGTTTTGGAAGTGATATAGTAACAAGGGTGCACAACATGTGAGCTCTGTTATTATATTGGACGGTGGGACTGTGTTGAAAAATTTATTCCAACGAGGAGTAACAGTTCGGGAGTCCGCCATCCTGCTCAGCCTGACTAGAAAAAAAGAAAGCTTATCCTACCGGACTGTGTGTGGACTGTATGCCTGCTAACACGGTGAGCTGAAGATGTCTCCATAACCTAGAAGGGACATTGACCTAGCCCTGACGTTCCTGTGTTTGGGAGTGACGACTGCGCTGGATTCCAGGAAGAGGAGCTGTACGTACGCTGATGCCCGTGGACCCTGTGAGTTGCCCAGGTCGTTTCTAGTCCAGAGGAAAGGGGCCACCATTACGTGTTGGAGACCACGCATGCAAGTTTCGCACCAGGCCTGCAACGCTTACAACTGTGGGGTATTTACAATATATTTTTGCTGGCTTTAAGTTTCATTTAATTAAGGTTTAAAGGGTCCCTTTTCAATTTTCCATTTTCTATTATTTCTTTGTTTGTTTGTTTTTGAGGTTGTGACCATTGAAATATTGCAAAGCAGTGATTTATTTTAATAATTCAAGTACTGACATTTCTGTTTGATTTAAGTCTGAAAGAGAACATTTGTAAAAAAGGATTAATTATTTTGATGTGTAAATAAATAGTTATTTTTTTGTAAAATCATTTCATTGCTTCTGAATGGTCATTTATCATTAAGATTTTGATCTTTTGGATTTAAGGTTTTATTTAAAGGTAAACATTCACATTAGTGTTTGAGTTGCATTATTAGATTTAAGGGTTAAAGAAATTAAGTTAAAGAGTGAATACTTAAAAGGTGAAAGAGTCTTGCTATATATCTGTTTTATTCAAAACTGAAAGACAAAGTACCACAACATTAACGGTAGAGATACCACTTTATTTAAAGAACTGAGGATAGCCACCCCTATTAATGCCTGGACAAGCAAAGGGACGCTAGAAATATAAATAGTTCTGTGTCCTATAATAAAGTTGTTGGTGTTGTTGGTTCCCGCATGAACGTGACTCTGACACCTTCCTTATTCATACATAACAGTTTGATGACGAGGGTAATTATGGCAGCGTATGGCCTACCTCAACCATTAATTCCATTTCTGGAGTATGCGGGAGAGCCGGTGGTCCTGTGGTCGAAGTGGCGGGCCGTATTCGAGGATTACATCGGGGCGCTGGGCCTAAGCGGGCTAAATGGGAGAAGACGACGAGCGCTTCTGGTCCACCATCTCGGCGCGGCGGGCTGAAGAATTCTCACTACGTTGGGAGAGATGAAGGAGTATGAGGATGCTGTCTAGCGGCTGGCCGAATTTTTCGCCAGGCAGACGAGCACCACGAAGCTGTGGGTGGTGGGAGTTCGGGCGCCAAGGGAGGCTAGGCTAGCTAGCTTGGGGAAGCTAACGGCCCATTCACTATCTATGGCCAGGCTAGCAGCAAAGCTAACTGCGCACCGAACGAGAGCTTTAGGCTGCCGGCTAGACTTCAAGGTGGGACCGGGACTGCGAGAGGGGGAGTCCCCGGTCACTGAGGATGGGGGGCCAGCCGTGAAGCGCAGGAAGGTGGAGGACCGGTGCGCTGATGAGTTGGAAGGTGTGGTGTGTGGCGACAGTGGAGAGGGAGAGATGCAGAAGTCATCTCCGCAGCTGGAGGCTAGGCAGCAGGAGATCCGGAACCATGGTGGCTGAGGGCCCCGGGGAAGAGCAGCAACAGCTGGGCGCAGAGACAATGCAGCGGAGCGCCTGGGACACGGGTGCTGAGGGCAGCGATGAAGCGCCTGGGTCAGACAGTAGCGCCAACAGGAATGACGCTGAGAGCACCGAGGGAGAGCAGCTACAACTGGGCACAGAGACAGCACAGCGAAGTGCTTGGAACAAAGGTGCTGGGAAAAGCAGCAAGGTGCCTGGGTCGGAGAATGACACCAGCGAAGACGATGCTGTGAGCCCCGAGAGAGAGCAGCTATGGCTGGGCGCGGAGACAGCGCAGCAGAGCGCCTGAGACCGATGTGCACGGAGGGACGACGTGCCGGACAGCAGCAGCATCGTGGGGCCCGAGCAGTAAGGCAGTCAGTGGTGAGAGGGATGGTATCACGGACGAGGTGGTTTTTGATCCTGGAGGCAGACGGTGACCAGGGGCGCACACGTTGTGGGGCTGCCCAGGGCCCCTGGGCCAATCCTACCACTGACAGCCAATGGACATAGGTGTGACTTGAGAAACGTTAATGTAAATATATGTATATAGTGCTGGTGTGCATGAGAATATGTATGTATTTTAAGAGACTTGGCCTAATTTCAGTTGGTTTGTGTGAATGTGGTAGACTATTTTATTATTTATTCCCCTGTTCTCTTAGTGCATGATTCGGGCCTTAAATTGGGGAGGGTCTCAATTGTGTGTGGTGTGTGGTTTTGCATTTTTGTAAGGGGGAGGCGAAGTGTGGTGTCATGAGTGTGGTTTATGTGTGTGCTGCCGTACCCACCTCTGGCATGACGTCAGGCGGGCACGGCCCCTTGTATATAAATAGTTCTGTGTCCCATAATAAAGTTGTTGGTGTTGTTGGTTCCCGCAGGAACGTGACTCTGACTCCTTCCTTATTCATACATCACAAAGACGTCTATTATCATTTCACACACATGTAAACAAATTAAATATTGTCAAGTGCAAATGTAATGTGTTTATAAATCATCTGTTAAGTCGATACTTCAGAAAATCCCAGATCAAAACGTATCTATCAGTCGCCAAAAGCTAGTAGGTAGCATGCTAGCGATTTAGCACATTTTCTTTGCATTTTCAGATGAATCAAAGAGTCCATCACCACAAAGGTATTGTGGTTTGTTAATCAAGACAATAAACAACCTCTAGCACTGCCTATTTTTTTAAACAGAGGTTTACCGGGCAGACAGAAGTAGACCTTTGCAAAAGGGTGGGACTTCTGGGTCACGGATATTTAATTTTTTTGTCAAATAGTGCTTCACTGTGGAAATTAAGGTATCCAAACCAGTACTGCAATTGTCAGAGTTGATTGAAAAGTACTGTTAGTAATTTTCATTACTAGAACACCTTTGAAGCGGAGTGATACATATCCAGTGAAATTGGAGTGCAATTATCATGGATTATAGTAACTCCTGGAATCCCTATTGTCCAATCAAATTGCTCGGTCAGAACTAACTGTTGTATAATTTGTTGTATATTTGTGGATGATGGGTTTATCATCATTTGATTCTGCCACAGTAATTATATTAAAAAGTTAAAAACTGCTCTCTGTCAGTAAGTATTGAGATCTTCAAAGAAAACAGAGGCAGGGGATATTGCACTCGCCTCAGAGTGCTCTTGTTATAGCAATATTGAAGTTAATGCAATGAACTGATTAAATGCAACAAGCTGAAATTATGTCACCAATATTTAAGATGTCCCCAAAATGCAAGTCCAGTCACAGTAACTGAGTTACTACAAATGTGTATTTTTGAGTAAGGTTAAATTTGTTGAAATGAGTAACTCCAATTTTTCTGATCGATTGAGTTATATTTACTCACTTCTTTTATTAAGTACTGTTAGGTTTTACACTACAACAAGAAGAAACAGCCACATTATCAATGCAGCAACAAGAAATGACCACATTATCAGCTCCTGGTTTTTCCTCACCATGTCTGACTTATCTGCAGGTGTGACCAATTTCAAACAGTGACCAGGATCCCACAGGTAATTAACATCAGGATGATTGACATTATGTTAGCAATGAAATAAATAACACACTTGAAAACCGTCTTGGTATCCTCTCTGAAGAGCTGCTTGATCTGCTGCCTCTGTGACCCTGATCTACGGAAAAGTGGTAGTGGATGGATGGATGGATGAAATACAGGTGGGGAAGTTTAGAGAATGAATATAGTGACAGAAAACACGTGCTGAAAAAAAATGCACAAAGAGCATAGACTAAAACAAACAGATCAGTACATTCATCAAACCACAAATTAGTCAGTTAAAGTAATAAGTAGGTAAGCACTCAGAGAGTGCATACCTCCACCAAGGCTCCTTCCGTCCCTCATGGATCACCTCCAAAATGTAATGGGTTTGTGCGTAGGCCAAGAACCACTTCTGGTGAAAACTGCATCAAAGTCTGTCCATTAGTTACGGAGTATTCCTAACACACTGTGAGAAGATATAAACCTTGGCTGAGGTATGCATTCTCAGATCATTACCAAAATGTAATGGCTTCCTCTCTAGTCCAAAAACTACCTCTGGTGAAAATTTCATCCAAATCCATCCAGTAGTTTTTGTGTAATCCCGCTGCACAATTACAGCCTCAGTTCATCACCAAAATCTAATCATCTGTTCCCCGTGCCATTACACACAATTCCTGAAAATTTCATCAAAATCCGTTCATAACTTTTTGAGTAATGTTGCTAATGGACAAACAAACAAACAAAAAACAAACCAACACCGGCAAAAACATTATCTCCTTGGTGGAGGTAATAAAAATACACAAATAAGTTAACTAAAAACATGATGATAACCTTGACATGCAATTATAAAAATCAGGATAGAAATGACTACTCATTTAGACTCCCTGATATTTAGTTTATAAATAATGAATCCAATAGGCCTCTCTTTAGAGAAGTTTCTTCTCTCTTTGTCTCTGCCTCCTCAGTGGAATGATTAACTTTATACCCATGAAACAGCTACAGACTCCAAAAAGTTTAATTACAAAATTAAAATTAGAGTAATCAGTTGGATTTTCCCCTTAAACTTCTCACTTAACATTAGGGAAAGGATTAGAGTTAAGGGAGGGTGAGGGACTGTTTTCACCATTTCACTATTAGATATCACTTTTTTCAGACAGGTGGCTATAGGATATGCATAACTCCTGCTGCTAAAAACACTATATAATCACTTTCTTCTGTAGGACAGGTTCTATCAGTGTTGAGATAATATTTTATGTAGTTCAACATGTGGAATCAAATGCACTCAGGTAGTTTTACTTTGTTTTTTTACCTAACAAATGTGAACTAATAAAACTTACTGAACAATATCCTTCAATCAAGACTCTAACCAGCAAACCATCACCAGAAATAGGGGCAGGTTTGTAGGCAACAGTATAATACACATTATAAACAAGCTCAGTTTTATAGTCATGGAAGAAAGGCTGCAACAATAAATTGTGGAGTTATCAATATGGCTACATTAATAACTAGAAGCACTTGTAGAAAGCAGACCTCTGCTGAGCTGCCTTAATACATCATAATTAGACTCCACTGTTACATGGGCTGCTATTATGAGACCATATGGAGAAGATGATGGTGTTACTGTATCACTGAGGTTTAGAGATTAAAACTCTAAATTTGTTGGTTTTTAGAAGAATGTGACAGAGAGAGCGGGCAAGTTTTATTATGCTTACTGAAACAAGCTTGTCTGCAGAGTAACAATTGTGTGTGTGGGGGGGGGGGGGGGGGTTCTGTGCTAAGAACTTTGGGAAGCCTTTTGCTGTCTCTTAAACTGTAGCCATGAAATCATCCACTGTAAGAACTTTGATGAAGATTCGCAGTCTTCCAGGGGGGTAAGTATACTGTATGAAAGCTCAGTCAAGTCAACTGGATTCAAGTATTTTTGTACTTCTAAAACATTTCACCATTCATCCAAATGGCTTCGTCAGTCAGGAATGAATGTGCAGAAGGATGTATGTAAACAGACATACTACACTACCAGTAACTGTCATCAACACGAACCAAGAGAACACCCGTCATTCCATACGTAGCAGGTACATCAGAAAAGTTGAGGATTTTCATACAGATCAAGATACCAGTTTCCTTTAAATCAACCGACGCCCTGAGACAAATGCTTGTTGTCACCAAATACCAGATTCTCAAATACAAGAGAAATGGAGTAATTTATGTTTTCCAGTGTAAGGAGGATGATTTTGATATTTACATTGACGAAACAAAACAACTGCTTACTGTAAGTGGATGGCCTGATGCAGAAGAGGCAACATAGCTGGTCCAGACTCAGCAGTTTATCTCTATCTGACAGACAAAGGACATCCGTTTGAAGATAATGATGTGCACATTTTGGACAGAGATAATCAATGGTTTGAGACCAGCATTGAGGAGACCATTTTTGGTAATGTCAAAAAATCTTCACTCAGCTGAAATGGGGAAATTTGGGAATGTGTCCTGCATTAAACCAGGAGACACTTAAGCTGCATTCAGACCAGGTTCAGGTTCCAGTTACTTTATTTGTACCCGTAGGGAGATTTGTTTTGCAGTCAGGTGACATCCTTTTAGACACATATTTACAAACCACAATTACATTCAACATGAACACAAACACAGGCACACATGAACCTGACTATAAACATGATAAAAGTACTCAAGGCTCCACCAATCAGGACATAAGACAAAGAGATAAGAGAGGAGGGTCATATTAAAAAAGTTAAAAACTAAGACCAAACGCAAAGTGAATTTTTCACACGTTTGCATGTTCACGCAATGTAAACACACATATACACATTCACATTTGATGGACTTGGTAGCAATAGCTAATCAGCCTTGAGATTCCGTTATCACCAGAGTAAAAGTATCAACACTGGAGAGTAAACTACTTTGAAAATGAGACTGCCACTCACCAACAGACAGATGGCCTGGGAGCCCTGCAGCTGAAATGAAGTGAGAGTAGTTTATCCATCCACGTGCGTGCTACTGATGTGCTAATGAGGGCTAGCAGGCTAGCAGTATAAACAACAATCATCTAGGTGTAGTTTCTGGGGGAGGCAGTGACATTTTCTCACCTGTGTGTCCTGCCGGATAACATAAACCTAAATATATGGTAATATACCCTCCATAGAGGGTATGCACTTGAACAGAACTCTTGGCAGTTACAGGGCAGTTACCGTAGTTACACAGCACTGAGTGGCAAAAACATGTGGTTGCTCTAGTTTGGATGCAGCAAAACGTCATCACACACACATGTAGTCACAGTAGCACACAGAGTGCATTTTTCAAACTCTAAATGTTAATACCACACTGTTTACTTGACTGTAGTGGTGTATGGGTAAAGAACAAGGAGCACAGTAAGTGAAGGAATGGTTCTGAGCCTTTATCTATTCATCTGTTTTCTTGTCATTTAATACAAAACAGACTGAAAACTTCCAGTGTTTAAAAAGTTCCTGGTAGGAGTGACCCCAAAATCTAATGGATTGCTTATTGTGTGACACTTCACTCTTTCAAAAAATTGTAATAAAAAAAATCTCTTCAGAATTTTTTGAGTAATCCCATCATCCAATACCTTTAACTTAAATAGACAAAAGCACAGCTGAACACATAGCATCCTTGGCTGAGGTAATCAATGACATTATGGTAAAATAAGCCATGGTCGGATCAGAGTATGATTCTGCCCACTTATCTATTTCTTCAATCTCTTATCCAAGTCAGAGTTGTGTAGATATAGGGCCTTATTTTGACAGTCATCCATGCACTTTTCCGACAGACTTTCCACTCTGCACCAGTGTTTTTGTTAGTTTCTGTCAGCGCATTGTCTGTTTTTTACACCTTGCGTCACAACATCAAATTACCAGTAGACAGTGCGCCCGCTTTGTGCTCGCAGGAGGTGCCTCATTTCAAAGAGGTGTGGCGGCGCGCAATCTAATGCACATTACTATTATAGTGCATTCCATGAGAATCCGCTTTTGATCAGGAAAAAGGAGGTCTTTCATCAGAAGCGCATTGTTTAATGATATTTCAGTGGCGTGGTTTGACATCACGCAGCTCCAGAGCTCAGGAAACAGCATGTGCTGGGATTGTGAAACAGTCATAATCCCCGGTCATTTTAACTATATGATGATCATTCATTCATTCATTCATTCATCTTCTTCCGCTTAATCCTTTTCGGGTCGCGGGGGGGCTGGAGCCTATCCCAGCATCTTTGGGCGAGAGGCAAGGTACACCCTGGACAGATCGCCAGTCCATCGCAGGGCCAACACAGAGAGACACACAACCATTCACTCTCACAGTCACACCTAAGGACAATTTAGAATCCCCAGTTTGATGCGAATTAACCTAACTTGCATGTTTTTGGCATGTGGGAGGAAACCGGAGAAATCCCTAAGTAAACCCATGCAGACACGGGGAGAACATGATTGTGATGATCACACATTAGTTTTTTGTTTTTTTTTAATTCCATTCACACTCTCATTTTAATTGTGAACTTACCGTTGGAGTCTATAGATTAGGCATTAATGTATGATTTTTTTTTTTTAGGGGAATGAATGAATGAACAAGGAGCATGTGTGCCAGTACATTCCAGTGTGATGCATGGCGCATGGTGGGGGAATTTTCATTTTCATCATGGACTTATTAGGCATTAATGTGTTTATTTTTAGGGGAATAAATGAATGAACAAGGAATGTGCAGCATTTTATTTTTCAGTAACTCTCCAGAGAGACAGGAGATGCGTCCATATCTGCGTCAGCCGTGTGCCCCGGGTTTCCAGCCCAGGAGGCTTCCCGACAGCCACCCATCAGCCCAAGCAGAGGCTGCGGAGAGCTGGCTCACTATGGTGGGGAAGGTGGACAGGAAGTCGTACCAGATTGCCTCCTTCCCAGGATGGATAGGAGGAGACCCTCAGTTGGTGAAAGCAACAGGAGAGGAAGCACTCCATCTCCCCACAGCCGGGAGCAACTTCCACTCCACCGTTAATGAAAGTTTATGAAATTTTGCACAGGCATCATCCTCTTTTCTTCATGTCTGTGTTGCATCCGTGCGTACATTAAACAATTCAGCTGATTTTTTTTCAGCCCATTCTTCACCGTTTCGTTTTTTTTTTTTTAACATAACTAACTGTGCACTAACTGTGATTGATGTCTTACTTATTACTAAGCAGCACTACTATTGCTTGCATTTTGGCTCACACACACGTCATGCGCCGGCGGAAAGTTAGTTTTTACGCCATTGTGATAAGGAAATGAACTTGGAAACGCCCATAAACGTGTTCTGTGTCACTGACAACTGATCAACCAACCCTGTTGTTGTAATACGGCCCAAAAAGTTTTTCATCATATGGTGATATGTGGGGTACATCTTGACCATCAGTCCATTATTAGTGTGATCTCTTAACCTCTCAAATGGAAGATTCACACTGATGACCAGAGAGGCAGATTGTCAGTTCTCACAACAGATTACTTTATTTTACAAATTCTTCAATAATAAGATAAGATAAGATAAGCCTTTATTAGTCCCACAACGGGGAAATTCCAGGATTGCAACAGCACAGGGATAGCAACACTCAGAGCAACAATCAGAAGGCAAGAAAAAACAAGCAAGCAAGAGCAGCTAATATACATATGTACATATTACTATAAAATATATATATATACACACACACACACAGACACACAGTGCAGAGCATTGTAGCTGGATGGAATAAATATATGAATATATGAACACACAGTGCAGAGCATTGTAGCTAGATGGAATAAATATGTAAATATATAAACACCCACAGTATGGAGCATTGCAGCTAGGTGGAATAAATATAATAGTAAACAAACTGCAGATCAGCTCTGCAGATCAACTGTTTCCTTACCTTGTATTCATACATGTGTAATGACAATAAAGTTGAATCTAATCTAATCTAATCAAACTGCAGATCAACTCACATGCAGCTTCAACAGCATTCTCCTTTCTAATAAGAGGGAGGTCACCTTTTATAGCCTTTCCCCAACAAGCCTGACCTACTTAGCAGTACTGAGGGGAACTCTATACAAGTACAAAATATCAAATATTCAATAAAATATATTTTTAATAATTGTCAATACAATAAATATTATATAAAGCCTAAAAACTCAGTGAACACCTTAAAAACTACCAATAGCACTCCCCCCATCCAATTCTTCCCTTGGTCTCTCCCGGAACCTTTAAAATGGTGCTCAGACCCCCGGGGACTAGTGATGTTGAAACTGAGGCCTTATGAAACAACGGGCAACTTTGAGACAATTGCTTCATGAGCGACAGTGTTATGAAACATCTAATAAAGACTGTCATCTGGTGACTGACTGTCAGAACTGCATCTGAGTGGAAAACCTAAAAAAAAATCTCAATCCTTTTTTTTTTTTGAGCATTTGGCCATCCGAGGTCTATTCAAAATTGAATGGCAGGAACAAACAATACAAAGCGAAAAAAAAAAAAATTATTCCTTCTCAAACTTCCCGCGAGCCCTCAAGTCACGTGATGTGACTGACATAGCAAGGCCTCGCTTGCTACGGTCAGGTGACTGTGGGCGTGCTGAAACGGCGCTCGATGCACTGCTCATGACACTTCTGCTTTATATTGCTCGAATTAGTGTTGAGAGTAACATCCCTACCAGGGACTCATTTGCCCGAACACCCTGGAAGAGACCAAGACAAAAAGAGGTAAATGAATGCTTTCAATTACTTTGCACTTTAACTACACCAAAAACAAACAACTGCACAATACACATTAGTCCTCCATTTTCACCACACATTTACTTTCTTGCAGGTGCTGCCAATCAAGGCACCCGCCAGCCTGGAAAACAGAATGTCCCAAAACCGTTTAAATGTTCAACAAATAATCAGGACAACAGTGGTGTAAGTGTTCTTATAAAAAATATCAATAAATAATTCAAACCTGTTGTGTTAAAGTTATTCATGTGCAAATGCTTATTTAAAGTGCAAAGTGTCAGTCAAAGTACAAATGCATATGTAAGTGCTCAAATATCTAAAATCCAATTTCTATAAGAAATGAAGGATCTCTTTGTTACAATCAGTCACGACACATTTTGAAAACTTTGTTCTTAGGTTTCAGACTGTCCTGTTCTTTCAGTTGCAATCCTGATGTTAAATTGTTGAGCGCAAGTAAATAAAAACTGCTTTTATCTGTTGCTTCCAAATATATAGTACAAGAGCTCAGTGTTCACTGGGGTAAATCAGGAAAAGCTTTGAAGGGTTACTCTTTGCAAGAGGCAATAAAACTAGACTTCCTAGGGTCAATTTTCCTAACCCAGAACACTGATCCAGATTTACCAAGAGCAATAGACCAGGGGAAGCTGCCATAAACCCAGGTGGGTGTTTGGAGTCTCAGACTAAATAGGTCACTTGGTCTGAGCCTTAGATACAGGAAGAGGAAATTGGCCTGGGGATGGGGACAGTGATGCTGGATTAACTCCTCCATAACTAGCTTAATGGTGTTCAGAAATTTCTACAGGTTCATTCTCTAGAGGCTGAAATGTTACCTGTTGAATAGAGAGCTAGTAAACTCGACTTCATTATTTGAGTTCCAGTTCAGGGTCTTACACTGTGGCAATACAAAAAACAATCATAAATGAATGCTCAAACTACTTACTGGGAATCTGATTGGTCAGTGGACAGTTATTTAGTGGGGACTGATTTATCTCACAGCATAACTTACTATGGTGAGGGAAGGCAAAGTTACTGGAATTAGTAGGTTTCAGATCTGTTTAAAACAAGATGCCAGTGAAAACAATGACATACATTTAAATTACATCAGCAGATTAGCAGATAAGACAGTCCAGAACAATTGAGTTTGAGAGAAAAATACGCCTACAACTTGAAAATATGGAGTTAAATGGAAAAATAATATTTAAAAAAAAATTAATATACATATAACAAACAACATAATCAATAACTAAAACAGTGCAAAAATGTGCAAAATATGACAATGTTATCTTTTTTGAACCAGCAGCATCATTTTGGAAAAGTAATTACTGTGGCGATGTTAAAATAAGACACGGCGTCTGGAGTTTTAATGAAGTTTATTGATCAAATCATCGCCATCACGGAGCTCACCCCAGCTGCTGTATAAGCATGCTGGGGATCGCTCTCAGGCTCTCATGAGCTGTAGTCAGAAGCAGTCAGAAGAAGAAAAAGAGAGTGAACATATGAATTCAGCCACTTAAATACCCAGCAACGGACAATACATCAAAGGCATTTTATCATCAAAGGAAATGCATTCAGACATGTGACATTTGTACCACAATGCGAGCAGGAAGCATGAATGTTTGCATTTGCGTCATACATATCCACAGGATGCTGGTGCCTGAACTAAGCACAGGAAGGCTGCCTATTGATCTCAACACACACATCTCACTGTCCTGTTAATTGCTCTAGTCGAGCGCTGTGTTTGTCCGTGGCTGCTGTGGGGGGGTACCCCATATTACCTTCTTTTTTTGGCTGCTCCCTTTAAGGGTCGCCAGAGTGGATTATCTGCCTCCAATTCACCCTGTTCCTTGCATCTTCCTCGTAACACCAACCCTCTCCATGTCCTTCTTTACCTGAGCTGTCCCCATTTCTAATCCTGCCCCTCTTAGTCACTCTCTAATCTTAGCATCTTCAACTCTGCCACCTCCAGCTCACCTCCTGTCTTTTTCTCAGTGCCACCATCTCCAAACCATACATCATATCAAGTCTCACTACTGATTTCTAAATCTTCCCTTTTGATTGATTGATTTATACTGTTTATTTCAAACAAAACAAAATAAAAACAAGAATAAAAATAAAAATTTCAATGCTGTCCGAAAAAGAACAGACTCTCAGCTGTAATTTGAGGGTATTCACATCCAAATTGGAGCAAGGGTTTAGGAATTACAGCACTTTAACACATAGCCGCCTCTTTTTCAAGGGACCAAAAGTAATTGGACAAATGACTTAGAAGGCTGCAAAAAAAAAAAAAAAAAATAACAAGGCTGCATGGGCTCTTCCCTCGTTAACCTGTCATCAATTAAGCAGTTAAAAGGTCTGGAGTTGACTCCAGGTGTGGCGTTTTCATTTGGAAGCTGTTGCTGTGAACACACAACATGCGGTCAAAGGAGCTCTCAATGGAGGTGAAACAGACCATTCTGAGGCTGAAAAAAAAGAAGAAATCCATCAGAGAGATAGCAGAAATGTTAGGAGTGGCCAAATCAACAGTTTGGTACATTCTGAGAAAAAAAGAGTGCACTGGTGAGCTTGGGAACTCAGAAAGGCCTGGACGTCCACGGAAGACAACAGTGGTGGATGATCGCAGAATCCCTTCCATGAATTCTTGGAATGTTCTTCCATGAAGAACAACCCCTTCACAACATCCACTCAAGTGAAGAACACTCTCCAGTAAGTAGGTGTATCAGTATCTAAGTCTACCATAAAGAGAAGACTTCATGAGAGTAAATACAAAGGATTCACCACAAGGTGCAAACCATTAATCAGCCTCAAAAATAGAAAGGCCACAATTGACTTTGCCAAAAAACACCTGAAGAAGCCAGCCCAGTTCTGGAACAGCATTCTTTGGACAGATGAGACTAAGATCAACCTGTACCAGAATGATGGGAAGAAGAAAGTTTGGAGAAGAATTGGAACAGCTCATGATCCAAAGCACACCACATCTTCTGTAAAACATGGTGGAGGCAGTGCGACGGCATGGGCATGCATGGCTTCCAATGGCACTGGGTCACTTGTGTTTATTGATGATGTGACAAAAGACAGAAGCAGCCGGATGAATTCTGAAGTGTATAGGGATATACGTTCTGCTCAGATTCAGCCAAATGCAGCAAAGTTGATTGGACGGCGCTTCACAGTACAGATGGACAATGATCCAAAACATACTGCAAAAGCAACCCAGGAGTTTTTTAAAGCAAAGAAGTGGAATATTCTGCAATGGCCGAGTCAATCACCCGATCTCAACCCAATCGAGCATGCATTTCACTTGCTCAAGACAAAACTTAAGGCAGAAAGACCCACAAACAAGCAACAACTGAAGACAGCTGCAGTAAAGGCCTGGCAAAGCATCACAAAGGAGGAAACCCAGCGTTTGGTGATGACCATGGGTCCCAGACTTTAGGCAGTCATTGCCTGCAAAGGATTCTCAACAAAATATTGAAAAGTAACATTTTACTTAGGGTTATGTTTATTTGTCCAATTACTTTTGAGGCCCTGAAATGAGGAGCGTTTGTATAAAAATAGCTACAATTCCTACATGTTTAATCATATATTTTTGTTCAAACCCTTGAATTAAACCTTAAAGTCTGCACTTCAATTCCATTGTAGTTGTTTCATTTCAAATCCAATGTGGTGGCATGCAGAGCCCAAATCATGAAGACTGTGTCACTGTCCAAATATTCCTGGGCCTAACTGTATATACATACATTGCCACAACAGCAATAGCAATAGAAACACAATGAGTAAATGAACAAATCTCAACACTCATTTCAAAATCTAATTACTTATTAAAAATAATAGAAATTCAAAATAAAAATACAGTGAGCAAACAAATTCCCACTGATTATATAATCTATTCCCAACCAACCCTAGTGATTAAAAAAAAAACATCTTCCCCCCTGTTTATTTTAATTTCTCCTTTTTGCACTTTTTTTAAAAACTCAAAATATTTGGACACTGGTTTAACTCCGTATTTAATCGATTCCGTAATTTAACTCCATAGATAGAAACAAAAGCTTCTCCTTGTTGTTTGTACACTCACTGTCTTTAAAAGTAACTCCCCCCTTAAATGATAGCCCTTATGTCTTTCGAAGAACATGTTTTGGATGTTGACTGGCTGTAAATTATTCCTTACTTTGTACATTATAATTGCAGTTTTATATTCCACCAGATCAAATAATTTCAAACTTTTAGACTGTAAAAATAAAAAAATGTGTATGATCACGGAAACCAGCTTTATAGATGATTGTTATTGCTCTTTTTTTGGAAAATAACAAGTGGCTGTAATAAACTTTTGTGTGTTTCCCTAACACTTCTGAACAGTAATTTAAATATGGTAAAATAAATGAACAATACAAAGTATGGAGTGATTTCTGATCCAGTGTGTGTTTTTTTTCTGCTCATGACCGAAATACTTCTAGATAATTTAGCTTATACATACTGTATTAAATGTGAGGTTTCCAGGAATTTTTTTCATCTATGATCACACCTAGAAATGTATTGTCTTGAACTCTTTCAATATTGATATTATCTATCTATATCTTTACGAATATTTGCCTTACCATTTCCAAAAAACATAAATTTTGTTTTGCTCAAATTTAATAATTTATTTTTATTAAACCATTCTTTTATTTTACTGAATTCGGTAGTGATCATGTTCAAAAGTTGCTGTAGGTCCTCCCCAGTACCCAGAACAGTTGTCATCTGCAAACATCACAATTTTCAACAGTTCAGAGACATTACACATATCATTGATTACCGGAGTGGTGGCCTTGGTGGTAGAGCATCTGCCTCACAACCAGGAGGTCATGGGTTCAAATCCTGGCCGGGTCATACCAAAGACCATATAAAAATGGTACTTCCCTGCCTTCTAGCTTGGTGCTCAGCATAATAGAATGGGGGAAGGAGAAGTTGTTTGTGGTGGCACCTTGCATGGCAGCAACCCCTCTGATTCTGCATGTGATTAGCATTGTAGATAGGAGAAACGTAATTTCGCTCTACTGTACAGGATGGTCTGAATGACAACAGAGATGGCTTCTTCTTGATATAGAGAATGGACACTGGAATCATGCCGCGCTGCATTCTGGGCCGTTGTCACCATTGTCATGGTCTGGCTTCTTTGTTTATCTGTAGTCAAGGCAACTGCTAACATGAACAGACATATATGCAATGGAATGGAGCAAACAGAAAATTAAAATTCCTTATTCAGAGAAGCTAAATAAGGAAGGAAAAGAGCACTACCTCTAAAAAAATTTAAGAAGTAAACGGGATCAATCGATATGAGCACAAGAAATGGACAACAGATCTCGACCAACTGCCTTGAGTCGCACTGTCAGATGTCTTTGCCTACCTGGTTTGTGGGGTAAGCACATTAACCCATGAGCAATTTAAAAACTATAAATCAGAGGCTCATGTTCAATTAACCAGTGGGTGAGTACAGCCACCTCAAATATTCCGGGTGAATGACCAAAAAAACGTTTAACACAAAGGTAAGCAGTCATTGTTTCTACAGTCTTCTGCACTACCATGTGTCTCTGCAACTACAGACATTTCTAAGTCCCAGGGGTGAAATGTTGGATTTATGTTGAAATTTGTCATATGGTGCTTGATAAGTATATACACATTATTGCCAACAGGACATTAAATACTAATCCAGTAATGTTAAAGCCCAACACTCATGCTGGTGCAACAAAAAAAAATTACTGGTATAATTAGCTGCTAAAAAACATACTAAACCAGGACAGTGACAGTTTTATAGTCACCTGAAAGAGAATCTGCTTAATTTAACGATACCAAACATTCTATGGACTTCAGTCCCCAGCTAATATTAAATCCATGTGTAATGAAGGCAACAAGTAATTACAACTTCAAGAAAAATCAAAGAAAATCAGCAACACCGAAAAGCTCCCGTTAAAAAAAAACAAAAAACAAAACAAAAAAAAAAAACATTGCTCCAGATTAGCAAGACAATTTCGGAATAGCGGAGATGATGTGGGGAAATTATTTGATTTTGCCCTGTGCATTTTTACACATTATTGAGAGATGACAGAGAGCCGTGGCTGAGGTGCAGCCAAAGCGCACGGCACACAAGACGGCTGCTCTGAAGAGGGGACGTCTTTCTGCACTTCTAAATATTTTTTAAATCACAACTTACCTTAGTGAAAATGCCATGAACACACAACCATGTATGCAGGAATACTGTCAAAGCAAATGTCTTTCCTTCTGACCGCTGCAATCCATTCCATCCGACGTCTCTTTGTTAACTTGGAGACCCGATTCTCTCCACTTTTCCTCCAAGTCAGGAAGTTAAAAAAAAAAGTGTACACCATTATCAGTCTTTTTCCACGCCAATCATCAGAGCAGTTGTTGCATTTGATAGCACAGCAAAACTTCCCCATTCTAACATGGGAAATAAGTGTTTTCACATTCATGTGTCATCCTGGATTTTATATGCTGTTTTATATGTATATTTACATTCCTATGTTTGAATACCATATTCAGTGTCATTTTTTATCCAAATAAATAAATAAAAAATAAATAACAGACTGAAGCAACCCTCTCAAAAACTTCAGCTTCACCGTATTCATTGCTCACTACTAAGGACAGACAAGCAGAACACTTTTCGCACAATTCCTTGTGGTTTTTCTGTCAGTTGGTTCACGGGCCCATTCTTAATATAAAATGAAAGGTTTAGGTCCCAGTACTGACCCTGGGGGACACCACAAACAATGTCCAAACACTCAGATTCATATTGTCCCATCTTAACAAATTGTCGCCTGTTTTTTAAATGGTTTCTGACCGAATTCAATACTATGCCCCTGAGTCCATACCATTCCAATTTGTTAAGTAATATTTCACGATTTATTGTGTTAAATGCTTTTTTAAAATCAATAAATACTCCCACCGCAAATTTCTTTCTGTCCATAACATTCGTGATTTCTTCCATAACATCCTTCAAAGCTGATGATGTAGAGTGGTTGGTTCTAAATCCATACTGACTGCGAGTAATTTGTGTTTAGCTATGAATTTGTCTAATCTGTCATTAAAGAGTTTTTCTCATACTTTTGAGAATTGGGGCAGAAGAAAAACAGGCCTGTTGTCATGTGCGGAGCTGGTGTTTTGGCTCCGCTCATGATTTGTGGCTGTAGCTTCTGAATTGTTGTTAATTGGTTCCAGCTGGCAGGTTGAGCCCTGAGCTTAGGCCCTTGCCAGTCTACAGCCATATCCCTCTCTCTTTCAGACACTCACCAGCTGTCAGTTATTTCTCATTTGTTCCTTCACACACACACACACACACACACACACACACACACACACACGCGCACGCGCGCGCGCACATGCACACACACACTCATACACCAACTCCCACCACACACCTGCGTCCACTTGTCACTCATTAGTCTGGCTGGTATTTATTGGGTGACAGTGGGGGCATTCAGTGTCGTGGCGTAAGTCTACACTGCACAGTTCAGTTTGTAACCACCGGCTGATGTTTTCCCCTGGAGCTGTTGGCACCCTTTTCCTACGGACTTCTACGATGTTGTTTCCCCAGAGCCTGCTGAGCTCCGACGCCCTCTGTAAGTCTCCCTCTTGTTTTCATTCGCTGCCCAGTTCCGCCTGGGAGCGTTCCCTGCCAACTGAGCTCGGGCGTTCATCGATTGTGTGCCAGACTGTATCGTCCTATTGAACATTTTCTTGTGTTTTGTGTATTTTTGAGTTTCCCCCTTTCTGTTAATAAACACGTTCACTTCACCTGTGTTTTGGGCTCGAACTAATTCTATTGTCCGTTGCGAAGTTGCACAGCAGACATGACACCTGTAATTTGTGAAGTGATGCTTGTTTCCAGTTTGTATAGAGGTATAACTTTAGCTACTTTCATTTTCCTTGGAATTGTACCAGTTTGGAATGATAAGTTACAAATGTGTTTCAGTGGTTTAGCAATTTCCTCAATAATCTTTTTAACAACTACCATGTCAATGTCATCACAGTCAGTTAAAACTTTATTTTTAAATTTATGTACAATCTCAGTGATTTCCCTCTCTTCCACTGCTGATAAAAACATTGAATTTGGATTTCTTTCAATTTACTATTCCCCTTTTCATGTATGAATGAATCAGGGATTTTTTCTGCTAATTTTTGTCCAATGTTTACAAAGAATTCATTAATCATTGTCAAAAACTGTCAATATTGGCAGATGGTCACTGATGTTGTTGATTAATAATCCACTTTTTGTGTTATTATCCATATTATTTGAAAAGATGTTATCAATGAGTGTAGCACAATGAGATGTAATTCTGCTGGGTCTGGTGATCTTAGGATAAAGACCTAAACTATACATTGTATTAATAAATTCTTCAGTGGGTTTATGGTTATTTTGATTTAAGAGATCTATATTAAAATCACCATATAAGACTTCCGGTTATGGCTGCCACGTAGGACGGACGTGTCTCGCTCTGCTCTGCTCCTGGAGAAAAAAAATCGGCAAATAACTCTCTCATTTGGGACAGAACGTATCCCAGCGTTTGGGCGAGGATATGTCGGCGAAGCCTAAGGCTGGAAAACCAGGAAAAGGAAAAAGCGAGCCGCCGAAACAGTCCAAATTAACGGACTTTCAGGTCTGTGACGCAGCAAACAGGGCTCCATATATGGCGGAGGAGGCTGGCAACGCTGCGATTTCTGCGGGGAATGGCGCAGATGCGCTGATGGCTGCCATGAGTTCAATGAGAGCGGACTTTTCCTCTAGATTTGATGGGATTATGACAGCGTTGGAAGGAATAAGAAAGGAATTGGGTGACTGTGTAGAACGAACGGCGCAGATGGAGCTCCGTCTCGCTAGTGCTGAAGATGACGTCACCCGTCTTCAATTAAAGGTGCGCACTTTGGAAAAAAAAAATAAATCTCTGGAAGATAATATTTTGGATTTGGAATCTCGGTCGAGACAGAATAATTTGAGGCTGGTGGGTCTTCCAGAGGAATCAGAAGGTCGGGACGTATGTTCCTTTCTGGAAAAGTGGATTCCGGAGGTGCTGGGCAGCGAGGAGTTGCAATCAGCAGTGGTTCTGGAAAAAGCACATCGCATTGGCCCACGGAGAGATAAGGGACCGCCGAGGACCTTAATTATGAAGTTTCTTAACAACAGAGACAGGATGAAGATCTTCAACGCTGCACGAGCTAAAAAAGGAGAGATTAAACACCAGGACCAGCAGGTGCGGTTCTACCCAGATTTGGCCACAGGAATCCAGCAATTGAGGAAGCAGTTTGATCCCGTACGTAAGGAGCTGCGCAACCTTGGGATTCGTCATGGTGTAATCTATCCTGCGAGACTGCTGACCACGTATGAGGGCAGAACCCACATCTTCAAGACCCCAGAGGAGGCGCAGGAGTTCATCAAGAAGATCAAAGAAGAAGAAGAGACTGGTGGGAGCTAAGCATGAACAAAATATAAGGTAGAATAATTAAGCATTTGCACAGGCATCTGACTGACTTGAAGTAAATAGTAAGTTTACAAAATATAGATTGTATTATATATTAAAAAAACAAAACAAAAACAAAACAAACAAAAAAAAAAACTATGATGTACAAAGTTGTTAAAAATTTTGGAGTTAAGTTGGAAAACTACAGAGGAGAGTTAATGTTACGTCATTAAAAGCAGTAGAGTTAGGGTGATTGGGAGGATGAAGAAGGAGTGGCTTAGGCTGTTCCCCGTGGGTGTGGAACGGTCGATGGCTATATCGGGAGACAGAATTTTTCTTTTGATTTTGGGGGGTTTGCCACAAGTGTGGGAAGGGGAAATTTGTTTGTGTGTAGTTTGTAGGATGAATGTTCAACCACTCATGTTTTTGCTTCTCTGTATGAGCATGTTTACACTGCAAGGTAATCCCAAACTCTCTATTGATCATGGACCAAAGTGTTAATCTTAATTTAACTTCATGGAATTGCAGAGGTCTACAAAATTTAAAAAAACTTAAACAAGTTATGAATAAAATAAAGGACATGGGTTCAAGAATTGTGTTTTTACAAGAAACTCATCTGATAGAGGAGGATGTTAAAAGAATTAGGAGTAGATGGCAGGGAAGTGTATTCACCTCTTCATTTTCATCCCGAGCCAGGGGAGTTATGACTCTCATACATAAATCAGTTCCTTTTCAAGTGAAAAATGTAATTGGAGACAAATTTGGAAGATATGTAATCATTCAAGGTTCTTTGCTATTAGAAAATATAAATCTTGTGAACTTATATGGTCCCAATATAGATGATCAGAAGTTCTTTGCTAATTTATTTCTCATCTTATCATCACTTACAGGGCAACATATAATAGCAGGGGATTTTAATTGTACATTGAATCCAGGTGTGGATAGATCAACAGGACTGGATTGTACGCACATTGGATGTAGGATGACTATTAATCATTTTATGAAAGAATTGAGATTGTTAGATATATGGAGAGAAATGAAACCACAAGTTAAAGCCTATTCTTGTTATTCCAGTACCTACAAGACATTCTCACGTATTGATTATTTTTTGATTTCCACAGAATTAAGGTCCAAGATTCAAAACTGCTTTTATGATAACATCGTGATCTCTGATCATGCACCCTGTTGTCTAATATATGTAGATAAAAAATTGACAAAGGAATCAGGTAGATGGCAATTTCAGCATAAATGGCTTCAGGATGAGGAATTTGTCAAGTATATAGAAAAACAGATAGACGAGTTCTTTGACATCAATACTACACAAACATCAGCATGTGTAAAGTGGGAGGCTTTCAAAGCTTTTATTAGGGGGCATATTATTAGTTATACAGGATCAAAATCTAAGAAGACTCGAGAGGAGAGAGCTAAATTGGAACATAAAATAAAAAATCTTCAGGAAAAAGTGTATGCAGGAAGTGACCCAAGGTTGGAGAATGAATTACTGATTTTGAGAGCTGAATACGACAAAAAATCAGCGAATAGAGCTGCCTCGAGTCTTCTAAGATTGAAACAATCTTTTTATGAACAAGGTGAAAAATCAGGAAAATTATTAGCATGGCAGATTAAACAATTGGAAATTAAAACACCAATTACCAGTATTATAAGTAATGGACAGGTAGTTATAGATCCTTTAGAAATTAATAGAGCCTTTAGAGATTACTATGAAAAATTATATGATACCAAAAATGAACCTGATTTAACAAAACTAAATGGGTTTTTGAACGAACTATCTATACCGTGTATTCCAAATGAAAACAGGGAGATATTGGAGTCTAAAATTAGTCAAGAAGAAGTTGGGCTAGCCATTGATAATATGAAATCAGGAAAAAGTGCAGGACCAGATGGTCTTCCAGTTGACCTTTATAAAAAATTTAAGAATAAATTAATAAAACCTTTTTTGGAAATGGTTTTAGAAGCATTTCAAAATAATAATTTACCATCATACATAAATAATGCCTTAATTATACTGCTGCCAAAACCAGGTAAGCCCTCTAATAAATGTGAAAATATGAGACCAATAAGCCTATTAAACGCCGACCTTAAGATAATCTGTAAAATTTTAGCAAGACGAATACAAGAAATTTTACCAAATATTATTAATCGAGATCAGAATGGCTTTATAAAGGGTAGACAAGGCTTCCATAATGTAAGAAGACTATTTAATATTATCTATTTTAATAAAGAAGCACCGGATACAGCTCTCCTATCATTGGACGCCGAAAAGGCCTTTGATAGAGTTGAATGGCCCTTTCTTTTTGAAGTCCTACAAAGGTTTGGACTTGGAAATAATTTCATAAAATGGGTTCAAATAATATACAATAATGCTACAGCAGAAATCCTAACAAATAACAATATTTCAAAACCAATAAAAATCAATAGAGGATGTCGACAAGGCTGTCCACTCTTACCTTTACTGTTTACTATGGCAATTGAACCTTTAGCGATAGCGATACGTTTACATTCACAAATATATGGAATTAAAGTTGGACCAACAGAACATAAAATCTCCCTGTACGCCGATGATATAATTTTGTTTATGTCGAATCTAAAAAAATCAATTCCAACCTTGTTGAATTTAATAAAGAATTTTGGGGAAATATCAGGATATAAAATAAATAAAACTAAATCTTCAATATTAATGCTAAATGAGACCCAGAGAAATTACCCAGCCCCTGAGGTAAATCAATTCAATGTTGTAAATCAGTTTAAATATTTAGGAATCCAAATTATGCCTAAGCTAGAATCAGTCGCCAGTGTCAACTATGAAGCCTTAATGTCAGATATCAGTGAGTTAACTCAGAGATGGATGTCACTACCAATGTCGATGATCGGGAGAATCAATATACTTAAAAGTAATATTTTACCTAAAATACTTTATTTATTTCAATACATTCCCTTATCACCACCTTTAGATCTATTCTCAAGAATAAAAAAAAAGTTAGTGGAATTTATATGGAACAACAGGAGGGCTAGATTACGTCTGTCTTTATTATATTTACCATTTGATCGTGGAGGTCTGAAATGTCCAAATTTTATGTTGTATTATTGGTCGGCACAACTGAGGTCTATGACATATTATTTTTCATCAAATGATCTCCCTCACTGGACTGAAATGGAATCATACAATTTACCTTTACCTCTTCCCATATTCATATACTCAGATTCGGCAAAAAAATTACAAAAACAAGTTAAAAATCCATTTGTAAAGCATATGATCAAAATATGGCGTGAAGCTAAAAACTATTTAAAAGAACCACAGTTATTGTCACAATTTAGTCCAATATGGGGTAATCAATATTTTAAACCAGGGAGAGCGGACGCTGTATTTAAAGTATGGAATTTAAAAGGGATACAAAAGATTCAGGATTTATATTTGCCAGGTGCAGACAACATAATGTCTTTTGAAGAGCTGAGGATCAAATTTAATCTCAATAGAACACATTTTTTTAAATATCTTCAACTTAGAAACTTTATTCGATCAAATCAAAATAAAGCTCTCACTCGACCTATTTATTCATCCTTGGAAAAAATGATGATGAAAGATAGTAAAAGAAAGGGTATTATTTCAGAGTTTTATAACTCATTGACACTATCTTCAAGTGAAAATTCACTGAAAAGATTAAACTACTGGAAAGAAGATCTGCAAATTGAAATTTCAGAGGAACAATGGGAATTGGCTTGTACAGAAGCTCAAACCAAATCAATAAATGCACGCCTTAAATTGATACATTTCAAATGGTTAATGCGGATGTATGTTACACCGGAGGAGTTAAATAGATATAACAAAAATATACCAGATACATGCACAAAATGCATGGAAAGTAAAGGAACCCTATTTCATTGTTTATGGGAATGTAGATTAATAAGAATGTTTTGGGAAGAGGTGAGGGTAACAATTGAAAAAATAATCTCAAAACAAATCATATTGAATCCTAAACTGGTTTTGTTGGGTCTGTACCCAGAAAAGCATAATTTCAATAAAAGTGAAAGAACATTCATAGACCTCAGTTTGCTTAATGCCAAAAAATGTATTGCACTATTATGGAAAAAGACTCATAGACCAGATGTGACTCAGTGGTTAAGACAGATGTTAACAAACCTTCCATTAGAAAGAATAACATATATACTGAAATCAAAGGAAATTGTGTTTGAGAATATATGGAGACCTTTTATTGATTATGTAAAAAATTTAAACATAACTCTTGAAGAAGAAGGTGAATGATGTGTGTGGACCTTGTAAATTCCAAACTGGTGAACATAATATGTATACTTATGTATTGGATTGTCTAGACTAAACAGAGGAGCATTGTTGAAGACTTGATTTTGTTGGTGGTTGTTGGTGTTTTTAGTGCATTTTTTTTTTTTGTAGTACTTTAGTGTTAGTGTTTGATTGTTTGTATCATGTTTGTTAAAAAAAAAAAAAAAAGGTTCAATAAAGATATTGTGGAAAAAAAAAATCACCATATAAACATGATCTGTTGATGTGAAACAGTGAATGTTTCTTCTATCCAGTCCTTAAAAGTCTGAATTTTTGACCCAGCTATATGCAGCTAACCAACACATTCTTTTTTCCCCCTACAAATTTCAATCATCAAACATTCTAGTAAACCTCCAGTCGAAGTGGTCATGATCTCCACCACTCTGAAGATTTTTATCAATGTACAAGGCCACGCCTCCTCCACATTTGTTCTCTCTTTTCTTACTGTACAGGTCATATCCATTCAATTCAAAGTCCACACCTTTCTCAGGATTGATCCAGGTTTCTGTTATGGTGACTATGTTAAATGGATGATAAAACTGTCTTAAATATTCCTTGATTTCATTCAAATTTGCATACAGATTTCTACTGTTAAAGTGAATAATGGATAGTCTATGTTCTGCCTTGATGTCCTTGTTGAATTGTTCATCTGTATAATAGTAGCAGTTATTATTCAAATTGGAGGCCAAGTTGTTTTCAGGATCAATATCACATTCCATGTCCTTTGCATTACATTCAGTGTATTCAAATGTTTTCAGTTTTAGGTTATCAGAATCAACAATCCTCTGTAGTAAATTATCTCCAAATGTGTTAATCAATTTATCCATCAGAGAAAAGAAAAAAAAAACTAAAAATGTGAATTATCATCATAAACAAACACAATAAATTAACTGATAAATGCCATGTTGGTCATTACAAAAATAAGAAAAGCATTAGCTAATCATAACCCTTTACATAGTAAGTTATTTGTATTTATCCAATTCTTTTGTTTCTTATTTGTATAGCATTTGACCCTTCCCTTTCTTTTACCCACATTTTGCAGTTCCAAACCCATGTAGCAAAAAAATTTTTAAGCTTCATTAGTTGTCTCAATTACCCAGCAATATCGGCATTTTTTATGGTTAAATGATCATTTAAATAGACATTTGTTCCTTTCAGCTGTTTTGCTTTTCTTAACAACTCTTTTTTGTGCTTTTGACTGGATAATCTCAGTACAATCAGAGGTTCGGCCTTCCTATTCTTCTGTGTGATGGTGTGACAAGCAGAAATGGAGTCATTGTGCATACTGATACCTTTACTTTGTAAAAAAGACAGCACTTGTTCTTCAAGCAACTGGAGTTCCTCAGAAGGGGCATCCTCTCCAGAACTGTCACTAGTCGCAGAGACAACTTGAGCAAAGGAGTGGTGTTTTACATCTAAGCCTGAAATTATAATATCATCTTTCCTAGAATATTGCTCTAGTTTATCCACTCTCTGTTCAAGATCCATAATACGTTTGTCTTTTTCTTTAATCAGGGTTTTAATTTCTTTTATTTCTTCCATGAGTCCAGATAGCATTGAAAGTTCATTAGACATAAAGTTTAGTGATTTTTTTTGTATTTTCTCCATATCCTCTTCAAGTTTTTCAGTTTCCTCACCTTTCTTAGGAGGATCCATTATAATTGGTGGAGCCTGTTCTCAGCCTCGTGGCTCTGCTGCTGATGGTGGAGACTGGAATCGGCCTAGTGACTAGGCAGTTAATTAATGTGGATGGTGGAGCCTCAGCTCAGTTTAATGGCTGTTGAGCTGCTACTGGTGTTGGGCCTATGCTCCAGCCTAGTGGCTAGTCCTGATGGTTGGTGAGTAGCCTGGGCTGGGCCTTCTGGCTGGTGATGAAGCCTGGGATGGGCCTGGTGGCTGGTGGTGGAGCCTGGGCTTGGTCTAATGGCTGCTGAGCTACCACCAGTGCCGGGCCAAGACTCCGGCCTAGAGCCTTGGCCTGGGCTTGGCAACTGTTGATAGAACCTGGGCTTGGCCTGGTGGATGTTGAGCAGTTGCTGGTGCTAAGCCTGGGCTCCGGCCCGGTGGCTAGTCCTGTCGGCTGGTGATAGAGCCTGGGCTGGGCCTGGTGGCTGGTGGTGGAGCTTGAGCTCAGTTTAGTGGCTGCTGAGCTACTACTGGTGTTGGACCAAGACTCTCACCTGGAGCCTGGGCTTGGCTTGGTTGCTGGTGGTGGAGCCTGGGCTCAGTCTAGTGGCTGCTGAGCTTCTGCTGGGGCTATGCTCCGGCCTGATGGCAAAACTGGTGGTTCAGGACTGTTGCGGGTTGACTGCAGAAGACCCGAGAGTAGCAATAACTGGATCACTAAAGAGGTTACTGGTCAGTTTGATGGAAGTTACAGGTAGCCTGGTGGTGGTGGAGGTTGCTAGGCCTGCCAAAAAATAGCTGGAACCTGCAGTCCAGAATCCAATCCAATCCATCTCAAAATATCAGCATTCTGTGTTTGCAGTCCAGGAAGGGCTTAACTGCCATTATTAAGTAACTGTCAGCAGTTTTGCTTCTATAATTTGTTTGTTTTTCTTTCAAGTAGTCTCAAGTGTTGATCAGTGGTGTTGCTTTCACTCCAACTGCTATCCTTCTGCCACAAATTGCCCCTGACACTCATCTCCACCCACTCCACCCTGACTGCACTCTCTTCTTGACCTCTCTTTTGCATTTTCTATTGCTTTGGATGGTTGACCCCAGGTATTTAAACTCATCTAGCTTCACTACCTCTACTCCTTCCATCTTAATTGTTACACCTGCCTCTCTCTCATTCACACACATGATGGCGGCAGCGCGCACGGTCGCAGCGGCCCCTCTTGGCATCAGCGAGTGTGAGAGTTTTGATCTTCCCAGACGTACATTCTGTAAAACTTACAACCGTGAGACCTTATTAAACATCAAGGTACCGCACGCTGCAAGAATCGCGGCGATCGGTTGTGACTTGGACATTCTACGCCAGCATGGAATTCTGGCGGAGTCCCCGCTGGAAGCTACCCGAGAGAGGAGGAAGCGGAAGCGGAGCGAACGCAAGCAAAAGCGTGGAAAAAGGGCCGGGATCCATGCTAGGCTAAAGGCTAACCCCTCCAGACCAGCGGTACCGTCGCTCATTCTCTCTAACGTCCGTTCCCTCGAAAACAAGCTGGACGAGCTGCGTCTGCTGAGAGAAACCCGGAGAGAGTGGAGAGACTGCTGTGTGCTTGCGTTCACCGAGACATGGCTTCACAGCAACATTCCTGACGAGGCCATTCAACTGAAAGATATGGCGATGTTCCGTGCCGACAGGGAAACGGCGAGCTCCAGTAAGAGCCGGGGGGGTGGGCTATGCATCTATGTTAACAAGAACTGGTGCGTCAATGCCACGTTAGTGTCTAAACACTGCTCTCCGTTGGCGGAGTTCCTTATTGTAAATTGTCGGCCATATTATTTGCTGAGGGAATTCAGCAACGTGTATGTAGCTGGGGTTTACATAGCGCCGAGCCCTAATGCTAAAGCTAATGCTAAGAAGGCACTCGGGGAACTGCACAATGCGATTAGTGAAATCCAAACTTCACACCCGGACAGTTTTGTGGTGGTTGCGGGCGATTTTAACCACACCAGCCTAAAGACTGTGCTCCCTAAGTTTAAACAATGTGTAGACTTTAAGACCAGAGGAGAGAATATGTTGGACTTAGTGTACACAAACACAGATGCATATAAGGCGATACCCCGCCCCCATCTCGGCCTCTCTGATCACATAACCGTGATGCTGCTGCCTGCCTACAAACCTTTATTGAAGCGCAGCAGGCCAGCAGTGAAACAAATTAGAATTTGACCAGAGAGTGCAACCTCTGCACTGAAAGACTGTTTTCGGCACACAGACTGGGAGGTCTTCAAAATAGCAGCCTCCCAGGAAGACAAGACAGATGTGGAGGAGTATGCTGATACGGTCACCAGCTACATCGCGAAGTGCACAGAGGATGTCACTACAGTGAAGACCATCACTATGCGGGGTGACCATAAGCCCTGGATGACTGCAGAGGTGCGCTCGCTGCTTACAGCCAGAGATGCAGCCTTCAGAGCGAAGGACAGGATCGCCCTCCGCTCAGCCATGTCTGCGCTCTCAAAGGGAATTAAGGCGGCAAAGCGCGCCTATGCGGAGAAAATCCAGGGACACCTCTGTGACACTAGGAACAGCAAGCAGATGTGGCAGGGAGTTCGGACACTGACGGGCTATAAGTCTAGGCAGGGGGTCGATGATGACGACACTTCGCTTCCAAACAGGCTTAACAACTTCTTTGCATGTTTTGAAGCATCAAACTCGACAATCAGAGGGACGGCTGGCCCACCCCCACCATCGGTCGGACCAGCTTTTACCATCAACACTGCGGACACACGGAGGACCCTAACCAGAGTCAACCCACGCAAAGCTGCAGGTCCGGACAATATTCCGGGACGTGTGCTCCGAGACTGCGCGAGCGAGTTGGCAGATGTCCTGACTGACATTTATAACATCTCCCTGAGTCAGGCCATCGTTCCCAGATGCTTCAAGACCTCTATCATTGTACCGGTGGCAAAGAAACCAGTTGTGTCCTGTTTGAATGACTATCGTCCTGTTGCACTGACACCAATTGTGATGAAGTGTTTTGAACGGCTTGTCAAACCACCACACATTACAGCCTGCCTCCCTGCATCACACGACCCGCTCCAGTTTGCATATCGTTCAAACCGCTCCACGGAGGATGCTATAGTCACCACCCTACACTCTGTCATCACCCAGCTGGACCAGAAAGACACCTATGCCAGACTGCTGTACAATGATTTCAGTTCAGCATTCAACACCATTATTCCCCAGAGGCTGATGGAGAAATTACTCCTTCTCGGTCTGAACACCGCCACATGTCTCTGGATCCTGGATTTCCTGACTGAGAGACCTCAGTCTGTCCGGGTTGGAAACAACATCTCCAACTCTGTCACGCTGAGCACCGGATCCCCTCAAGGCTGTGTACTCAGTCCACTGTTGTTTACACTCCTAACACATGACTGTGTGTCCAGACACGAGGGGAACCAGATTATTAAGTTTGCAGACGACACCACGGTGGTGGGACTTATTCAGAGGGATGAGGAATCAATGTACAGGGAAGAAGTGAGAGACCTAGAGGGCTGGTGCAGGGAGAACAATCTGGTGCTCAACGTGGACAAAATGAAGGAGATGATTATCGACTTCCGGCGGTCTCAGCCTGAGCACGCCCCCCTCAGCATCGGCGGCCGTTTAGTGGAGAGAGTGTAGAACATCAAGTTCCTCGGAGTGCAGATCTCTCAGGACCTGACCTGGAGCAAGAATTCCTTGAGGATCAGGAAGCGGGCTCAGCAGAGACTGCACTTCTTGAGGAAACTCAAACAGGCCTCTCTCCCCATCTGCATCCTCAGGACCTTCTACAGAGGTGTGGTGGAGAGTGTTCTGACGTACTGCATTGCTACATGGTACTTCAGCTGCAGTATGTCAGACAAAAAAGCCCTGCAGAAGATAGTCAAGGGGGCTGAGAGGGTAATTGGAGTCTCCCTCCCCTCTGTCCAAGAACTTTTTCAGAGCCGTTGTAGGAGCAGGGCACTGAACATTGTCAAGGACCGTTCTCACCCTCTGCATAAACACTTTGAACTTCTGCCATCTGGTAAACGATTCCGGAGCATCAGAGGCAGAACCACCAGACTGATCAACAGCTTCCTTCCACAAGCTGTCAGGATGCTGAACAGTTGACCCGGAATCTCTCATACACACTACTGCACCTACGGACATTTTGTATATTTTTTGTATATTATAGTTATTCCCCCCCCCCAAGTATGTCTCAGGGATGTGTGAATGGATGGGGGGGTGGGGGGTGAAGCTATGTGTGAGTGTGTCTTAAATCATGCTGCTTCTATTTATATGGATGCCAAGAGAAACGCAATTTCATCTTGCCTGCACTACAGTTGTATGTACAGCAATATGACAATAAAGTTTGATTTGATTTGATTTTTATTTGATTTGATTTGATGTAGTCTGTCTTTTTTTCTACTGACTGGAGAAGTAATGACCATTACCATCCATCCATCCATCTTCTACCACTTTTCCGGAGGTCCGGGTTGCGGAGGCAGCAGTTCAATCAGAGAAGCCCAGACCTCCCTCTCCCCAGCCACCTGCTCCAGCTCTTCAGAGAGGATACCAAGGCGTTCCCAGACCAGCTGGGAGACATAGTCTCTCAGCTGGTCAGATGGTTCCCAGCGAGTCCTGGGTCTGCCCCAGGGTCTCCTCCCAGTGGGACGTGCCTGAAACACCTCAAGTGGGAGACGTCCAGGAGGCATCCTGATCAGATGCCCATACCACCTTAACTGGTTCCTTTCAGTGTGGAGGAGCAGCGGTTCTACTCTGAGCCTCTCCCGGATGACTGAGCTACTCACCCTATCTCTGACGGTGAGTCCAGCAATCCTACGGAGAAAGCTCATTTCAGCCGCTTTTTTTTTTTTATTTATTACTTATTTTGTACCCGTAGGTAGATTTGTTTTGCAGTCTGGTGACAAACCACCAGCTGCCGGTGGCTGCGTGCGCAAGCACCCCTTAACTCCCTAACCTGCATGTTTTTGGCATGTGGGAGGAAACCGGAGAAATCCCAGAGTAAACCCACGCAAACACGGGGAAAACATGCAAACTCCACACAGATCACTGTTGGCCGGGGGCAGGGATCGAACCCACGATCTCACGGTCCCCGCGATCCCCCGGCCGAGGGTAAAACTGTGCTGCCACAGTGTTAACCACTGCGCCACCGTGCAGCTTGTATCTGCGATCTCGTTCTTTCAGTCATTACCCAAAGCTCGTGACCATAGGTGAGAGTAGGAACGTAGCTTGACTGGTAAATCAACAGCTTTGCCTTAGAACTCAGCTCCCTCTTCACCACAACAGACCGGTACAACGTCTGCATCACTGCAGATGCTGCTCCAATCCGTCTGTCAATCTCTCGTTCCATTTTCCCCTCACTCGTGAATAAGACCTCAAGATACTTAAACTCCTCCACTTGGGGCAGGAGCCTGTCCCCAACCCAGAGAGGACAATCCACCTTTTTCCAGCTGAGGACCATGGACTCGGACTTGGAGGTGCTGATTCTCATCCCAGCTGCTTCACACTCAGTGGCAAACCGTCCCAGCAAGAGCTGTAGGTCATTGCTGGATGAAGCCAACAGGACAACATCATCGCAAACAACAGAGATGAGATCCTGTGGTCACCAAGCATGACACCCTCCATTCCCTGGCTGCGCCTAGAAATCCTGTCCATAAAAATTATGAACAGGATCGGTGACAAAGGGCAGCCCTGGCGGAGTCCAACTCTCACTGGGAATGAATCCAACCGAGTGTTGGCAATACGAACCAAACTCTCACAACGGTCGTACAGAGACCAAATAGCTCGTAACAACAAGCCCGATACCCCAGACCCCCGAAGCACCCCCCACAAAAAACCACAAGGGACGTGGTCAAATGCCTTCTCCAAGTCCACAAAACACATGTAAACTGGTTGGGCAAACTCCCACGAACCCTCAAGAATTCTCGAGAGGGTAAAGAGCTGGTCCGATGTGCCACGGCCAGGACGAAAACCACACTGCTCCTCCTGAATTCGAGGTTCGACCAACGGCCGGACTCTCCTCTCCACTGCCTTGGCATAGACCTTCCCAGGGAGGCTGAGGAGTGTGATCCCTCTAAAGTTGGAGCACAGCCTCCGGTCCCCTTTTTTGAAAAGAGGAACCACCACCCCGGTTTGCCATGCCAAAGGCACTGCCCCCGACCTCCACACAATGTTGCAGAGGCGTGTCAACCATGACAGCCCAACAACATCCAGGGCCTTGAGGTACTCAGAGCGAATCTCGTCCACCCCCGGGGCCCGGCCACCAAAGAGATTTTTAACCACCTTGGCGACCTCAGCCCCTGTGATAGGCGAGTCGTCCCCCTCGTCCCCAAACCCTGCTTCCTCTGTGGAAGGTGTATCAGTGGGATTGAGGAGATCTTCAAAGTATTCCTTCCACCGCCCGACGATATCCCCAGTTGAAGTCAACAGTGTCCCATCCGCACCATACGACAAAATCGACAGCTTTGCCTTAGAACTAAGCTCCCTCTTCACCACAACAGACCGGTACAATGTCCGCATCACTGCAGATGCTGCTCCAATCCATCTGTCAATCTCGCGCTCCATTTTCCCCTCACTCGTGAATAAGACCCCAAGATATTTAAACTCCTCCACTTGGGGCAGAAGCCTGTCCCCAACCCGGAGAGGACAATCCACCTTTTTATTTATTATCATAAAATAATGTAATTAAAATCAAATCAAGAATTTCCTGTATATCAGATTAGATAACACTTTTTTGTCCATCAAGATGCAACTTTCAGATTTTCTTAATTTGAAAGATTGGTTGAAATCATCAGGTTATCACATCTTTATGATGCTTCCAAGAGACAACATCTTATTCCCAACCTCCCAAAACTTATTTTTAATAAAATACTCAAACAGATTTTGTCATTTGTGTTGAACGTAGTTAAAATTCACTATTCTAGATCATATGGTATTATATGTAATTAAACATGCATCCTATTACTCAGGCACAAATTGTCTTGGTAATCAAAAAGTTGTCAGCCGTAATCATTGAACACTACTGACTCAGGCTTAGCGAGTGACTTAAGTGTCTTCATTTTCCATTATTTGACCAGGATTGGACGTAAGTTGATGGACTAGCTCTGGTCAAAGAGTAAGATTCACTGTTTATAATAAAAACAAAGCAGTCCTCTTACCCCAGATGTCGAAGAGAAAAGACCTGATAGTTTAACTAAATCACAAACACACACACACACACACACTCCTGTGGTTCCCTCATAAGCAGAACAAGTTCTCCCATCCAGTGGCAAACGCCAAAAAAGCAGAGCCTCATTTGCATGTGTTTCATCAGTGACTGACCATGATGGACTGAGCCGCTTTGATAAAAGATTGTGGTGTTAAAACTGTGTCAAATTATGATCCTCCTGAGTTTTTTTATTATAACACAAGACAATGCTCAGCTATAAAATCACAGGCCCACACCATTGGGAACGTAATGTGTTTTGCTCCCCCCGTGGGTCTTCAAAGTATTTTTCAGTGTTATTAAAAAGAAGGGCAGACTAGCACTGGCATGCAGCCCACACAGAGGCCATGGCAACAGACCAAGAGCTTCTCATCACTACCCATAGTCTCAGTGCGATAGCCCAGTGTCTCTGCATAGGACTATCATTCCCTTCTTTACTGTGCCTTCACAAACAGATAGGAGGCAGAAGAATTGTGTAAACAATGTTTGAACAATTATGAGCCTCTGTATCTCCTAGCAGCTCTGTTAGGAATTCTTTTTAACATGTCTACATTGTTACAGCCTTAACTGGCTTCTTCTACGTTATACAGCACAGAAGAAGTAGTGGGGGGTTCCTGGTATGTCAGCAATGGTCTGATCATAAAAAAAGAGAGGTGGTCACAATTCTGCTGCATCAATTCCAACTGTCATCATTGTGACGCAGCCATAGTTGTGTGCTCAAGTTTGTTTTGTTAGCAATTGTAGCAGAAGCAATATCTACTATATGCATTTTTGCACAGCCTATTTTATTGCTTTTCATGCATTTTTATGCATAAGTTGACACACAGATAAATGCACCACATGCACTATTGAAGACACTATCTATTGTCATTAGTTGGTAAAATGCTAGTGAATTCAAATGTGCCACGACTTTAATACTGAATGAACCTGAGCAAACTGAAAATATTTTTGCTTTTCTAGACTAAAAAGTTTAGCTTTCATTGACTCTTATTAAAATGCTATTTGAAGAGTTTTTTTTTTTTTAATGGCTTAAGTGGGTTAAAAGCTTTCCAGGTGCTGTTAATCATCTGTTAATTCATCTGGCCAACTGATTGCCTTGTGTCTAAATGATCCAAAATGCAGCCTTACAGCTCTCACAAGCTGTTTCTTAAATGCCACTTAGCTGTTGGATCCCAGAGTGCATTCCTGTTGATTTATTAGGAGGTGGAATGGCTGAAAACCAGAAGGGTGACAAGGAGACATATCCACTATAGAGGTCACTCCCCTTGTGAATGTCTGCCATATATTTCAGAAGCTTCCCGTGCGCGCTTGCAATCTTTTGTCTGCTGAAGTCTGTTTCAAATTCTAAGATATGCATCTGAATGCATCCAAGTCTCCAGGGGATACCTTTGATGAATATTTCATAAAGCACAACAGCCCTTTTATTACAGGAGATTGGTCGTATTCAAATAACGTGTTCACCTCAACAATAAGCAACAGGATTCATTCGGCGCTCATGACATGCAGCAGATTGTTCTTCAGCTCTCCACAGTGGTTACTTGGCAGGGAAAGGTATAAAGGGAGGCTGCAACATTGAACAATGACGGGGCGGGGGAAGAGAAATGGCATGTCATAGTCCAGGCCGTTGTTTTGTTTAACTTCATTTCATTTTTTACTGCATGCTCCTGGTTGTTGATGCCATCCATGGAAACCATATCCATCAAATCAATCAATCAAAGCTTTATTTATATAGCACTTTTCATACAAAAAGACACAGCACAAAGTGCTTCACACACTGAAATAAAACACAACCTGCACACACATACACAAATGAGAGCATGTGGAATATAGGGAGTGTTATTCCATTTATCATGTCCCACTTAAGGCAGGGAAAGCATTATTAAAGGCTGTGTTAAGTTTCTAGTCTCCCTCAAGTTGACAGGTGCAGATTAAAAGTAGTACACTTTCAGCCATTTTGGAAGACCACCAGTGGTGGCCTTATTGACAGAGCATCCACCCCACAACCGAGAGGTTGGGGATTCAAGTCCCGGCCGGGTCATACCAAAGACCATATAAAAATGATAATTCCCACCTTCTAGCTTGGTGCTCAGTATAATAGAATGGGGGAAGGAGAAATTGTTTGTGGCGGCACCTTGCATGGCAGCAACCCCTCTGATTCTACATGTGATTAATATTGTAGATAGGAGAAATGTAATTTCGTTCTACTGTACATGATTGGCTGTATGGACTGAATGACAATAGAGATGGCTTCTTCTCCACATGCTACTGAGGGACAGGAAACAGCCAGGATTCCCTCCTTCTGCTAAAGCTTTAAGCAGTAGAAAAAACATTAAATGGGACATACTGTATAATGAAAATTTGCTTTCAGTGCTTTTATTCATCAATTTATGTATCTGGAATGGCTACAAATGTTTTAAAAATTCTCTCACTTTTATGGGTCTGTCTTCATCTCTCTATCTGTCATTAAGTGAGCAGTTTTGATTTGACTCCGGTTGTGATGCTTCCCTCCCATCTTCAACTCCACCCATTTCATTGACAGTGAGAGTATCCTCATGAGCATCTAAACTACACACCAACAGTGTTACTACACAGCTAGCTTAGTGATCATGGTTTTTTTTTTATGGCCACTCTATACTGTATATGCTTTATTCACCCCTCTAGACATCGCAGCTGGTTAATTAATCCAAAGTCTATTATATAACTCATATCGTTCTGGCTTTTGTCGTTATATTTTGCCTTGGATGATCCAGCAGATCAGGCTTCTATATCTTAGCAGCACAATCA
Organism: Pholidichthys leucotaenia; assembly: GCA_020510985.1. Taxonomy (NCBI): domain Eukaryota; kingdom Metazoa; phylum Chordata; class Actinopteri; order Cichliformes; family Pholidichthyidae; genus Pholidichthys; species Pholidichthys leucotaenia. The sequence continues at coordinate 379,121,713 of CM035840.1, read as the reverse complement.
CGGTTGGTTTTTAATGGCAGTTTTCTGTGTAATCTGTTCACCTCACGAGACATCCATAGTGAGCCGTATCATGTGCCAACACTTGATGTAACTCCCCTCAGTTAAATCACGGACACAAGGCGTTCTTCTTGTTACTGGCGTTTAATTGCACATTCATACCTTCAAACATGCCGTGAGAACTGAATAAAGAAAATACAACAAAGTAAAAAATGGTACATTTTTGAGCTTATTACACAGAATAAACATTTCAGATATCTCACAAACACAATATTACTTGCTTTGTAAACCAACTTAAAGTCTATGGGCATGTAGTGTAGCCAAATTCACAGGAAATCCGTTAAAATGACATTCCTATACAATAACTTGCTAGCATATTAGCAGTCACATCACTACTTGCAGAAATGTAGAAAAAATAGAATATGCATACCTCACTGGCCACATTAACTCAAAGGGGGTTAAAATACACATCAAGAGGGTTTCCAGTCTTCAGTAACTCCAATTCTCTAAGACAAAAATGATGCACAATTTAACTTAAAATGGCAACAAATCTACCTACGGGTACAAATAAAGTAACCTGAACCTGAACCTGAACCCCTTGCAGCTGATAAGCTCTTTGCTCAGCTCTGCCTCATGGTGGCAAGAGTGTAACACAAAATAAAGTTCTAACCCAAACACAAAAAATTAGTTCCACCTTCTAAACAGTAACAAAATCCTTTTGGATATCTCTTTTTAACATTTTCTCATATTTATGGATTAAAATAAAGAAATAATATTTTATCAAATATAAATTATCATCCTTTTTAACATAAAGTTATTAAATCAACTTAAAAATGTATAGCTGGTTCTGCTGGCAGCTACACTCCCACCAAATCACTTTGTGATTTCATTAAACTCGACTGTGGTCTGAAATTATGACATCCATTAACATATATCAAGAAAAGTTGAGACAATGAAGCTACATTACTCTGCTTCAAGCAGGGTTACTGTTTTGTGGTTTGGCCTCTCCAAGTACACTGACTTGTTGAATCGTCTTCCTTGATTGTCAAGTGCTGAGTCACCAACCAGCAATTGTACTTTCCTCACACATTCATCATCACCAGAGAACACTTTTATCCTTGCGAGTTTCCGTTCATTTCTTGGTGTAACGTCTCCTTGCTGAATCACTATGTCATTGATTTTTGCATTCCTTCATGTCTTGTGTCATTTTTGTCTGTTGCAGATTTAACAAGTACTCTCTTTTCCATTCATTCATTCATTCATTCATCTTCTTCCACCTAATCCTTTCGGGTCGCAGGGGGCTGGAGCCTATCCCAGCATCTTTTGGGCGAGAGGCAGGGTACACCCTGGACAGATCGCCAGTCCATCGCAGGGCCAACACAGAGAGACAGACAACCATTCACTCTCACAGTCATAACTAAGGACAATTTAGAATCCCCAGTTTGATACCAATTAACCTAACTTGCATGTTTTTGGCATGTGGGAGGAAACCGGAGAAATCCCAGAGTAAATCCACGCAGACACGGGGAGAACATGCAAACTCCACACAGATCACTGTTGGTCGGGGGCTGGAATCGAACCCAGGATCCCCCAGCCAAGGGTGAGTTGCTGTGCTGCTGCAGTGCTAACCACTCCGCCACCGCGCCGGCATTGAACTTTATGCCATCTCTTTCTGAGACAGAGGTCTTCCTTCACAAAATCCCCAGGTGGTGGCAAGATTGAGGATTTCATAGTCAAAATGTGATCGGGCGTTAAAGGCTGTGGTCCATTTGGATTGTTGAGGTAGTGTGCCGTTAGAGGTCTGCTGTTTATGATTGCCATGACTTCATAAAAGTAAGTCCTTAAGGATGAACTATCAAGTCTCTGAGATGACTAATCCAGTATGGATGTTAACACACTTCTTATTGTCCTGATTTGCCTTTCCCAGGCTCCCCCATATGACTGGCTGATGGAGGATTCATGACAAACTCACATCCTAGTTGTTTAAGGCTTTCTTGGTCCATCTCTTTTACAGTCTGTAGGACTTCATGCCTTGCACCTGCAAAGTTAGTACCTTGATCAGATTGAAGTTGTTGAACGTTGCCACGTAGAGCAATGAAGGCACGAAGAGCACTGATAAAAGCATCACGTCATGTTGTCAAGCATCTCTATATGCACAGCTCATGAGCAGAGACATGTAAACAATAAGCCATAGCGTTTCAGCTCCCTTCTTCCTTCCTTTCTATTCGTGGGGTAAATCTACCATCTTTTGCGTTTCATTGCATCTTCGGAATTTCCTACACTTGACGCGCTTGTAAATGTAGGATGAGATTGCATGACTACATCCAAGTATCCAGATACCATGAGATCTTAGCTCATTTACAGTTATCCCATGTCCTTGATGTTGCACCTTTGATGATAGTGTTGGATCAGTAGCTTTGAAACATGGTTATTTTGTGGCAGGATTATTGGATGCTTTATGTGTGGGTGCATGGCAGCATGCTGAAGTCAATCCCCCACTCTGAGGGTGCCATGTTCATCCAGGAAAGGATTCAACTGGTACAGACTGCGGGTCTTATCTCTGGTTGTTACCTCCTTGCTGCGTCGCAGGCTTTCGATTTCTTCAAAGAAGGCTGCCCCTTGAACCATGCCTATGATTGTGAGCTTGCCATCCTTTCTTTCTTCAAGACTTGTTGCTTCATTGGTTCTTGCTCTTAAACCTTTGAGCTCTTTGGCACAGCGTTTAAGTCTAGCAACAGCCTTTACCAACTTTGTCCAGCTGGATAACTTTAAAAAAAACAATCAAGCAGTGATGACTCTGTAGCTGTAATCTCATGAGCAAAAGTTTTACAAACCTCTGGGTCTTCAGCTGCAATTTCTCCAACCTTAACATCTTTGTGGCTTATTGTCTCATTCATGAAGGCCAAGTAGTCTTTATGATACTGTTTGTCCTTCTCAAATCTCCTTTTCAAACACATGAGATCATACTCCGCACATTTCTTGTTGTCTGGAAGAATTGGCCTGCTGTCCTTAAATGGCAAAGGCATTTCACAGTGACAGTGTGCCTTAATTCTGATTCCATTCTCCATTATGGATAAGAAGTGAAGATCTTGAGAGAACTTAGCATCCTCCAAACTTCTTTCTGTGAAGTCTGATTCAAGCACCTTAATAATATCTGGTGGCGTGACTAACTCCTTAACTTGCGTTCGACAAATGTATCAAATTTCACTTGTGAGTGTGGCAGGTGATTGATGTTGTGGTATCACTTGTCTTACTATAATTGTATGGCTGCTTCCAAAAGCATCTCCATAGTCAACAGAAGGGTTGACACAACCAACTATGCTCCAGCCAAGATCTGTTCTTTGAGCAAATGGCTCATTATCCTTGCCTGCCACAACTTCTCTGGGTAACAGAGCCTGAGGACAGTTGTAACCTATGAGAAAGCCAATGTCACATTCTATCAATGGAGCTATTTCTTCAGCAAGGTGCTCCAGATGAGGCCATGCCCTCGCCGTCTTGGGTGTAGGGATATGATTAGGGTTGGCAAGGACAAACTCTCTTGAATAAGTTGCTGCGAGAAAGATTCTCCTTGATGAATAAAATCATCTAACTTGCAGCCCTGTAAACTTCTGACTTTTAATGACTGTGATTCTTGATGTCAGTGTTGACAGTTTCAGTTGCACAGGCTCCTTTTGTACATTCAGAGCTTTGGCCTTTTCTTGCAAAATGAATGTTGTGTGACTTTGAATAGCCAGTAGTGCATATGCAAGAACTTCATTTTCTGGGTTGTTTACTGTTGACACCCACACAGGGACAACTGTGGATGTGAATGTTTCACTCATGTCTTGCACTACTCTGTTAGATGCAACTTCATTCGAGGTATCATTCTGGTTAGATTCCATACTGTTCTCCAACTTATCTGTCTCCTCAGAATTTTTCACCCTCAAAGGTTGTTCTCTCTTTCCTTTTATTGTACAGTCTTCATGTAAGTATGTTGGATGCTTCCTTTACATGTAGTGCAGACACTCCTCTTTTCACAATTCTTTGAATGATGTCCAGGTTTCAAACATCCAGAACATAGTTTTTTCAGTTGTGCAAACTTTATTCGTTCAAGTAGTGTGTTATCCATAAACCTTTGACATCTGTGAATGTTGTGTTTGGACTTCTCACAAAAGATACATACTTCACCATCAGTACTTTCTTCTGAGCTGTTATCCAGAACGTTTACTCCAAGAGTCCAAGATTTTGGTGTCTTCACCTTTTCTCCATCGCTGGACTTCAGAGCATGAAGTGAAGTCACTGGATTACAAGCTATTTTAGCTTCCTTTGCAATAAACTCAACAAACTGTCTGAAGCTAGGAAAAACTTGACTTTGCTTTTTAATCTCAATGACCCTTCTGTTCCATCTGGCTATTAACCAGTCAAGAAGCTTACAGAGAATTCTTTGGTTTTCATCACAATCTTTCAGGACTTCTAGACCTCTTATTTGTGGCATTGCTGCGAAGCAGCTTCTTGGGAAATCTGAGAACTCTATTAGTTCTATACTGTCTTTGGATCCAATCTTTAGCCTTGAGGCAAGTTTATTCCTGAAGGCCTTGGCAATAACAAAGGAGCTTCCATACCTCTCCTCTAGGATGTCCCATGCTGCATGGTATGTTTCATCTGTGCCAAGTAGAAAATAGCATTTAATGGCCTTCTTTGCAGGTCCACCAACATACTTGTGTAGGTAATACACCTTCTCAACTGGAATGTACTTCCTGCCTATCAGTGTTTGAAAGGACATCTCAAAGTCTTTGTATCTTAGTGGGTCTCTGGTGAAAACTGACGGCTCAGGTACTGAGAGACAGCTTGAATTGATAGACTGTGCTATAGCTTCCGCAAGTGCTGTGGTACTGTTATTTTGGCATGCATTAGGAGCAAATTCTCTTGCAGCGGCACATTGTGACAACATATCAGGTTGTACCTCTGTAGTATGCTGTGGTTGTGTTACATAACGGTCACGAGGACTTTCTGGGTGTGGTACATGCTTATCCTGCAAAGGTTTGCAGTCATGCAGCAGCTCTGAGATCTCTTCATCAGAATTTAATTCTTGTTCATAAACTTGTAGTCGTGCTTTAGCAGCATTCATCTTCTTAACTGTCTCTAGGCACTCTATCTGCCTTCGCATCTCCATCCATCCATCCATCTTCTACCACTTAATCCCTTTTGGGTCGCGGGGGGGCTGGAGCCTATCCCAGCATCTTTGGGCGAGAGGCAGGGTACACCCTGGACAGATCGCCAGTCCATCGCAGGGCCAACACAGAGAGACAGACAACCATTCACTCTCACATCCATACCTAAGGACAATTTAGAATCCCCAGTTGATGCCAATTAACTTCACCTGCATGTCTTTGGCCTTCGCTTCTCCTCCAATATATTTTGTCTTTCAGCATTTTCTGCTTGTTGTTGTGCAAATCTCTCTCTATTCTCAGCTTCAAGTGTTTCTAGTTTTTGTTTCTCATTTTCTATCTCTTGTAAAACCTCTAAAATAGCTTGAGTTGCAGCTAGCTCTGCTACAGCTTCTTGTTTCTTTGCAAAGGATAAACTTGAACATCCTGACATCACACTTGAACTTCTTGAAGAACTTATGCTTTGAGAGCTTGGCTTAGACTTATGAGAAGTTGCAGAGAAGAACACAGAGCCAGTATCTGCCAATAATGCTTCCTTCGGGAACTCTTGAGTAAAGTCTTTCTTTTCAAGATAACTACATGCACATTCTAGACGTCATCTTGAGACAGCATCACACGTGTCTGTTCTACAGCGAGTTTCACGATCAGGGGAAATGTATTTGTATAAGTCTTCATATCACTGTTTTACCTCTGTAGAAGCACAACAAATCTTCGTGAGGAGGTTCTGTACAATGGTAGCAGAGGGAGATTGGTCAAGTGTTTTCTTTGCCTTTTTAGCAAGAGCCTTCCAGTTGTCATAAGTAAATCTGAAGCCACATTGAAGCTTTCATCATGGAGTTCTTGACACTTCTCTGTAAGTTTTTGGGATCTCTGACTTCTCCGTAGTCCCTCTTCATTGTTAGCTTGTGTCTCTACATTTTTCTCAGCCATTTCAATACTATTTAAATGTTTGCATGTTTAATAACCTTATTAGATTTAGAGCTAAACTTATGAAAACTTAAGATAAGATAAGCCTTTATTAGTCCCACAATGGGGAAATTCCAGGATTGCAACAGCACAGGGATAGCAACACTCAGAGCAATAATTAAGAAGATAAGAAAATAAGAGCAGTGAATATACTGTACATATGTACACATAAATATATAAATATATATACACAGTACGGAGCATTGTAGCTAGATGGAATAAACAGCATAACCGTCTATTTAGTTACCCCACATAGTATGAATATGTACCCATACATATTGTCACCCTCCATACCAACTGATATTGTCCTAGTTGTATACTGGAGGGGACCATTGTGTAAGTCTGTAGCATCTTTTGCATTTAATGCTATTAGGTCATCATGTTTTTTTGTTATCTCTGCAAGCAGCCCTGCTTAGGTTATACAGTCTGACAGCCGTAGGTAGGAAGGACCTGCGAAACCTCTCGGTCGCGCACCTAGGATGATGTAGTCTACTGCTAAATGAGCTCCTCAGTGCATTCAGTATGTCCTGCATAGGGTGGGACTCGGACTCCAGCAGAGATGACAGTTTAGCCACCATCCTTCTCTCTCCTATCTCCTCCACTGGGTCAAGGCATTGCCCCAGGACAGAGCTAGCTTTCTTGATTAGTTTGTTCAGTCTCTTCCTATCGGCTGCTGTAATGCCACTGCCCCAGCAGACCATTCCAAAAGTGATGGCTGATGCCACCACAGTGTCGTAGAATGTCTTCAAGAGCACCCCTTGTACACCAAAAGACCTGAGCCTCCTCGGTAGGAACAGCCTACGCTGTCCCTTCTTGTAGAGTGCGTCGGTATTGTGTGACCAGTCTAGTTTATTGTTCAGATGAACACCCAGGTACTTGTAGGATGTCACCATCTCAATGTCTGTTCCCTGGATGTTTACTGGTGCTGTGAGGGGTTGTCCTTGCCTGCGGCAGTCCACCACCTGCTCCTTAGTTTTCCTCGCGTTGATCTGGAGGCAGTTCCGATGGCACCAGTCCACGAAGTCCTGGATAAGTCCTCTGTACTCAGCTCCGTTGGAGATGAGGCCGACAATCACAGAGTCATCAGAGAACTTCTGTAGATGGCAGTGTGTTGTGTTGTGTGAGAAGTCCGCAGTATAAAGGGTAACCAATTTAAATGTAACCAATTTAATTAAATGAAACAGCTTGGCTGATAGTACTGACTTACTTTACGTTTAGTTACACAAACTGTACTTCAGAATAATATAAAATATCAAACAACCCATTCAAAGTACAAATAAATTTATTTGCCACTGTTAGTGTATTAAGAAAATACTTTACTTGAATTGTCAACAAAAAATATCAATCGTGGCTATACTGCCTTAGGCACCTTTAAATCTTAATTGCCCCTTAAACATAGATTTGTAGTAAATAAATGCAGTTAAATCAGAACTATTTCAACTTAGAAACATGCGGAAAATATTACAGTTAATGTGGTTGGCCCTTATGGTGCCCTTTAAACATTGTATTATTTCCTACACCTTACCTCTTTTAACAGCTTATAAATAAGTAAAGAGGTTAAATAAACAAAGATTTCAACTTAGAAACACGTACAAAGCACCAGAACACTTAAAACCTTTAGCACTTATAGATTCCCTTTAAAGCAACTGACAATGTTGCACCACTTCTTCATATTTAACTTGTTTTAAATGTATGCACTTGGTTGGCTTCACCTTCCACTGCTACTAGACTCTGACTCTAGACTCTACTAGCGCGTCGTGCGCACTGCTGAGAAGGTGATAGGCTGCAAGCTCCCATCTCTCCAGGACCTGTACATCTCCAGGACCCGGAGGCGTGCTGGCCGGATCATAGCCGATCCTTCACATCCTGGTCACGTGCTGTTTGCCCCCCTCCCCTCAGGTAGAAGGTGTGATATCCTACCGTGTAGCAATGATCACACTTGAGTTATTTCTTTGGCTAACTCTTGCCGTTTATTCTGCAACACACACAACAATGACTGAACATGGATTCTGCGCGGGGTTTTTACACTCTTGTTCTAATGTGTCCCCTTAGTAGTAGTGCTGAACAATACAGGTAGTTCCCCCTAGAGGCATGTGCCAGTAATGTTTTAAATTAGACTTGCAGTCTACCACATCCCTCCCCTCTAGATTAAACTACTTTTAATTACACTAGCCAATTTTACTAGACATCCTGGAACTCCCATTTAACCCTAAACTATCACAGTTACTTTTTAACTTCTTAAACACATGTGCCACACACATAATTTCTTTCTCTTTTTTTTTTTTCACATGTATAACACACATAACAGTCTAACTGGGGAATTGGTTTGACTACCGCATCCCAGTGAGGTTCCAGGACGCATTCTTGTCCTGTGGCTGGGGAACTCACTACTGACTAAGTATAGTCCTTCAAGTAGTCTGGAGCTTTCCTAGCTCGCTGAGATCTTCTCACGGCAGGTGAGCCAACTGCAGGTGAAGACTCAGACTGCTCCACTGTTTCGGCTGCTGCAGTGCTGCCCGTAGAATCTGCAGAGACGGGTACCTCAGGTTTCACCTGAAGTGGTGGTTCGTTGATGCTCTCCTCAGAATGGGTGTCAGACAACTGGTGCCATCGGCAGGGGAATGGAGCTCCTACCACGAACTTGGTCGATGTGTCGCCTCACCACTTGTCCATGGCCTAATGTCACCTTGAATGACACAGGGCCTGTCTTTTCTGTTATTTCTCCTGGTACCCAGGCTGGTCCTGAGCCAAAGTTGCGGGTGTAGACCACGTCTCCTTCTCTCAGTATTCTCTCTCTAGCATGCATGTCATGATAACCTTTTTGTTTCTCTTGTTTGTCATGCACTTTGTTTCTGAAGTCTGGATGTATTAAGTCAAATGTTGACCTCAACTTCCTTCCACACAACAGCTCAGCTGGTGACTTGCCAGTTGTAGATTGGGGTGTTATTCGATAGCTGAACAGAGCTCTCGACATTCGAGTTTCAATAGAGTCTCCTGCCATCTTTTTCATGAGTGACTTGAACGTCTGCACGGCCCTCTCGGCTAAGCCATTAGAAGAAGGATGGTATGGCGCAGTCGTGATGTGACGTATGCCATTCTTTTCAGAAAACTCTTGGAACTGTTCACTCGTAAAACATGTACCGTTATCTGATACTATGATTTCAGGTATGCCATGTTGGCTGAAACTCTTTCTAAGACATTCAATGGTAACAGTAGAAGTAGAGCTACTCACAGAATATGCATCGATCCACTTTGAGTATGCGTCAACTATGATCAGGAACATTCTTCCCATCCATGGACCTGCGTAGTCAATGTGAATTCTTCTCCATGGTTTATCTGGAACTTCCCAGGGATGTAGTGGGGCTGCTGGAGGACTGTTCCTGTTCTCCTGGCATGCTGCACATGACTTCACAAGCGCCTCCACCTCTGCATCCATGTTGGGCCACCACATGTAACTCCTCGCCAACGCTTTCATGCGAGTGATGCCAGGGTGTGCTTGGTGTAGTTGTTGCAGTAAGGCATTCTGACCAGGTGGTGGAACAACCACGCGTCCTCCCCACAGGATACAACCTTCCTGGGTGCTGAGCTCATCCTGTCGTCGGGCATAGGGAATGAACTCAGGACTGTTCATCTTCGGCCATCCTCGCAAGATGTATTCTCGCACTCTTGCTAGAACAGGGTCTTTGTCTGTCCACTTCTTTATTTGTTGTGCGTTCACCAGGGGCACGCCGATATCTTCAAACAATAGCACTCTCTCCTCCTCCTCAGGCGTGCTGTCTCTTCCTCCATCCAAGGGTAGCCTACTCATCGCGTCAGCATTCGTATGGTCCCGTCCGGCTTTGTAAACGATGGTGTACTCATACGCTGCTAATGTAACGGCCCATCTCTGAATTCTCTGAGATGTCATCTGGGGTATGGCTCTCATTTCACTGAACAGTGAAATTAGGGGCTTGTGGTCAGTCACTATGGCGAACTGTCTCCCGTACAGGTATTTGTGGAACTTTTTTACACCAAATACTACTGCAAGGCCCTCCTTGTCTAGCTGGGAGTAGTTTTTCTCAGCTGCACTAAGAGTTCTTGAGACGAACCCTATGGGTCTCTCTGAGCCATCCTCCATACGATGAGAGAGTACAGCTCCCACACCGTAGGGTGATGCGTCACACGCCAGGATGAGTGGTTTGTTTGAATCATAGTGCACTAACACACTACAGGACTGAAGTAGCACTTTGGACTCTTCAAACGCCTTCTGCTGCTTGACCCCCCCATGACCATTTTTCTTCCTTCTTAAGTAAGGTATGTAGTGGTGCCAGCAGCGTGGAGAGCTTTGGGAGGAACCTATGGTAATAGTTCAACAAGCCCAGGTAGGCTTTTAACTCAGTAACAGTTTGTGGCTCAGGCGCCTCCGCAATGGCTTCCACTTTGTCTGTTAGAGGGTGTAGACCACTGGCGTTGATCTTGTGGCCTAGGAACACCACCTCTTTTCCCATGAACTCACACTTGCTTCTTTTCAACCTCAGACCGCTTTTCTCCAACCGTTGAAGCACTTCCTCCAGCGTTTTCAGATGTTCTTGTTCATTTGGTCCTGTACAAAGGATGTCATCCAAATAAATGGCAACATTTGGAATTCCACCTAGGATGCCCTCCATAGTTCTCTGGAATATAGCAGGACTGGAAGCTACTCCAAATGGTAAGCGTGTGTAGGTATATAAGCCTTTGTGTGTATTGATGGTTACATACTTTCTTGATTCTTCTTCCAGGACTACCTGTTGGTAAGCGTGACTCATGTCTAATTTCGTGAAGTGTCGGCCGCCATTCAGCTGTGCGAAGAGGTCCTCCACTTTAGGAATTGGATACTGATCCACCCGTGATGCTCGATTGACAGTGAGTTTGTAATCTCCACATATTCTAATGGAGCCATCCGGCTTTCTCACTGGGACTATGGGCGCCGCCCATTCTGCAACCTGCACTGGCTCAATGATCTTGTCATCCCGCAGCCTCTGTAGCTCGCTTTCGACCAGTGGCTTGACTGCATAGGGCACCGGTCGGGGTTTGCAGAATCGTGGTTGGGCCTCCTTGTCCACATTGATCTTTGCAGTTACACCTTTTAGCTGTCCTAAGCCTTCTTTGAACACCTCAGCGTGTCTTTCGAGGATCTCCTCCAGCTGCAATTTGGGCTGAGATTCCACCTTATTCACCAACTGATCAATCATGGCCAGTTCTTGTAGCCAACTTCGCCCTAGTAGATTTGGTCCTTCGCTCCCAACTACTACTACAGGTAAGTCCTTTTCTTTGTTTTTGTGTTGCACCTTCACTTGTGCCATGCCTAGCACGTCTAGCTTCTCTCCTGTGTAGGTTTTTAATTTTAATGAACAGGGATTTAATTCTGCTGTGTCTGTTTTCTTCCACAGTTGTGTATATTGCTGTTTACTTAATATGGTTACTCCACAGCCTGTATCAACTTCAAATGTTACTTTCATTCCATTAACATTCATGGTACGCGTGATGGGCGCTACCTTGGTCAGCTCCTCTGACATGTTGTAAATTGTGTGAAAACCCATGTCTTCTGTATCACTTTCTCCCTCCCCTCTAAGTTGATTCGCTCGCTGTTCCTTTCCTGGGCCCTTGTTTTCATTCTTTTGCCCTTTTACTGTTGCCTTCTGCACCTGTGCATTGCCCACCTTTGTTCTACATGCTTTCTTAATGTGCCCTCGCTTGCCACAATTATGACACAGCTCAGTGGCAAATTTGCACTCGGCGGCATTGTGCTGGCCTTTGCAACGATAACAACTGGGGAATTTGTGCTGAGTTTTGTCAGTCGACACTTTGTGGACACCTACTTGGGTCTTAGGCACACGAGCATGCGTTGCTGTGTCCTCTGCTAGCTTCCCTTGCATTTCTCTCACATCTTTAGATGCTGTTTCCATCGCTTGGCATAATTCCAAAGCCTTCGCAAAAGTCAGTTTTGTTTCAGATAAAAGTCGCCGTTGCATTCGGTCATCATTCACTCCACACACAAGTCTGTCTCTTAACATTTCTTCCAATGAGTCTTTGTAATCACAGTGCAGTGCTAATTTCCTCAATTCTGCCACATACTCTGCTATGGACTCAGTGTTCCTCCTTATGCGTGAATTAAATTTGAATCGTTGCACGATTTCACTCGGTTTGGGGCTGAAGTGCTTCTGAAGCTCAGCAGTAAGCTGGTCGTACGTTTTATCTTTCGGTAATGCAGGGCTTATTAAATTTCTCAACAAGCTGTAAGTAGTTGCATCAACTCCACTCAACAGTACAGCCTTCCGTTTGTCTGACTCCTCGATCTCATTAGCTTCGAAGAAAAAGTCCAACATTTCACTATATTCTTCCCACGACTGAGTCGAGTTATCAAAAGGGGTTACCGTTCCGATTACAGCCGCCATTGCTCGTCGTGGTGGGGAAACCTCGTTTTCCTCCTCTGAACTTGCACTCGAACTACTGGAGTCACTTGAGTTCGCCACACTTGCAATGTTCTCTGTTTCTCGCCGCTAATTTTTTTTTTTTTTTAATCCTCGTCGCCAATTGTGTGATATCCTACCGTGTAGCAATGATCACACTTGAGTTATTTCTTTGGCTAACTCTTGCCGTTTATTCTGCAACACACACAACAATGACTGAACATGGATTCTGCGCGGGGTTTTTACACTCTTGTTCTAATGTGTCCCCTTAGTAGTAGTGCTGAACAATACAGGTAGTTCCCCCTAGAGGCATGTGCCAGTAATGTTTTAAATTAGACTTGCAGTCTACCACAGAAGGCTTCGGTCCATTCGAACTAAAACCTCCCGGCACATGAACAGCTTTTTCCCCTCTGCCATCAGACTGCTGAACACTAAGTGACTTTTGACTCTCGTGCACTATGTGCAGCAGCTCAACCAGACTCATGTCAATCATCACTGTTTTTCTGTTGCATTATTGACTGCACTATGTGGTACTTCACATTATCTGCTACATGCTAATTTTTTAAAACTGCCTTGACTAGTACTACTCATTATTACTAGTATTATTATTATTATTATTACTTATTATTACTTATTTTTCTACACTTATTGCACGTTTCTAGTCCTTTAGTTTTTTAGTTTATCCCTTTTTCTCATTATGTTTTTAATGTTGCAGCATGGCACCGAGACAAATTCCTAGTTTGTGTATCACATGAACAATGGCAATAAATCTGATTCTGATTCTGATTCTGATTCTGCTTGCTTAGGTTGCCGGTGTATGCACAGTCTTACCTGTTCATGCTAGAGTTCAGAGAAAGCCCAGGAAACCTGCTTGAAGGGCACTTCACAGGCACACGCAAATTGTCATCACTTCACCTCATGTCGAGCAGGTTGAGTTCTCACTGTAACTCCCCTCAGTTAAATCACGGACACAAGGCGTTCTTCTGGTCACTGGCGTTTAATTGCCCATTCATGCCATCAAACATGCAGTGAGAACTGAATAAAGAAAATACAACAAAGTAAAAAAAATTTTGAGCTTATCACACAGAATAACTAGAAAAGCACTCATAGAGCGCATACCTCTGCCAAGGCTACTTCCGTTTCTCATGGATCACCTCCAAAATGTAATGGGCTTGTGTGTAGGCCTATCGCCACTTGTGGTGAAAATTGCATCCAAGTCTGTCAATTAGTTTTGGAGTTTTGTGGCTGACACACTGTGAGAAGAGCCTTGGCTGAGGTATGCATTCCCAGATCATCCCCAAAATGTAATGGGTTCCTCTCTAGGCCAAGAACCACCTCTGGTGAAAATTTCATCCAAATCCATCAAGCAGTTTTTGTGTAATCCTGCTGCACAAATACAAACAAAGCCCTTGGTGGAGGTATGCACTCTGAGATCATCACCAAAATCTAATCATCTGTTCCCTGTGCCATTACACACCTTTCCTGAAAATTTCGTCAAAATCCGTTCATAACTTTTTGAGTTATGTTGGTAACAGACAGACAGACAGACAGACAAAGAGACAAATGCCAGTAAAAGCATTACCTCCTTGGCAGAGGTAATAAACTCAAGTGTTGCTGTTGTGTCCATCTCCTCCATCTCCAAACTCCCAGGCTGCGGGCGTTGCAATTCATCGCACAACCGCGTACAACCCACAGGCCAATGGGTTATGCGAGCGTTTTCATAGATCACTAAAAGCAGCACTCAGGGGTTCACTGACGGATGCAAATTGGGTAGACAGGTTGCCGTGGGCTTTATTGGGGTTGCGCTCCGCGCCAAAAGAGGATTTGGAAGCTTCCCCGGCAGAGAGCTTGTTTTTGCGCAGCCCCTATGGCTGTCCGGGGAATTTCTGCCAAATAATCCCGCGCCGGACAGCTGCCCGTCTCAGCTTTTGCAGCGTAGCGCAAACACAGGCACGCTGCCGGGCCCGGCCCACCACTGTTTTCCGCGTGCTTTTGTGCCTAAAACTTTGAAGAACGCGGAGTTCGTGTTCGTCAGACACGACGACCAGCGCCCTCCATTGCGTCTGCACATATGTTGAAAATGGCCCTATCTCACAATGTTAAAGAATCCTTTAAAAAATTCCTGGATCCAGACGGTGATCCGGATCATCCCCAAAACTTAATCATTTCTTCCTTGTACCATTTCCAACAACGCCTGAAAGTTTCATCGAAATCCGTCCAAAACTTTTTGAGTTATCTTGCTAACCAACAGACAGACAGACAAACAAACAGACAAACCCCGGCAAAAACATTACCTACTGGCCTGCGGCCTGGCAGAGGTAAACATTTCAGATATCTCACAAACACAAATATGACTTGCTTTGTAAACCAGCTTAAAGTCTATGAGCATGTAGTGCAGCCAAATCAACAGGAAATCCGTTAAAATGACATTCCTTGTGGAGAATGTGCGGAAGGATGAGACTGAGTTTATTCCTCATGTTCAGCTTTATTCACAATCACATACTCCAACAATTTCAAAACAGGAAAAGAGGATGAATCATCTCACATCTGTCTTTTATACCCCGGACATCAAAACTGCAGTCACATGGTGTTTAATCAAACATACAGTCACATGGTACTTAATCCCAGTCACAATGTAACTCCTCTGATCTTCACACCATCGTCCCTTAGTCTCCGGTGGTCCAGAAATCTCTCCAGGTCATCTCCTTGAAACAAAGGCCAAATCTCACACTCTCCCGTTACCTCTCGGAGGCTCAGTCCCTTTGTTCCCTGAGACGTGCAGCACACAATAAACACACAGCAATATATTTGTGGAGCATATGTAACCAACATATGTGCCCACATGATCCCCCCAAACGTCTAAGATGGAACAATCATAACTAGAGATGCATGACATAATAACATTACTACATATCAATCCACCCGTTGCCTAGGCCTAAGTCTTCTGTCGTATTTGCTGTAAACCGGCTTTACTGCCTCTGCAGTGTCCTCCTGCTGTGGGACTGTTGCCTGTGGATTAGAACTGTTAGTCAATCTCTGTAGATGTTCTGGAGAATGCCTTCTAGGGGGTCTGCCGCGACGGGGGGCCCTCGCCAACTGCACGGCTTCATCCGCCAAAACAAAAGCGGGTTTGAGTCTGTTTATACCAATTACCTCCTTTCTGTCTCCCAAATCTAGCAAAAAATGCTTCTCTCCTGTTTCCAGCACCCTAAACGGTCCATCGTACGGCGGCCGCAAGTTTGGACGATGGGCATTATGTCTGACAAAAACAAACTCCGCATTTTTTAAAGCTTTTGGCACAAAAACGCGTGGGAAGCTGTGATGAACCGGGCCAGGAAGCGTGTTTGATCCCATGTCGCTCTGCAAGCGCTGAGCGGGGGGGGAATTTGGCGCAGGATTATCCGGGAGAAATTCCCCGGGCAGCCGGAGAGGCTGTGCAAACACTAACTCAGCTGGGGAGGCTTGTAAATCCTCCTTAGGTGCAGAACGCAACCCCAATAAAACCCATGGTAGCCTGTCTACCCAATTTGTATCCGTAAGTGACGCTCTGAGGGCTGCTTTCAATGACCTATGGAAACGTTCGCATAAACCGTTAGCCTGGGGGTTGTACGCGGTAGTGCGGTGGATCGTTACCCCCAGGCTGCGGGCCATCGCTGACCAGAACTCGGACACAAATTGAGGACCTCTGCCGGACGTTATGTCCGATGGAACTCTAAAACGCACTACCCATGCTGTTAAAAATGCGCGCGCCACCTCCTCGGCTGTGGTTGATGCCAGTGGGACCACTTCCGGCCAACGCGTGGTGCGGTCCACCATTGTCAAAAGGTGTGTGCACCCTTGTGACGACGGAAGGGGGCCTACCAGGTCGACATGCACATGATCAAAGCGCTTAGCCGGGATGTGAAAAGGCTCCAAAGGAGCTCTAGTGTGTTTGTGTATTTTGGCTCGCTGACAAGCTACGCAGGCTGTCGCCCATTCCTTGACCTGTTTGCGCAACCCCGGCCATACAAATTTGCCTCCTACCATTTTGACCGATGCGCGCACCCCCGGGTGCGCCAGAGAATGGATCGAGTCAAAAACGCGGCGGCGCCACGCAGCTGGTACCACCGGACGCGGCCGTCCAGTGGAGATATCGCAGATTAGGGGGGGCATACCATCTTGCAGCACCCTGTCCTCCAGCCTTAATCCTGTTGGTCCAGACTGGAGCGCGCGCACGTCCGCATCGCTAATCTGCTCCGCGGCCATGGCTGCATAATCTAACCCTACGCGGACCGGGGCTGTGCGCGCTTCCACGTCGCTACCCTGGCCCACAGCCATGGCTGCAGAGTCTGCCCCCACGGGGCCTGGGGCCGCTACAGCACGTGAGAGGCAGTCTGCCACTACATTATATTTACCTGCCACATGCAAGATATCGGTGGTAAACTCCGATATCGCAGCCAGCTGTCTCTGCTGCCGACCCGACCAAGGTTCCGAAATCTTGGCCATCGTGAAAGTCAGCGGTTTGTGGTCCACGAACGCGGTGAAACGGCGCCCTTCCAGCCAGAACTGGAAGTAGCGGATGGCCAAGTGTAGAGCCAATAACTCCCTGTCAAACGCGCTGTATTTTTGCTCACTATCGCGCAAGGTTTTGCTGAAAAACGCGAGCGGTTGCCAGGCCCCAGCTACATACTGTTCAACGACCGCCCCTACGGCTAAATTGGACGCGTCAGTGGTGAGCGCCATGCGGGCCATTGGAACTGGGTGTGCCAACAAAGCAGCGTTTGACAGGGCTGATTTGACTTGAGAGAATGCGCGCTCCCGCTCAGGAGACCATTCGATTTTATTCGGGGGTTTTTGTTTTTTTAGTGCAGTGTACAATGGTTGCATGAGCTGCGCTGGGGAGGAAACGGTTATAAAAATTAACCATTCCCAAAAACTCCTGTAATGCTTTGACCGTTTGAGGTTGGGGAAAATTTGTTATTGCGCGCACTTTATCGGGCAGAGGGACCGCTCCTTCTGGCGAAACGCGATGCCCCAAAAAATCAATCTGCGCCACCCCAAACTGACACTTCGCTGGGTTAATTATTAACCCGTGCTCTGCCAACCTCCGGAAAACGGCTGTGAGGTGGCTTTCGTGTTCGTCTTCGGACGTGCTGGCTACCAAAATGTCGTCCAGATAGACGAACACGAAAGGGAGGTCGCATAGGACCGCGTCCATCATGCGTTGGAACGTCTGCGCCGCTCCCTTGAGACCAAAAGGCATGCGCAAAAACTCAAAAAGCCCGAAAGGAGTTATTACCGCTGTTTTGGGTATGTCTTGAGCGCGCACTGGAACCTGATGGTAACCGCGTACTAAATCTATTTTAGAAAAAATGCGCGCCCCCGCCAAATGAACCGAAAAATCTTGGATATGCAGAATTGGATAGCGGTCGTGTGCTGTGGCGTTATTCAACCTGCTGAAATCACCGCAAGGTCGCCACGAGCCATCAGCCTTTGGGACCATGTGCAGTGGTGAAGCCCAGGGGCTTTTCGAATGCCTGATGATGCCCAGTTTTTCCAGGTTGGCAAACTCCTCGCGCACTATGGTCAGTTTAGCTGAGTCCAGGCGCCGAGCTTTTGCGAAAACAGGCGGGCCGGTGGTAATGATATAATGTTCCACCCCATGTTTAGCCACTGTCGGCGAAAACGTTGGGACTGTGAGTGCTGGGAACTGAGTGAGGAGTGCGTGGAACTTACCACCCGCAGCTGTGACGTTGGCTTGTGCAGTTGGCGGCGCCACTCGAGCTGTGCAGGGAATAGAGTGAAAGGAGAGTGCATTAACCAGACGTCTGTTAGCAAGATCAACCAATAAACCATGTGAGCACAAAAAATCAGCCCCTAACATGTTGAAATTGACTGCCGCTACAACAAAAGTCCACTCAAATGCACGGCCCTGCAAAGACAGAAGCAGAGTCCTCTCACCGAAGGTCTTAATCGCTGAGCCGTTCGCTGCTGACACCCGGGGACCCTTAGACGGCGTCAGCCGGTCCGCGTAGGAAGGCATGATGAAGCTCAGCTGGGAGCCTGTGTCCACGAGGAAATGCCTCCCCGAGCGTGCATCCGTCAGGTAGAGCAGCTTGTTCTCCTCCCCGAGGGCTGCAGCCGCTACCGACCCCCGGTCTTGGCGTTTCCCAAGCGCTTGAAGTGGCACGGTGGGAGGCACTTGTGTGCCCTCTCTGCAAAGCGGCGATGGTAGAAGCAAAGGACGTCGTCCGCTCCGTGTCGCCTGGCCCTTGCTGCTGCCGTCGTCGGTGGGTCTGGTGCTGCAACCACTGGCCCCATGCCGTCTCCGGACGTTGCGCCTAGCTCTGCTGCCGCCGCTGAAACCGCACTCCGTTTGTGGGCATCGACGAGTCGTTGCGCCTCCTTGCTCAGCTCATGGTAGTTTCGCTGGGCCAACAGAGGTGAGCCTGCCAGGGTCACTCTCACCACTGGTGGCAGGGTCCTGAGGAAAAGGTGGGCGAAGAAAAGTTGTCATCCTCGGAGTCTCTCAGCCTCAGCATTTTCACCATCAGGTCTACGGGTCTGTCGTTCTCAGACTCCGTCAGCGCTAGGAGCCCCTCTGCTCGCTGTTGCACCGAGGGGGTGAAGTGGCTGATAAGCACAGCCTTCAATGCGCTGTATTTGTCGCTGTCCGGTGGGTGATTGACCAGATTCTCCACCCTCTGGACTGTGTAGCTGTCCAGCTTCGCCACCACATGGTAGAATTTTGTGTCGTCTCTCGAGATTCTCCGGAGGTTGAACTGCGCCTCGACCGCGCTAAACCAGGAGCGCGGACTATGCTGCCAGAAGTCCGGCAGCTGGAACGTGGTGGCATTTATCAGGCTGGCTTCTGCCGAGCCCCGCTCGGGAGAATTATCTCTGCTCATGCTTCATCGTAAGGTCACCAGTATGGAGAATGCGCGGAAGGATGAGACTGAGTTTATTCCTCAGGTTCAACTTTATTCACAATCACATACTCCAACAATTTCAAAACAGGAAAAGAGGATGAATTATCTCACATCTGTCTTTTTTATACCCCGGACATCAAAACTGCAGTCACGTGGTGTTTAATCAAACATACAGTCACATGGTACTTAATCCCAGTCACAATGTAACTCCTCTGATCTTCACACCATCGTCTCTTAGTCTCCGGTGGTCCGGAAATCTCTCCAGGTCATCTCCTTGAAACAAAGGCCAAATCTCACACTCTCCCGTTACCTCTCGGAGGCTCAGTCCCTTTGTTCCCTGAGACGTGCAGCACACAATAAACACACAGCAATATATTTGTGGAGCATATGTAACCAACATATGTGCCCACATCCTATACATTAACTTGCTAGCATATTAGCGGTCACATCACTACTTGCAGAAATGTAAAAAAAAATAGGATATGCATACCTCATTGGCCACATTAACTCAAAAGAGATTAAAATACACATCAAGAGGTTTTCCAGTCATCAGTAACTCCAATTCTCCAAGACAAAAACGATGCACAACTTAACTTAAAATGACATCCCTTGCAGCTGGTAAGCTCTTTGCTCATCTCTGCCTCATGGTGGCAAGAGTGTAACACAAAATAAAGTTCTAGCCCAAACACAAAAAATTAGTTCCACCTTCTAAACAGTAACAAAACCCTTCTTGATATCTCTTTTTAACATTTTCTCACATTTATGGATTAAAATAAAGAAATAATATTTTATCAAATATAAATTAGTCTTCGTTTTTAACACGAATTTATTAAATCAACTTAAAAATGAATAGCTGGTTCTGCTGGTGGCAGAACTTGACCATGCAGTATATTTCACTACTAGATGTTACTTTAGCTTATTTTACTTATTATTCATTGTCAGTGTTGGGCAAGTTACTAAAAAATAGTAACTTATTACAGTTACTACTTACTTCTTTTCAAAAGTAACTGAGTTACTTACCAGTTACTGCATGATTAAAGTAACTAGTTACTTGGAAAAGTAACTTTCACCTTACTTTTAAATGCATAGTTAAATCATCTTGCACACATAGCAAGATAATTTAATTAATAGATTACATTATGGGTTTATTAATGTCAGGCTGAAAACAGACTGTTTCAAACAGAGTTTTTAGAACATGTTCAGTCTGCTTTATCCTGCCTTGAGAGCTCTTATTGTGGGAAAAATCTGAAGAAAATCAACACAAAATTGACAGTAATTTCCTCATTTTTGAGTGAGAAATAGGGTTTGTAGCGTGAGAGAGAGGGGAAAAGAGTGAGAATCACTCCAAAACAATGAGTTGGCAACACTGCATAAAGCTGTTAATGTTTCTTACCTTTAATATTGTGGATTTAATCCAGTGTGCAGTGATCCAAAGAAAATGTCCATTATACCTCCCCCCAGGCCACGGGGGGCAGGGAGTGGGCGAACAACCTGAATCTGTTTTTCAATAGATTTGACCAACCGCCCTCCCCCCTGTCTGCACAACAACCACTGCTGCCCCTAAGAAATCAAGTCCTGCTACCCACTCCCCACTCCACCGACACCCCCCCCACTCCCAACACACAGCCCCCCATCCTGACCCTGACCAAGACCCAGGTGAGGACGGAGCTGAGGAAGATCAAGGCGAGGAAGGCGTCGGGACCGGACGGCATCAGCGCAAAGCTCCTCAAGTCCTGTGCAGACCAGCTGTGTGGGATTGTGACATATATCTTCAACATGAGCCTGAAACTGGGGAGGGTACCACAGCTGTGGAAAACATCTTGTGTGGTACCTGTACCAAAAACTTCCCACCCCAAAGACCTGAACAGCTTCAGACCGGTGGCCTTGACGTCCCACTTGATGAAGACCCTGGAGAGACTGCTCCTTGCTCATCTCCGCCCCCTGGTGGAACCAGCGATGGATCCACTCCAGTTCGCCTACCAGCATGGCAGTGGGGTGGAGGATGCGGTGATCTTCCTCCTTCACCGTTCTCTGTCCCACCTGGAGAAGCCCGGGAATATGGTGAGGATCATGTTCTTTGACTTCTCCAGTGCTTTCAACACCATCCAACCGATGATCCTGAAGGACAAGCTGCTGCGCGCAGGGGTGGACCAGCACCTGTCATCATGGATCCTGGACTACCTCACGAACCGGCCTCAGTTTGTGAGAACCCGGAACTGTGTTTCCGACACGATCATCAGTAGCACGGGGGCCCCCCCAGGGAACGGTGCTGGCTCCCTTCCTGTTCACTCTTTATACTGCGGACTTCTCACACAACACAACACATTGCCATCTACAGAAGTTCTCTGATGACTCTGCGATCGTTGGTCTCATCTCCAGCGGAGATGAAGCTGAGTACAGAGGGCTTATCCAGAACTTTGTGGACTGGTGCCATCGGAACTGCCTCCAGATCAACGCGAGGAAAACTAAGGAGCTGGTGGTGGACTGCCGCAGGCATGGGCAGCCCCTCACAGCACCAGTAAATATACAGGGAACAGACGTCGAGATGGTGACATCCTACAAGTACCTGGGTATTCATCTGAACAATAAACTAGACTGGTCACACAATACTGACGCACTCTACAAGAAGGGACAGCGCAGGCTGTTCCTGCTGAGGAGACTCAGGTCTTTTGGTGTACAAGGGGCGCTGCTGAAGTCATTCTATGACACGGTGGTGGCATCAGCCATCACTTTTGGAGTGGTCTGCTGGGGCAGTGGCATTACTGCAGCCGATAGGAAGAGACTGAACAAACTGATTAAGAAAGCTAGCTCTGTCCTGGGGCAACGCCTTGATCCGATGGAGGAGATAGGAGAGAGAAGGACGGTGGCTAAACTGTCATCTCTGCTGGAGTCCGAGTTCCACCCTATGCAGGACATACTGGATGCACTGAGGAGCTCATTTAGCAGCAGACTACATCATCCCAGGTGCACAACCGAGAGGTTTCGTAGGTCCTTCCTACCAACGGCTGTCAGACTGTACAACCTAAGCAGGGCTGCTCACAGAGATAGCAAAAAGACGTAACAAACTAATAGTTTTTTTTGAATGCAAAAGATGCAATAGACTTACACAATGGTCCTCTCCGGCATACAACTAGGAACATACCGGTCGCTATGGAGGGTGAGAATATGTATGGGCACATAATCATACCATGTAGGATAACTAAATAGACGGTTATGCTGTTTCATCCCACCTAGCAACAATGCTCTGCACTGTGTGTGTTTATATATTTACATATTTATTCCATCTAGCTACAATGCTCTGCACTGGGTGTGTTTATATTTATATATCTATATATTTATTCCATCTAGCTACAATGCTCAGCACTGGGTGTGTTTATATTTATATATCTATATATTTATTCCATCTAGCTACAATGCTCCGCACTGTGTTTTTATATATCTACATATTATTCCATCTAGCTACATTGCTCCGCACTGTGTGTGTTTATATACTTGCATATTTATTCCACCTAGCTGCAATGCTCCGTACTGTGGGTGTTTATATATTTACATATTTATTCCATCTAGCTACAATGCTCTGCACTGTGTGTTCATATATTCATATATTTATTCCATCCAGCTACAATGCTCTGCACTGTGTGTCTGTGTGTGTGTCTGTGTATATATATATTTTATAGTAATATGTACATATGTATATTAGCTGCTCTTGCTTGCTTGTTTTTTTGTTTTGTTTTTTTTTCTTGCCTTCTGATTGTTGCTCTGAGTGTTGCTATCCCTGTGCTGTTGCAATCCTGGAATTTCCCCGTTGTGGGACTAATAAAGGCTTATCTTATCTTATCTTATCTTATTATCCACTGTCCAAATGCCTGCTGTGACACAAACATGATCCAGTCCCTTAAATTCCTTTTGGAGATCAAATCCATTTTTGAATAATCTTTATCCAGGAAGCAAGTAAATGTGTTTTAACTTCACTGGCTCACAGTCTCAGCTGTCTGATGGAAAGTCACTGTTTATATCACATCTTCGGTCTGTAACGACATATCTGGCAATCAGTCGGCTTAATTCTTGCTGGGTCACAAACTGTCCAGATGCATACCTGTGCTTGAAATCCAACCGCGGGTGTTAAGATAAGAGTTTTTCCACTTTACATCCAGCCATGGATGTTCAGAATACAGTAGATCCACTAACACAGTGTTGTTAGCATAGCATAGCACTAGCTTTGTCAGACCTTGTTGCTGTTCTTAGGCGCTTTTGAAG